>JARVZY010002735.1:0-324000 GCA_030686995.1 Artemisia argyi | reverse complement strand
AAACTTCAAATGACTTTAAATTAGTTTATGAAAGTTATTTAGACAAAATATATTGCAATTTGAGAAGACAACAAGAAATTGAAAACTTAAGTAAAAATATAAAATTCTTGAACACTGAAATAATACTAAATTTAACCTTCAAATTTGATATTACAACTGGTACTAAGTCTAAAACAAGAAAGACACAAAGAAAGGGTTACATAAATTTTTTATTTCTAAATTCTATTCTATTCCTACTTAATTAAAACTAACTAACTGCTAACTACTCTTCTTTCTTCTCTTTTATAGACTTTTAGGGTTCCCCTGGTCCACTGAGACTTTTCCCACCATGAATTCTAGCCCTTGGATGACTGAATTTAATCCTGACCTTTGAAGGGCATTTTGCCGCCAAAAGTGCTAATCCACTAGCAGGTTGCTTGGAGGGATTTTAGGAGTAATAAATGTTGTTTGGAGGGTTGTGGTAGTTAACGGAACATGGAATGGGTTTAGTGACCTGGAGGAGGGGGGAGGTGAAGTGTAGCAATGGGATATCAGACAAGTGTGGTGAGGAAGAGGGTGGTCAAACCTGGGAGGTTGACCTGGGGTAATATTAAAACGGGGGTGGTTTTGTTTTGGAGTGGGCCTGGATGGGAGATTGGGCCTGGGTGTTGTGTGGGCTGGTGAGGGAAGGGGTATTGGATTTGGTTTTTGAAGTAATAATAATAGGGTCCGTTTGGTTTAGTAGTTACAAATCACAAGGATCAAAATGTAATTAATCTGAAATTTAGGGACCTGATTCGTATTATTCCCAAAGTACTCACAAGTGACCAAACTTGCCATAGTGTAATAATATAAGGACCACCTTTGATAATTTTCTATTTTTGAAATTTAGGGACCTATTTTGCCAACTTGTGAAACTCAGGGACCAAACATGCAAATTCTCCAAAATTTTCACTCAAGTACCATATTTGCCAAATATGAATAGAACAAGGACCAAAAATTATTTTTCTCAAAGTTTTTACATCCCAGGGACCATTTTTGTCAATTTTGCAAAGTTGAGGGACTAAACTTGTAATTTTCTGAAAATTTCACCCAAGTGTTATTTTTGATAACTTTTTATTTTAAAAGGACTTGGGTTGAATTTTCTTGCAAAATAAATACTCAAGGACTAGTTTTGTCAATTTTTGAAACTTAGGGGACTAAAACTGCCAATTATGCAAACTTTGTACATTTTTCAACTGTTTTTACTCATTTTGCATCTGAAGCATATAAAACACAATTTTGGAATATTTTCAGTATTTTGATGCATTATTGAGTGTTTTTAAATGTTTTGCAGCTCAGATTTGACCAAAAATGATGAGTGTTTGAGCACTCATCAATCCCTCACACTAAACTATTGCTAGTCCCTAGCAATAAACTGTTTTGAAAACTTAATGGATTTTAATCTCTTTACCAAAAGCCATTACTTTTGGAGTTTCCAAATGTTTCAGTTCAAGTAAAAACTATGGTCCACTTGATAACCATGTGATTTTGAGCAAACCACCAGCTGTAAACGGATTTGATTTGTCTTTACCAAAAGTCGTTTGCTTCTGGACTAGCCAACTCTTGATGGAATAGTCAACATCTTGGTGAGCTGATTACCAATTATGGTTTTCCACTGCCTTTACCACAAGCCATAATCTTGCGGGCTAGCCAACTCTTTCACTTTTTAGGATATGGCGAGTTGAGATACCATACAATTTTGGGCAAATTGTAAGCCGTCAACGGATTTGATATATCTTTACTAACAGCTGTTTGCTCCTGGATTAGCCAATCCTTTTGTCATTTAGACATGGTGGACTGATAACCACAAAAATTTTGAAACTCAAGTGAAAAATTTTTAAAATTTTTGCCAAAAACGGGAGTACTAGATGGTAAAATGTGATAAAATTCGCTAGAATACCCCCCCACACTTAGAATGAATATTGTTCTCAATATTCAAACTCCCGGCTATTATGCCGACTCTTTGAATATAAAAGGGCAACATTACAAGCTAAATGTGGAAACACCATTTTTTCACTTTGTTGGTAACCACAGTAAGGGTAACTCCCCCACACTTAGGGTGAAAACCCTATAAGCATGCTACTGTTTTTGTTTACCGAGTCGCTAGATTGACTCGACCCTGAATTCATTTGTTCTTGGGGAAGCATGATGTGGAAGAGACAATCTCCATCGGACTTTCATTCAAGATGTTTGGACAAACATTTGAAGCACGTGAAAGTTCCACACCGATGAGATATAATCCCGGCTCAAAATAATGGTAAATAGAAATGCCGGGGTCAAAGACAGTGTCTTCATTCCCGAAGGAGTGAAGAAGACAGGAAGTCACCGAGAATGTCATGAGAACAATCATGAAAATATGCTCATCCTCAAGATCAGGTTTAGTTTCCTGAATTTGGATTTTGTCGGTTAAGCTCTTAGGGTTAGAAAACATCTTGGGAGGGAGGGTGGGATAATTTGTCATAGAAATACAAATTCTCATGATTGAGAATCTTTCCCCCCGATGATGATGTTTCTTGCCATCATACTCTAGAGGAGTCATGATAAGGTGATCAATGATGGGTTCAGAAGGTATTTCATCAACATCACTGATGTCTCCATAAGATAAAGAATTTTCATCAGTGTGTGAATCACTAAGCCCGGTGTTGAGATAGGAATTGAGTGATGGATCATCATTCAATAAGCTTTCAAGGAAAAGAATATCCCCCTCAAAATCAAGATAGTTATCATCAACTTCATACGAAGTTGAACTATCTAGGGCAAGGAATGCTTCGACTTCTTCTAGATCATCTTTGAAATCAAAGAGATCATCATCACTTCCCGATGGAAGTTGATTGGTGTGAGTGAGTTCATCGGCGAACTCCTCGAGAAGAAAGTCAACATTAGAGTGGGGAAGGGATGCATCAACATACTCAATGTCTCCATAAGATAAACAATCATCACTGGAATCAGAGATAGTCTCAATTTGATCATTTGGATTATCAGGGGGAGAAAGAATATCACACACTTGATCAAAAGTTCCCTGTGACTCTCTCGGGATTGGGACAAGGCTCTCAACACTAGACTTTATTAATTCGTCCGATTCCTTATTAGGAATAGTGCTAAGATGCTCATCCCCCATGTTTAGAGAGTGAGGGTGAACTTCGGGTGTGATAACAACAGACTGAGGGAGATGAGAGGAGCTAGCATTCATGGATTGTACAAGTTCCATTTGATCTTCTGCTAGTAATTTCTCCATCTCATTATTTTCTCCCTAATTTTCAATGGGAGGAATCACAAATGATGAATCTGACGAACCCTTATAAAATTGAAGGATATCAATGGTGTCTTCATTATCACTATCATCATCACAGTCTAGAAGAGCAGCTTTACGAAATTTGGCACGTGTTATAGCTGCTTGTTCTTCGACAAGTAATTCCTCCATACTCTTTTTGTTTCTAGCCTCTCGTTCTTCAGCAAGTAATTATGCCATAGATTTCTCACGAGAGTCTTGAAACGATGTAGTAACCAACTCCTCCTTAAGTTCTTTCAATATCTCAAGAGCCTTTAGTAAAAGGTCTTGCTCAGTATCATGAGGAGTTGTGTGAATCATTTGGTACTGTGGAGGTTGGTCATGATACGGATAGTCATAATTGTTACAAGGAAATGGATTCCTTGTTTGACAATCCGAGCTAGAGTGTGGACCTCCACAGTACTCACAACAATATGATTGTTGTGACTGGTTTGGTGAATAACATGGATATTGGTCATTTCCAAAATTCTGAGTGTTATCAGGAAACTGTTCATAGACAAACGTGTTTCCGGATTGACACTCAAATCCTTGGTGAGGACCTCCACAATACTCACACGAATATGTCAGTATCTTATGGTGTGGTGGCTGGTGGAATAAATCAGTCGTGACATGATGAGAATAGGGATCCTGGTTATAGACAGACCCGTATCCTGACTCTACCATGCCACAGCTGGGGCAATTACCACCGTTATGAGGGCCACCACACCATTGGCAAATCAGAAGGTGTGGATGAGAAATAGAAAGAATCAAAAGGTTTGGGAGGGTAAAGAATGAAGAATCAAAGATGCGAGAGGGTAAAGGTGGATATTTTTGTGATTTTTGAAAAACATTCTATAAGAAAGAAAAATCTTTTTGTGTTTTTTGTGTTCGTTTAAAACTGATTTTAAAATGTTTTCGGGAACAGTTTTGTGTAAATAAGAAGATAATATGAACAATGGTGTATAAATATACAATGGGTGTATATCCCGATTCACCAATCTTCAAATACGTTTGGATACGCACACAACCTCCCCGGCAGCCGCGCCAAAATTTGATTGGCTCCAAACGGTCAACCTAAACTGACCAGGTAGTGGTCAACTTAAATTGACCACAGGATGGTCAACAAGGTCAAACTGCCTAGAGTCAATGCTCCGCGGAATATAGGGTTTCCCCGGGTCGTTATGTCCCGACGAGGTGTGGATTGTATTCAAACGGGCTTGTGATCGGGTGAATTTGGACAGGAAAGGGGTTTGTGATTGATTAAACTAAGGAATCTACAAGGAAATAGGTTAAATAAGCTATATGAACGGTTACCTTAAAGTTAGATACTTAAAAACGTTTAATATCTAAGAAAGCGTACGTTTACATTTAAATTAACGTAAACGTACAAAATAAAACGTGAAACGTGAGAAATAAAATGACTACGGATATTAAAATTAAATTTTTACAATCCTAATGATATAAGAAAATTTTTGGAAAATTAAAATTAATTTTTACACTATTATATTAATTACCATTAATTAAATACTATTTTCTAATTACTTATTAATTATTTAAATTAACCTAAATTATAACTAATTATGAAATTACACTAAAATTATAAAAAATAAATTTGGAAAAATCTAAAATATTATAAAACTAATTTTCAAACTGAAAATATATTTTTCCTACTTTTTTAATAATTATTATTAATTAAAAACTAATTTAAACTATTTAATAATACACTAAATAATAAGAAAATGTAAAATAAGCCTAGAAAAATAAAATTAAAACTTAGAAAAATCTAAAGTAATATAAAACTAATTTTAAAACAGAAAAAATATTTTTAAGACTTTTTAAATAATTATTACTAATTATTAACTAATTATTAATTAATAAAAACTAATATTAATTATTAAAAATACTAAATGAAAAGAGAAAAATATGAAAAAATTACTGAAATTATTTTAAGATATAAGAAACCTAGGAAAAATATAAAAATGGGAATTGCTTAATAAATAAGCTGAAAATAAGCTAAAAGATATTAAATAAAAGCTATCACTATTTGTAATTTTGTCTTTTTCTGGATTTTCTTTTTGAGAACTATTTAAAATTTAAAAATAACAAACTTTAAAGAAGGAAGTTTGGCTAGAACACAGAAATAAGCACTTTTGAGTGCTTATTGGATTGGCAGAATGGGATTTTAGCTTATTAGGAGTTGTGATGAACTTGAAAGGGCTTGTAATAAGCCACACAGGCTGAACCAATGGGTGATTAAGCTACACTAGGATGCAACAATTAGGAATAAGCAATAAATGACAAATTAAGCACAAGAAATAAGCTATGGGAGATCAATAAGCACTTGGCCTGAACCTGAGCACCAAACAGGTTGGAAGGCCTAATTTCCAGGCCTTGTGGGACCCACAGGATAGCTTGGAATTCCAAACCAAAAGCTGATCCTAAAAGCTGAGCTTACTAGCTTTTCAAAAAGCTAATAAGCAATCTCTAGGTCCCACAATTGAACTCTGTAGGGGGGCATGAAAAATGGTACAAAAGCTGATCCTTCAGCATACAACAGGAAATAGACCACTTAAATGGGTGGTGCAGCCCTAGTAAATAAGCTAGGAGTTGGAAAATAAGCTAAGGGGGATTAAAGGTGGGCTTATGGGCTTTCCAATAAGCTAAATCTCAAGTTGTGAGGCCCACTATTGAATAAGCTAAGGGCATTGGAAAATGGATGGTTTAACTGAGGTCATGGTGCAGGGCAACCTCTTGCCCTGCAGTCCACTTTGAACACTTATAAAAGCCAAAATAAAATTCCTAAAAATAAGCAAACTAGATGATTCAAGAGTTAAGCTGATAAAAAATAATCCCTAAAAAGATGAAGGCCTAATACTCAACACAAAAATCACCAAAAATCTCCCATTATCTGACTTTTTGCACAAAGGGCAAATTGACTTTTTTGTATAAACTCTTGGTTTGACTTTTTTGAGCTTTGATCTTAATTTAAGGGCTGAGTAAAGTGTAATAAGCTATGTTAAGACTCAAACAAGCTACTCTAACAACTTAAGAGTGGAAATGGTGAGATTTCATACCCTAAAACCTAACAGTTAACATATTAGAGGCAATCAACTAGGTTTTTTATTTTTAGTTGACAAACACTAGGTTTAATGACTTAAATGGGCTCTACTGACCTGGCATGAGTGATTAAAACAACAAACAATAACCAAGGTACCCTTGGTTACCTTAAGACAGTTTAAGCCAAACACCCCATTAAAAATAGATTTGGGCAATTCAAGGAGCAATTGAGGAATTTAAAGCATGAGACTGATAAATTACTTTACAGAATCATGAAACAAGCATAAATAAACAATAATTAACAACAAATAGCAATTATAACTACAATGAGCAAGTTATGCAAAGACAAATAAAAAGTAGAAACAGTCTTACACACAATTCAAGCACAAAGGTGAACCAGGAACTCAAAATCACAACCTACCACTCCCCATGAAGCACTAAACCATGATCCATTACCATTACTGCTATCACTTCTTCTTTTCTTTTTGTATTATGTATTATTATTTTTTTAATATTTCTTTGTGTTTTTCTTTTTCTTTTGTTTTCTGAGATTTTGCTTTCTATAAACTTCAAATGACTTTAAAATAGTTTATGAAAGTTATTTAGACAAAATATAATGCAATTTGAGAAGACAACAAGAAATTGAAAACTTAAGTAAAAATATAAAATTCTTGAATACTGAAATAATACTAAATTTAACCTTCAAATTTGATATTACAACTGGTACTAAGTCTAAAACAAGAAAGATACAAAGAAAGGGTTACATAAATATTTTATTTCTAAATTCTATTCTATTCCTACTTAATTAAAACTAACTAACTGCTAACTACTCTTCTTTCTTCTCTTTTATAGACTTTTAGGGTTCCCCTGGTCCACTGAGACTTTTCCCACCATGAATTCTAGCCCTTGGATGACTGAATTTAATCCTGACCTTTTGAAGGGCATTTTGGCGCCAAAAGTGCTAATCCACTAGCAGGTTGCTTGGAGGGATTTTAGGAGTAATAAATGTTGTTTGGAGGGTTGTGGTAGTCAAGGGAACATGGAATGGGTTTAGTGACCTGGAGGAGGGGGAGGTGAAGTGTAGCAATGGGATATCAGACAAGTGGGGTGAGGAAGGAGGTGGTCAAACCTGGGAGGTTGACCTGGGGTAATATTAAAACGGGGGTGGTTTTATTTTGGAGTGGGCCTTGATGGTAGATTGGGCCTGGGTGTTGTGTGGGCTGGTGAGGGAAGGGGTATTGGATTTGGTTTTTGAAGTAATAATAATAGGGTCCGTTTGGTTTAGTAGATACAAATCACAAGGACCAAAATATAATTAATCTGAAATTTAGGGACCTGATTCGTATTATTCCCAAAGTACTCACAAGGGACCAAACTTGTCATAGTGTAATAATATAAGGACCACCTTTGATAATTTTCTATTTTTGAAATTCAGGGACCTATTTTGCCAACTTGTGAAACTCAGGGACCAAACATGTAAATTCTCCAAAATTTTCACCCAAGTACCATATTTGCCAAATATGAATAAAACAAGGACCAAAAATTATTTTTCACAAAGTTTTTACATCCCAGGGACCATTTTTGTCAATTTTGCAAAGTTGAGGGACTAAACTTGTAATTTTCTGAAAATTTCACCCAGGTGTTATTTTGATAACTTTTTATTTTAAAAGGACTTGGGTTGACTTTTCTTGCAAAATAAATACTCAGGGAGTAGTTTTGTCAATTTTTGAAACTTGGGGGACTGAAACTGCCAATTATAAAAACTTTGTACATTTTTCTACTGTTTTTACTCATTTTGCATCTGAAACATATAAAACACAATTTTGGAATATTTTCAGTATTTTGATGCATTATTGAGTGTTTTTAAATGTTTTGCAGCTCAGATTTGACCAAAAATGATGAGTATTTGAGCACTCATCAATATCCTCAACTTCCTTAACCTCATCCTTAGTCCCGGTTTCTATTCCAACTTCATCCTTGTCACTTTCTTCTACATTCTTATCTATTGGCTTAATGGTGACAACGTTGACAAAGTGGACGTGTTTGGATGATGAAGAGTCCTTAATTTGGATTCCGCTATTAGTGTCCATAGTGTCCTTCCTAGGTGTAGTTAGCACTTGGTTGTTGAGGGCTTTCAACAAATTGTCAATCTTATTGGTCATCTCTGTTTGTTGTTGGTTGAATTCGGTTTCAAACTTAACTATGCGAGCTTCTTGAGATGCCATAAACTTGGACATCAACCCTTCAAGATTATTGGTACTACCATAGTTATTGGAAGGATTGTTGTTGAAAGTACGGTTAGATGGTGGACCGTTTGGTTGGTAACTGTGGAAAACTAGAAGGGGGGTTGAATAGTTTTACGTCTTTTTAAGTTGTTATAAAAGATTGTTTGAAAGTTTTCTTTTTTTACAAAAGTTTAGATTCGATGCTATATGAAATCAAGTCATGCACAATATGAACAACACTAAATATGTACGATAAAGCAATAATAATGTAAGTAAAGAAATAGATGAGAGTTGGAAAGATCGAACCGCAAGACAAGAGATTTATAGTGGTTCGGCTACAAGGTCACCTTCCTTGCCCTACTCCACTCCCCGAGCACCTAACTCGAGAGTTTTCTTCACTATGTCAACAAGCTCCCTTATGGCGGAGAAAACCTTACACACCAATTTACATACCACAACTACGTCACAACTTATTCACACCTTCTACACAACTATTTCACACCTATTCACTACTTAATCACAACACTTCTTCACACCTATCTCCTTCACACTAATCTTCTACACACCTATCTTCTACACACCAATCTTCTACACACCAATCTTCTTCACAACTATCTTCTACACACCAATCTTCTTCCTAACTCTTCTACACACCAATCTTCTTCCTAACTCTTTTTCTTCACAACTAACTACTAACCAATCACTATATATATATATATATATATATATATATATATATATATATATATATATATATATATATATATATATATATATATATATATACCTAAACTATCTTCTAACAAATATTCACAACTAGTCACACAATGAGATAAATACAATGATGATGCTCTAACAACTTAGATGTGGATATCACAACAAGTTGTAATACTTCTTGTCTTGAGGGATAGAAGTATTCTTCTCTTGCACTTGATAGGATGATGTTTGGATCACTTTGAAACAAAGATTTAAGAATGTATGATCAAAGGATTAAGAGATTGGAAATGGAGATCTAGAACAGAAAGTTTAGGAGTGCAAAAGGTGAGAAAAATTCCAGATTTAAGGTGGTATTTATAGGCAACAGATTCTGACAGAGGAGCGTGTCCGGTCCCCTTAAATCAAGGTCGGCCCCCTTAAAATTAAGGGGACCGCCCTTTATAATTAAGGGGGCCGCCCAACTGTAACGGCCAGATTTTTTGTTTTTTAGTGGGGAAAGTTTATTTGGTGAAAAACTAACTGATTTTGGTTAAAAATTTGAATTCATATATTTAGTATGAATAAAACATTTTCTTTATTACCAAAAGTGTTTTTCAAAAATATATAATATGTTTATATAATTAAATAAACTTTGTAATACTTAATTAAGTTTTCCTTTGATCATAAATTGCACTAAACACTTTGTTTATTCATACCTTAAGTGATTTGGATGTAAAGAGAATGTTAATCACTAAATACTTGTTTATGTCACAAGTTTTAGTTCTGTGAGTTTATATTTTGTAATAATCAAAACATAGAGATATTGATAATATGTTAATAATGTTTTTAGGCATTATTTATGTCAACACTCTCCCCCTTTTTGATTATTACAAAACCTTAAACTCAATAGATCTAAAATTTGTTTTTAGACAAGTATTATAGAGTTTACATTTCTCTTCTCCCCCTTTTTGTAAAATCAAAAAGGTTAAGCCGAGTAAGCTTCGTGAAAGAAGATTAAACGGGTAGAATGCTCCCCCTTGATGTATGCTCCCCCTCATTTGAGAGCACCAAGGGAACGAGCTATGGAAGTCTTGGCTACAAAAATATTTGAAGAGAGCAAGACACATATACATGTAAAACAACAATTATGCAAATAGATTCATTCAAGCATCATAGAAATGATTAGCATTACAACATTCAATATGTTTGAAGCATATTGATTACAATAAAACAAAAGAAGAGACATAGTCCTATATTGCCTAAGAGAGCACTTGGACTTGCTTGCAACCCATGGTTGATTGTTTTATTTTGCTTGAAGGGGAACATAAGCATAAGGCTTAGTTGTTAGATGGAGAGGGATATGGAGTGGGGTATGGAGCGGAAGAGGTGGATCTTACGATGTTGTATCGTGTTAAGGGTGGTATTGGATGAGGACGAGTGAGGAGATATTCAATCCAAGAAATATCTTCACTCAAGTATAGAATTTGTTTTTGAAGGAAGATGCAACAAGGGAAATAGTGAGTGTGGTTTGTAACTTGATCCAAGTTGAGAGAATGGGGTAGGCAATTGTTGTAGGGTGATGATGGAAGTTGCCCTTTGTTGCGTTGTGCAAGATGCATGGCATTGAGATCACTAAGATCATGGATTTGGGATATTTCATCACGGAACTTTTGCTTTTCCGTGGCAGTGCGGAGAGAGTCATTGTGTTGATATGGATGACTTGGGTTTGTGTAGTTGGAATTGTAGTTGGATGGTTGATTAAACTTGTATGGATCATTATAAATGGTTGGAGGATGAGATGAGTGGTTTGGCATGAAGGAAGATGTTTGGCCAATGTTGTATGGTTTGTAAAGAGGATCAAATGAATGTCCTTGTGAATTTGGTGTAAAGTTTGGGAAGTAAGTGGTTGGAGGTGTTGAGTGATTTCCAACTTCATTGGTTATGATGGATTTGTTTCGAGGGCTTTTTTCTTCGCCAAACGGGTTTTTCCGTCATCCTTGCAAGCCTTGAGGCTTTTGGTTTTGGCTTGTTTGGATAATTCATGAAGGGATGAATGGAGAGTGTGGAAGATTGGGGATATTTATAGTGTAAGATTTGTGTGTTTATGGATGGATGAAGTTTGTTTGGGAGATTAGGATAAAATATGTTGGTGAAAAATGGGAAATGTAGGTCGAAATGGGCTAAAAAGCAGAAAAGATTCTGTAAATCCGTCCAGCAGATGGCCGGTCCCCTTAATTAGGGGGCGGTCCCCTTAAAATTAAGGGGGCCGCCTTACATAATTAAGGGGGCTGCCCATCTGATTGTTCCCAGATTGCCAGAAAAGGGTTTTTGGCAGAAAATTTACAGAAAGGTTGTGCTTTTGGATTTAGATTCAAGCAAGTTCAATTCCTTTAGGCAATATAGCATCTAATCTAATCAAGATATAGCATGCATGCAAAAACACTTAAGAGACAAATAAGCAACACATAATAACCTAAAAGAGACAAATAAAGGCAAGAGCACTTAAACTTCCTAAGGCAACTATCTTAGATCAAAGGCAAAGGCAACTAGTGAGTCAAAAATCTAGTGATGAAACAAGATGACAATGTTATGAGTGATTTTGTCCTAGTGTGTGCCTATATGCAACAAATGTGGAGTTGTGATTGTTTCGACTTCTAAATGAAAAAAAAAAAAATTCTTAAGAAACAATCCAAAATCTCCTTAATTCGATTTTTGCTCGATCATGAATGTCAAAGATATATATTAGATTATATACCTTGACGATTTATGTGAGAGTTTATGCATGATTTTGGTAGAAAAATGTTTTTAGCATTAGTCAACAATGCAAGGAAAATGATGTTTATGTAATTCCTAGATGTGAGAATAATTTTTTTTTAAAAATTTGATTAGGTTTTACAAAAGAGTATATGCAAAGAAAATAGTATTTTCCAATCTTCAATTTTGTGCGAAATAGATTCCTAGACTCAGAAATGGAGAAGTGGAAGAAAAGTAAATCTTATGCAAAACTTAAAAGAAAAAATTTTCTAAATGCAATAGAATTTAGTCAACTTGTTCCATCATTCCTAATCCTAGACGCAAGTGATTGAATAATTCACGCTTAAAGGGTTTAGTGAATATATCCGCAATGTTATCTTCCGATGCAACTTTTTCTATAGATATGTTCCCTTTTTGTACATTATCCCTAAGAAAGTGGTGGCGTATTTCTATATGTTTAGTCCTAGAGTGTTGCACCGGATTTTTACTTAAATCTATCGCACCTTTGTTATCGCACATAATGGGAACGTTTTCTAACCTAATGCCATAGTCTATAAGAGCTTGTTTCATCCATAGTGCTTGTTGACATGCCTTTCCAGTGCTTACATATTCGGCTTCGGTGGTAGAAATAGCAAGAGCGGTTTGCTTCTTCGAAAACCATGATGTTAGACAACATCCCATAAACGTGCAAATACCGCTAGTGCTTTTTCTATCTACGTAGTCTCCCGTATGATCCGAATCCGCATAGACGATGGTTTCTATGCCGGATCCCTTAGGATACCATAATCCTAAGTGTATAGTGCCTTTAATGTATCGGAAGATACGCTTAACCGCTTCTAGGTGAGAGGTTTTGGGATCCTCTTGAAAACGGGCACAAAGGCAGACACTAAACATGATATCGGGTCTACTTGCCGTTAAGTACAGTAAACTACCTATCATTCCTCTATACTTGGTGTTATCTACGGACTCACCTTCATCATCCTTTGTGAGTTTTACTTCCGTAGACATGGGAGTTTTCATGGGTTTTGAGTCTTCTAGGCCAAATTTCTTAACCATTTCCTTAATGTACTTAGATTGGTTAAAGAATATTCCATCTTCTAATTGTTTTATTTGTAATCCTAGGAAGAAGTTAAGTTCACCCATCATACTCATCTCAAACTCATCATGCATGATTTTGGCAAATTCATCACACATGTCTTGAGAAGTCGATCCAAATATAATGTCATCAACATATATTTGAACAATGATGAGATTTGGGTCTTTCCTTTTAGTGAAAAGAGTGTTATCTACCATTCCCATGGAATAATCATGTTTAATAAGGAAAGCTTTTAATCGATCATACCAAGCTTTGGGAGCTTGTTTGAGTCCATACAAAGTTTTCTTTAACTTATAAACATAATCAGGTTTTGCGAAGTCAATGAATCCTGGAGGTTGTGCCACATATACCTCCTCATTGATAAAACCGTTAAGGAATGCACTTTTCAGGTCCATTTGGAATAACTTAAAATCTAGGGCGCATGCGTAGGCAAGTAGTATCCTAATAGATAGTCTAGCTACGGGGGCATAAGTTTCGTCATAATCAATTCCCTCTTGTTGATTATAACCTTGGGCAACTAACCTAGCTTTATTCCTAGTAACTACTCCATTTTCATCTAATTTATTCCTATATACCCATTTAGTTCCTATGATGGTCATATTCATTGGATTTGGGACTAATTCCCAAACGTCATTTGCCTTAAATTGATTTAATTTTTCTTGCATAGCTATAACCCAACTTTCATCTTTTAAAGTCTCATTAATATTCTTAGGTTCTATTGCTGAGAGGAAACAAAAGAAATTATTTTTATCTTGAGCTTGTGACCTAAGGGTTCTTTGGTTAAGATGTCCTATTATATTATCTAGTGGATGTGATCCAGATTCTTTAACATTTGCAATTTCGTTATTTCCTAAGTTAATGTCTTCATTATCATTTCCTATGGGTTTTGTTTTACTAACCTTAATAGCTTCTTCTTCGACTAAGTCATCATCTTCTAAAGGTAAAGTTTTAGGAGGTGGTGGTGTTTCATCAAATGTTACATTTAGTGATTCTTCTACTTTCATGGAGTGTTTGTTAAGTATTATATATGCTTTACTATTTTGTGAGTATCCTAAAAATATTCCGTCATACGATTTTGGATCAAACTTAGTGAGGTAGTCCTTAGTGTTTAGAATATAACATTTACTTCCAAATACCCTAAAGTAGCTTAAGTTTGGTTTTCTACCTCTTAGTAACTCATAAGGAGTTTTTCCTAGAATTCTCCTAATTGATACCCTATTAATAATATATGTTGAAGTATCTACGTTGTGACACCAAAATTTTTGTGGGATGGATTGTTCATTTAACATTGTTCTACTCATTTCTTGTAGTGACCTATTTTTTCTTTCTACTACACCATTTGATTGAGGAGTACGAGGAGCAGAGAAATTGTGAGATATTCCATTTAAATCACAATATTTTCCGAATTGTACTTCATTGTCAAATTCCCTACCATGGTCCGTCCTAATGGCTACTATTGTGCATCCTAATTTATTTTGAATCATTTTACTAAATATTTCGAATTTTTCAAAGGCTTGGGTCTTGTCACTTAAAAACCAAGTCCACGTGTATCGTGAGTAGTCATCTACTATTACTAAGGTATATTTTTTCCTCTCTAGCTTCGCACAGCGGATGGACTAAAAAGATCCAAATGTAGTAATTCTAGGCACCTAGTAGTGGATACTGTATTCTTAGCTTTGTGACTAGCATGAACTTGTTTTCCAATTTTACATGCATCACAAAAATGCTTGTCATATTTTAGATTAGGCAAATTTCTAACTAGTTCCTTAGAGGCCAAAGATTGTATTTGTTGCATGTTAGCATGTCCTAATCTCCTATGCCACAATGTTGAGTTTTCATCAAGAGTCGTTAGGCATATCCTATCCTCAGGCTTGTTTCCTAGTTTCATAACATATATGCCTCCTTTCCTAATTCCTCTACCTATAATTTTTCCATTCTTAACTATTTCGCTATCCTCTTCGGTAAAAGTGACTCTACATTTATTATCACATATTTGTCCTATACTAAGCAAGTTATATGTTAAATTATCTACATGCTCTACATTTTCAATAGTAAGTGAGTCTTGAGAAATCGTACCTTTGCCAATATATTTTTCCACGTAAGTCACTACCGAAAATAATGTTACCTCCATTGTATGCCTTGTATGTAGAGAATAGCTTGCGGTTCCCCGTCATGTGCCTCGAACATCCGCTATCCTTGATCCATTCGTCAGGCTCCAAGTCAATTCCTAAACATATTTCGTCGGTTCCTTTTGCCATAAAACACTTTTTGTCTCTTGGCTTTTCCACTTCTTCTTTGTCACTATCACTCCATGTTCCACTAACAAATGTGCCTTGATTTTCATAACCCGACGGCTTTAGACATTCGCCAATGAGATGATTTGGACTCCCACATCTAAAGCACTTTCTTTTCCCGTAGTTGTCACTTCTATTTCTTTGTAACGGTTTTCTTTCGTCTCGTGATGATCTAGTGAATCTTCCTCGTCTCTTGAAGAATTTCTTGAATTCTCTTACGGCCATTGCATATTCTTCGTCTTCACTTTCGTCACTTGAATCATCATCATCACTAGGTTCCTTTTTGGCTTTTAGAGCAATGGATTTGGTTTGTTCTTTCTTGACTTTGACCGTTTCCGAATCTCTTCTTATAATTTCTTCATGGACCTTCAAGTTGCCAATAAGTTCATCTAGTGATAACGTCATCAAGTTCTTTGATTCTTCAATTGCCGTGACCTTAGCTCGCCATTTCGGATGCAATGCCCTAAGAAATTTCCTAACACAATTTTTACTAGAAAATGTCTCATCAAGTGCTTTTAAACTTGTGATAATAGTGTTAAATTTAGCAAAAGCATTATCAATTGATTCCTCTTCTGGAATCGTAAATTGTTCATATTGTTGTACAAGAAGATCTATTTTTTTATCTTTAACTTGACTATTACCTTGGTGAGTAATTAGTAAAGAATCCCAAATTTCTTTTGCGGTTTTACACATAAAAATTCTTTCATATTCTTTGCGTGGTAACGCATTATAAATGACCATTTTAGCCTCATTATTTTTTGCTAGTTTCTTTTTCAAATCATCATTTTGTTTTTCAAAAGATACAATTTCATCCATTTTAGTTTCAACATTATATTGAATAGGGGGAAAATCACCAAAGGTAATAATATGCCAAAGATCAAGATCTTTTGATTTCACATAAGTTTCGAATCTATTTTTCCAATATAAAAATCCATCACTTTCAAATAGTGGTGGTCTTTGCATAGATTGCCCTTCTAAATAATTTAAAGATTCCATAGATCGTTACAAGTTTTAAAATACAATATATTTTAAAAAATCTTGCTAGACGTGGCTCTTGATACCAATTGTGGAAAACTAGAAGGGGGGGGGGTTGAATAGTTTTACGTCTTTTTAATTTGTTATAAAAGATTGTTTGAAAGTTTTCTTTGTTTTCAAAAGTTTAGATTCAATGCTATATGAAATCAAGTCATGCACAATATGAACAACACTAAATATGTACGATAAAGCAATAATAATGTAAGTAAAGAAATAGATGAGAGTTGGAAAGATCGAACCGCGAGACAAGAGATTTATAGTGGTTCGGCTACAAGGTCACCTTCCTTGCCCTACTCCACTCCTCGAGCACCTAACTCGAGAGTTTTCTTCACTATGTCAACAAACTCCCTTATGGCGTAGAAAACCTTACACACCAATTTACACACCACAACTACGTCACAACTTATTCACACCTTCTACACAACTATTTCACACCTATTCACTACTTAATCACAACACTTCTTCACACCTATCTCCTTCACACCAATCTTCTACACACCAATCTTCTACACACCAATCTTCTTCCTAACTCTTCTACACACCAATCTTCTTCCTAACTCTTTTTCTTCACAACTAACTACTAACCAATCACTATATATATACCTACCTAAACTATCTTCTAACAAATATTCACAACTAGTCACACAATGAGATAAATACAATGATGATGCTCTAACAACTTAGATGTGGAGATCACAACAAGTTGTAATACTTCTTGTCTTGAGGGATAGAAGTATTCCTCTCTTGCACTTGATAGGATGATGTTTGGATCACTTTGAAACAAAGATTTAAGAATGTATGATCAAAGGATTAATAGATTGGAAATGGAGATCTAGAACAGAAAGTTTAGGAGTGCAAAAGGTGAGAAAAGTTCTAGATTTAATGTGGTATTTATAAGCAACAGATTCTGACAGAGGAGCGTGGCCGGTCCCCTTAAATCAAGGTCGGCCCCCTTAAAATTAAGGGGACCGCCCTTTATAATTAAGGGGGCCGCCTAGCTGTAACGTCCAGATTTTTGGTTTTTTAGTGGGGAAAGTTTATTTGGTGAAAAACTAACTGATTTTGGTTAAAAATTTGAATTCATATATTTAGTATGAATAAAACATTTTTCTTTATTACCAAAAGTGTTTCTCAAAAATATATAATATGTTTATATAATTAAATAAACTTTGTAATACTTAATTAAGTTTTCCTTTGATCATAAATTGCACTAAACACTTTGTTTATTCATACCTTAAGTGATTTGGATGTAAAGAGAATGTTAATCACTAAATACTTGTTTATGTCACAAGTTTTAGTTCTATGAGTTTATATTTTGGAATAATCAAAACATAGAGATATTGATAATATGTTAATAATATTTTTAGGCACTATTTATGTCAACAGTAACGATTAGGTGTATTGGAAGAATTGTTTTGGGGCATGTTTTGGTTTTGTTTCCACCTAAGGTTCGGGTGATTTTTCCAAGAAGGGTTGTAGGAATCACCATAAAGGTTTGACTCTGGTTTGAAAGTGCACCACTTGTCTCCCGCTTCGTCGGTACGCGAAGATGCGTAATCCGCAAAAGCTTGTCCGGGGAGTTCTATGCAATCACGAGTGTCATGGGGACCACTACATAATTCGCATGAAGAAGTGATTTTTTTTAATTAGTAATTTCCATTTAATCTCAGCCATTTATCATACTTAGATGGAGGGTGGGGATGTGTTCCTTGGTATGTGAGCATTGTTTGGTTTGCAAAATAACTCTCGCTTATTTCACGTATATCACCTATGAACATGTTTGTGAATTTTTATGGTTAAAACAAGTATATACAAGTTCTATAAAATTATTGGATGAGAAAAATTAGTATTTACAGGTCTTGGATCATTTTTTATTGATTTACAAAGTTTATTGTTATATATAAGTTTATAAAAGTCTATAATTGTTTTAATACATTTTTAGTCATTTTTACTAGATCTACACTTTTATCATGTTAATATGGTCATTTTGAGTATATAATTATGGAAGAAGTTGGTGGAGGAATATAGATTAGTTTGGTGTTGTTATTACAAGCGAATTAGTTTAGAAAATGGATTTCTAAAAATGTATGCGGAAGCGCTAAATTCAGAAAAATATATTATTGTACAAGATTTTCTTAAAGAAATAGAAAATAGGTTTTATAACAAGGACGTGGTCATTTGAATGAGTATAAATGGGCTTATAACGAAAGGGATACGAATATTTCTAAATCTATTAACGATAACTATTTTCAGAAAATAATAAGTGTGTCGTCCTGATTCTTGCCGTAGTAAAACCAAGCTTTAGGAGATAAACTGAGTCCCCGAGACTTCAAAATATGTTAGTATACTTAAATACCTTCGCGGGGACAGTTAGAACTTTAAAACCGAGCTATAACGAAGAAGTTATGACTTAATGAGGTTAACAACGAAAACTATTATTTTGACAGCTTCTCTAATAGAGAATAGTAACCTGAATTTCTCCTTAGACGTGGATTTTAGACACTTTGGGTGCGGGTTTGGATAAAATATCATGCACGGAAGTTGTAGTATTTTGATTACATACTTTAGTCGAGTCGAAGACTTTTTCAATTATATATTATTGACACATTCATGTCGTGGTTACGATACACACTTGTTAAAAGTCCAAAAATGTTATATTTCAGACTATTGTTAAAGGATTCTAATAACATTATTTTCAATTCAAACTCACAAACAAACATGCACGGGTGATATAACTTTCATAAAATGCATACATGACATCATTTCATGATCTAAGTCACATCATTCATATTAGGTTGCGGTTAGAGTCCGAGCTTCATTTCAGTGTACCCACTTTTGCCATTATTATATTAGTTCTATCAGGTGAGTCATAGCCCCACTTTTACTTGTTTAATTACTTTATAAACTCTTTGGGGGAGATACATGTTCAACTACTTGCTTTTACTTTCACAAGTATTCTAAACTTTTACATATTAGTGTGAGTCATAGCCCCTCTTTTTACCTATTTTGAACTCTTTGGGGGAGATACATGCTCGTTTTACTTACATATTTTACTCGTTTATCTTAAACGTTGTACTTCGTTGATGACACGGCTTTATTCGTTTTTTGAAACATAATACTTGCTTTTACTTATACAAGTACTTTAAACTTTTACGAAATACCGTGAGTTCATAAATCCACTTTTATACATTTTCCTATCTCATGGGGAGATATATGCTACAAACGTGAACACAAGTATATTTTTCTGTATGCTATCCTGATCGTTATTGCCTAAGACACACTTTTGCCACTAAAAGTCCCTCATATCATGAACCATTAATCACTTGTGAGTGAACACAAATATTGTGAATAAATCTATTGGAGGTTGACAGCCTATTTGTGTTAGCCGGATAGATAGTCTTTGTGCTAGCCAAATGTACATTATTTGAGAACTACTAGGAAGTTGGCAAACTCCTAGCACGAGGGCACTATATCATTTTTATGATATCACAACACGTTAACGTTTGAGTTCATGAGACTTAGAACAATAATACGGTACTGTAATGATACGGTATTGCAACTACTGAATTTATGGGTGCAACAACGTGGCCATTGTCTATTAAACATGAAACTTGTGTTCAACTGATTTGCATATAAACCCTATTGATTCAATCAACCTTTAACCCGGTTAGGGTAAAATAAACAAACTATCCTTGTGATTGACCCGGTTAGGGCAAACAAACGAAATACCTTTGTGTTGACCCGGTTAGGGCAAACAAACGAATTATGGGTGTATAACAACGTAACCCACTACTTATTTTATCGATGTTTGTGTTTATTATAATTATCACCCAAACTTGAAACTTTTGTAATCAACTGTTTTACATTAAAACTCTATGAACTCACCAACCTTTGTGTTGACACTTTTAGCATGTTTATCTCAGGTCTATAATGATCGAGGCTCGAATGGAGGAGCATGAATACTTCTGGAAACTTAAAATCTTATCATCATTCGAAAACTTATTTAGTTAACTGCGAAACTACCTGATAACATCAAATTTACCCCCAATCTAAGTGTTAATTTCCCCCTTAAAATATTCATCTTTTCTACTTTTATGAAGAATATATACTCTTATTTCTTCCTATTTTGGTTTCAGGGTAAAGATGAGTAAAAGAACGAACTTACACGAAAATGGAAGGACTTTGGAGCAAATACGTGGAAATTATGGATTATGCACTAACTACGGCGTAGAGGTTCATCTACCTACGCCGTAGCAAGGCTTCACGAAGACTACGCCGTAGAAGCTCTCCTACCTACGGCGTAATGAAGAATTTATGAAGAATACGGCGTAGCCCAACAACGGGATATGGCGTAGAAGTCCACTAAAGAACACTACGGAGTAGGCAACTTTCCAAGCTACGACGTAGGATCTCATTTGAGGCAGTAAAGAACTAACGAGGCCAAGGAAGAAGCTACGGCGTAGCCACCTTATCTACTACGCCGTAGGATGCTTATCATCAAGACTTTACGCCCGTAACACTTGATCAAGTTACGGCGTAACATAATTTGCAAAGGTTACGGCGTAGCAACTCTAATACGCTACGCCGTAACATAGTCGCCCTATAAATACCAACCCTAATTCCGAGTTTTATATATCACTTCCCATCTCTTCACCACAGCAACGTTGGAAAAACTCAGGAAGGAGGGAGAACGAAGTTCTAGCCACATCCAAGTCATTTCCAAGGGAGGAATCACACACCGATCATAAGTGTTTTCATTCCTTTACTTTGTATGCGATTCATGCTTAGATTTGTATTAACTCAACATTGTTTTACTACAATTATGAACATGAGTGGCTAAACACCTTTTGGTGTTAGCCTAGTTATGAAATTGTTATGTTATTGATTTAGTTTTCCACGCATCTATTATCTATTGTTGTTTACTTTCATGGCGAGGCTTGGGACACTCTAGTTCCTGTAGTGATTAGCGTTGGTTGTTCTCTAGATACTTGTGGAATTAACCCTAGGAAGCAAGTCGCTAGGGATGTGACTTGGTGATAGCAATATCACCATACACGTGTGAATTAACCCTAGGACCACCTACCAATGCTAGACACTTAACGGAGTTAAACGGGTGTAAGATCTGACCATGCCGCATTCGTTAGCCTTGTCCATGTTAGTAGAGGCACTTAATGACTCTTATGTCTTCGTACCGATGAACCCAAGGCTTTACAATAGTTTTGGATAGGACAAGGTATAAGATAGATCTAGGCGAATTTGACCATCTGACCCGAAATGAATATTGAATCCCCGAACGATATGATAGGATGCACCTATAGGAAAACTAGTCATGATCATAACAAGAGTAATAATTAGGTTAACACTACTTTTCTTTACTGATTTCCTTCTATTTACTTTATTGTCTTGTTATTACTTTTAATTAGTTTAATTAATCTTTCAACTCAAAACCCCCTTTTAAACGTGACACGACTTAGATAATTTCCGCACCTTAGCTCTTAGGACGACCTCAGCTTTACCATTTGACTATACCACACACGACCGAATACATTGTCCGTTAGTGCGTAAAAGGTAGACCTTAGGTAAATGAGACTTTATAAATATTAAAACCTGTTTAGTAAAACCTGCATCACTACTATGACCTCATTTTATAAACTCTGATATTTATAAAATTCGAATGATAAATCTTTCAAAACGACTCAATTGGAGATCGTTTCTACTATTATAACTGTTGTGCTATGAAGTAACACCTAGTTTGAATTCCGCTGTGTATCATGAAAAAGGGGGTGTTACACAAGTACTTTAAACCATTATACATACATAACCGAATGAACCGGCCAAACTGCTATGTACATACATGACCGAATGTACCGGTCAAACCATACATGTTTATGACCAAATGTAACAGTCAAACAAACGATAAACTTTGTGGCCCACGCTAATTTTACAAATACTTAAACCTATGAACTCACCAAACTTGTGTTGACACTTTTAGCATGTATTTCTCAGGTTCGTAATGCATTAACTGTGGATTGGAGTATTAGAGTCGTACGACATGTTTTGAAGACTTTGATGCATTATATTTACCATTCGATAATGTTTTAAAAATGTTTATGTTTCATTTCACATTGGGACCACTATTTTGTAACTCTAATATTATTTATTGAATGATATCTTTTAAAAATGTCTCATTTATAAGTCGTTTTCTATGACTTGAACTTTGTGCTATGAAGTAACACCCCAATTACATTATCTTCCACTACCATATTTTGGGGGTGATAGATTCAGAAGAACCTGATATAGGAGATCATAATGAACCTCTTAATTACTACCAAGCTTTAAATGATTCTGAATCTAAGAAATGACTTGAAGCAATGAATGCAAAGATACAATCCATGAAAGATGATGAAGTCTGGGATTTAGTTGATCCTGAACCTGCCCGCAAAGTTGTTGGCTACAAGTGGATCTTCAAGAAGAAGACTGATATGGATGGTAAATAAACATATTTAAGGCTAGATTGGTGGCTGATGTTTAAAATTTTGTTTTATATTTTTATAAATCGAATCGAATTGAGACTTCACCAACACTCTCAGGTTGTGTACCCATTCGTGTATTGTATAGGCTCGGTAAGACTGGGTCATTCGCTGGAGTGAGGGAAATTCAAGTATATAAAAGCAAATTCAATAAAGACAATTGTGTTTTGAATCCACACAATTATTTAATGATTAAATAACTAAAATTATGAAAAGTAAACTGACAAGTGACAAGAAATGGAAATGGGAGAAAATCAATAAGATAAAAGATGTGCTCACCATGTTAATCCTTTAACTCATCAAAGACATGAAAATGTCATGCAATATTCACCTAGCTATGTCTTAGTGAGTCTTTTCTAGTGTAAGTTTACTATTGGTCATTAGTCCCAACACAATTCGTCTAACAACTACATATGCCGATGGCCAGGGTCATATCCTAATTACTTTCTAAGTATTAAGATCATTACCTAATCTATATGACACTGTTTTTATGTGTTTACATTCAGTTAATTATTAAGTAAATTGCCAAACTACCGTTCACTAAATCTTAAACCCTATTATGTACCACTTTTAACGCCATTAGGTTAATTGTAATAATCCTAACCGCTAAGTTATACTTGGTCCATATTTTAGTAATTTGAGTACTTATATTTTCATATTGCAACCTACTAAATAGCTACTTGCAACATTTAACCATGGTATATTCAAAGGTGTAAGTCTTTAACCGCAATACAGATTATCCAAACAAAGCTAGAATAAATGTAACATTCATGTCATTAACAAGATAAATTAATAACAAGGCAAGCACTGAGAGGCTTAGCCTTACATAACTGAAAATAAACATAAAGTATTCGAGTTTGAAAGATTAAACGAAGTCATAATAATCAAACTGACATAAAATAATGTTTATGATGTGTTATTCCTTGATCTCTTGATGTTTGCAGCCCTATAAATCATCCTTGAAGCTCTATAAATCGTCCTCTGATGTTAGGTTATGAAAACGTAACCTAGGATCAATCCACACGTTGTGGAACGAACTGAATACAGAGAAATTCAGTTGCAACACATTTTTACATCCAATAATCATAGTTGCCCACAACATGTCTAGACCTTCTATAGTTGTTTATCAACAACACAATAATAGTTATTTGGGCTAATTGTTAGAAATGTATTTTCCTTTTCATGTTTTCTAGTCTTGTGTAGCAAACTAACTTTTTATTCTATACCTCGAAACTTTTAAATTTTATCTTCTTAGTGTATCATGAAACCTATAAACCTGCCGCCGCTTATGTGGCACCAATTCTTTACCCCCAAATTTTTACGTCCAATGGTGGTAAATAGACATGTCAATCTAGGCCCAACATGTCTATACGTGTTTATATGAAAAATTGGTAACATGTACATTAATGTTAGTCTTAATACCTCATGGGTCTATTTGGGTCACTTGTAAATTTTTTGAAGAACTATGTTGGGTTCAACGAGTTTGTTAGGCTAACATTAACGTACAAATTAGTACGTTTCCATATAAACCCATCTAGGTCTAGTGGTAACTACGTTAAACTAACCTTGTTATTTAGAATAACTAGAAATAGATTATGATAAATTGTATATTTCACACTTAATACAGTTTATTTAGTGATAATATTTTGTTTTGTCTACAATTAAGCCTTTCATTAAGTAACTACTCATATACTACGTATTATATTAGACAAAAGTTTATTTAATGAATATTATATGTTCTTCCAATATATATGTTATTCTGTGTAAAAATCCATGCGTATTCTAACCTCAAGCCATCAACTAAATTAGATAACTTGATAATTAACATCATGCAATTAACGTATTGTTCCAATTAGGTTAAACGAAGTGGTTTTCAGGTTAAGATAGTAACTCGACTTCGAATTGTGTGCATAACCAAAGCCGCGACTAAATTATGATTCTTTTGCGTCTTGAAATGGCGTTTTATCAGATGCATCACCACCATCATGCTCATCGGAATATCGAACAATGACAACAGGACAAACACAATGACAAACACAATAATCACTAACACTTCCAAGACGACTTTTCCCAGTTCGTTTCACTGCACCAAAACCGCGACTTCCCATAATCATAGCACATAACCCCAATCTCT
Source organism: Artemisia argyi (assembly GCA_030686995.1). Taxonomy (NCBI): domain Eukaryota; kingdom Viridiplantae; phylum Streptophyta; class Magnoliopsida; order Asterales; family Asteraceae; genus Artemisia; species Artemisia argyi. Next base: position 298,890 of record JARVZY010002735.1, on the reverse strand, counting down.
CTACCTCCAAACAAAGCCTCTCTTTCAAATCATGATCCTTGACAATATGTATCTTGAAAGGTACATTAGCTTCCACCAAAGGCTGCGAAAGTTTGGTTGTTTTGGTATTTGTAAATTTATCAAAATCGACTTCTAGTTTCTTTTGGGATTCTTCTGATTGGGATTTGGGATCCATTGCATAGCCCCAGTCGGCTCCATAAAGGATGGATGTAGGGCGGATATGTAGGAGAATGACAGCGTCCCCTGGACGTAGATAGTTTTGAACAGCCCATTGGACAGCAAATGCACTTTCGTCACTGAGATCAACAGCAATGCCGATACGACGTTGGGCTCCTGAGGTTGGAGTTAAAACAGGTGGTGGGTAGCGTGGGGATGATGGCGGATCTGCATGAATGGTGGAGACTGAAGGGATGGGACCTTTCATTTTTAGGCGATCAAAAAATATTGTTACAGAGTATATTGAGTTTTAATTATTTTGGGTGATTTAGAAAGAGAAAAGAGAGCAAAGTTTTGAGGAAAGATTTAATTGATTGGGTGGTTCAAGGTGTCTGCAATGAAGAATAGTTATTTTGGGTAATTTAGAAAGAAAAAAGAGCAAATATTTGACAAGAAAATTTAACAAATTGTGTGGTTAAAGGTGTCTATAATGCCGAATAGTTATTTTTGGTAATTTAGAAAGTAAATAGCACAGATTTGACAAAAAAAATAAAAAAAGGATCAAAGATTTGACACTATCGGAGTCACGAATAACATATACAATGTATGTGTTTCGAAATGCATCCGTTTAGAGATAACAAAAGGTAAAATCAAAATGCATGGTTTATTTACATACCAATAAGTTATTCACGAAGATTAATTATAGCAATTTATTTTTCTGATTAAATATAAAACTTAATTTAACCCATCTTTTAAATATCAATATGTTTTAAACCGTGAATAATTAAGCAAAAAGAATTATACCATCACGGACGAACATTTAACTATCTATCCATAGATGCGTACTTTGATATATTTTTGACAATTTTTTTTTGTCTCTTTTTCACGTTTTTTTGCCTTTTTTCGTTTTTGAAACTTACTTGATAAATCACATATGATTAAACACTATATTTTATGTTCTATCATTAAAACTTGTAGTAAAATGAACATAACTTCTTTTAGAAAATTCTAGATGTTTCACCCTTTTTTTGTTGGAAACTAGATATTCAAAAATTTCTAACCATTTATATAACACATTACATTTTGAATTATATATTATAGTAGTTAATTCGTCAAGGTTCGACAAAACACATAAAATCACAGGTGATTTAAACACACATGATCTATATCACATGATATTCTCACCATATGTGACCTTTAGCATATGTGATTATAGAAGTTTCATAAATAAACTGCTCTAATCTAGAAGTTGATATACAATGTGTGTTAAATGCTTGAAAAGCCATGACGTGTTTTTGCATAGCAGAAAGCAAGGAACCTTCTTAATTTATATAAAAATACTTATGTCAATTTTAATACAATTGTTTAGTGTTTGAAATTTCAAATTAGTGTTAGATCACATAATATATTATGCGAATTTCGATACTATAAAAACGTGAAAAAAGTGAAAAAAAAAAATGAAGATTTTCATTTTATCAAAAGTATATGAAAGTGGCTGTCTATAGAAACATTTTTTTTAGATGGCTGTCACAATGGTATAACTTGTTTGGTTTAACGATTAATGGTTCATGATGTTTGTAAATATATTTTTATAATGCATAATAAAATTAAAGTAAAAAAAGGAGATATTTGCAGCTTCAAAAGCTCATGAAGTTCTTTGTTTCTTTGTAACTCTATTTTATTCATCTTGTTCATTCTTTTGAATCTTAATATATTTCGATGATACATCTACTTTATGATCTTTATTCTTTAACTAAGTTGTTGTTGCAATATTGTCGTTAAAATAAATCTTTGATTTTTTTTATTTTTTTTTTTGCAAATCGTTACCAGTACATAATTGACATAATTAAGGATGACAAGATTGATTTAAATTTGTTTCATGAAGATTTAAGACTTCACAAAATTTTAAACCAATTGTTTTAAATTTATTTGCATATAAATGACATAAATTACATGTTACAATAAATTGCAAAAAATAATCATTCTCCAACTTTTGGCGCACTTCTTTTTACAGTTCAATATTTCGTATTTTTTGTAAATTTAACACTTGTAACTTAAAGTGGTCACGGCAACCTCCTTAAAATTGTGAGGGATTTTTTGACTCTGTTGTTGATACGTGGAAAGCTTTTGATAGTGGTGAAAGTAATTGTAGGACCATAGAACAACCTATTTCACATATGATTCAAGCCTAAACCTAGAGAGAGAAAGTAAGTAGAGAGAGAGAGTGGATGGGAACTCTAGTGTGTGAAAATAATAACCTTGTTAATGACTAAGAGAACCACTAAGAGAACCAACCTCAAAATGAGGCCTTACAAGTGTATTTATACTTGTAGTCTAGGGCTTCACATATCTTTGACCATATTACATAACTAGCCCTTAGACTTTATACAAGCATGAATAATACACATAAACTTTAATAAACTAGCATTTTACTAACTATTACATGAATATATTTAACTAACTATTTGACTCAATAATGATCGTCACTTTTAATCCTAACAATCTCCCCCTAAGGGACGATCATTGAGATCTCACTTTGATTTCATAAATGATCAACACTTCTAATTCTAACAATCTCCCCCTAAGGGTGATCATTGAGATCTCTCTTTTGTGACTTTGATCTTTGATCTTTGAAGCTTGTTCTCTTGAACTTTGAGTCCTTGTGTAATAGTTTTGCTAGTTCCTTTGTTCCAATCATGCTTTGTGATCTTTCTTGCCTTTGATCAACATCTTCAAATGTGGGTATCTTTACGTCTTTTTCAACATGCTCATACTTTGTCTGACTTTGAATCTTTGTGAAGTTCTCTTCTCTTTGACTTTAATCTTTGTTTCTTTAGTTTGAAGATTCTTTGACTTTGACTTAGAAACATTCTGAACTTTGCTTTGCTTAGATCTTTGAAGAGAGCTTTGCATGGTATGAGCATGTGGATCTTTGAGTGATGGCAACGGTCTTTCTCCAAGGAACATTTATGAGTACCTGCATAAAACAGTTAGCAATAAATCAACCGGTACTTACAGGTTCGGAATTAGAGATCGTCAACAGCATAGTGTGAAGACTCCTTCTAACCCTTACCAAGGCCGTTCCTGAACCAGATACCCTTGAAAGGGCTTACTAGATCCACCGAAGTACATCAATGATTCAGGTGAGTTGCTGGAGATCACCCCACAACTGTAGACCATTTGAGACATAGTAACCATCATGATAGATAAGGCAAGATCCGTAGATCTCATAAAGACTCTTACAACTTGTGTCCTTTTTGGCGAACACAAGTGTATTCATAGGAAGTGTATCCTAAGAGATCTTTTTAATGAATCTCATGGCTCTAGACTCGATAAGTGCATAATTTGGTTTTCCTATGCGGAGACTAGGGAGAGGTCTCCTGCTTCAATATCAACCATCTCTAAAAGATAAGTCGATAGATTACGCCGGTTCCCCGTGAGAATGAAACAAGTACCTTTTGAGAGATACTCGAGTGGCAAGAAGGTTAAGTGCAGTGCGTCACTGGGTCCATGACGTCTTGTCTTCAATACCGGTGTCACCTTAGTAACAACCAGTAGCATATGAGTTGAACCCGGTGTCTGCCCTAAGGTTGAACATATGGAGGGCTATTTCTTTTCACCCTTTCATTTGCTTTTCTTTTTAATTCTTCAACCCCTTCTTTCTCCTTTCATTCTTTTCTCCTTTTTACAAATCATACCTAAGGACTTCTAATTCTAATCTATTGGAATTGTCCTTGGGTAGATCCCTCCGGCTCTGGCGGATCATAGGACGGCTTTTCCTAACCTTAGTCACCTTATAACTTCATGACTATCCTATTGTTGCCATCAAACCATTTGTGAAAATCTCTCAAAGTGTTATGATAATAAAACATACTTTGTTAACACTTCGAGAGTTTTACATTTCATGAAGGACTCCCCCTTCACATGTGCTCATGGATTTTTAAGAAATTTGCACATGCGTGAGGAGTTTGCACTTTTGAATTGATTCACTTTCAATGAACACAACCGATTCGAGACACGCTTACATCACTAGTTAGACTAGCTTGAAGTTATTACCCGGCCTGGTCATATCCACAGAAAGTTTCTCGAAATGGTACATTTCTACTCAAACAAATCCTTTTCGAGACACGCTTACGTGGCTAGTTAAAGAGTTCCATTGTCAGCTTTTAGGTGACAACTAGCTCTAGTAACTAACTTGATGTTATTACCCGTCGAGGATAAGTCTTTTCGATTACTAACTTTTGTTGTTTCGTCAATTCTTGGGTCATATCTGAGTCGAGCTCTTTTGAGATTCAAGACGATCACATTTTAATCACGTCTTCTCCCCCTCAAAAATAGCATATCCATGGTATTTTTTATACCAATTGATTAAAACCTTTTCTTTTTGGATAGCTTATGGGAGAAACGGATGTTTGTAAATTCCGTATTTATTTCCTTTAAGCATGATCTTTTTGGAACAACTTTATATTACTCCCCCTCAAAAATAGAACATTTTGAGTAAGTTTAAACTTTTAAGGATTTGAGGGAGTAATATCTTGAGCAACATCGTGAAAAGTTTTGAAAAACTTTTTGAATCATTTTTCAAAGTATTGCTCAAAAATTAAGAAGACTTTGATAAGCTTTTTGGAGAGAAGTCTTCTTATCATTTAGGATTGTCGCACATAAATGTACAACAGGGTCCTTTCTTTGAAAATCACGGGTTATACACTGTTATGTGTGCATAAGCCATCATGTTTTTAGGATAAGTGCAAGGAAAATATTTAAACCTTTGATTGATTAAGCACTTACCTTTATTTGAAGAACGAGTCCTTAGCTGAAATACTAAGAAGTCATTATTTTGAAGTCCGGGTTTCGTACTGAAGTATACGAAAGCCATTTTTGAAGCCCGGGTTGTAAGCTGAAGTACTTACAAGCCATTTTGATTTTGTATTAGACAACAACTTTTGGAACCCATTTAAGCACGGCGCCAATGGGTTTACCATATTTTGAAATCCATTTGAAAGTTGTGTCAATCCGAGACAAAGAAGTTGAATTCCAACGAGGACTGAAAACCTGTGTTTCATTTTGAAATAAAGCTCGTGGAATCAATGGTGATTTAAAACTCTTTTGCTTTTGAAAGTTGTTTGAGAAACTCGGTGTCTCTCTTGGAGTTTTAAAACTTGAAGAAGAAGTTCTCCATCCATTGTTGAAACTCGGCGTTTCATTTCGAAAATTCGTTTTTGAGATGAATGGAAACCTTCCAGAATTAGGATTTTTCAAAGCATAGCCATTCCTTTGTTGTAGCGGAAGCATTTCAGAGTCTGAATAATTCAAATGTTTTGAACGGCTTTGCTTTAGTTTCCACACTGGCTTTACCGAAGTAAAACGAGAGTATGGAGTTTGAAAACCTTGATTCTTTTCTTTAGGAGCACTTGCATTTGAAACCTTTTGAGGAGTAAATGTTTCAGAAAAATTAGGTCTCTTTGAAAATTTCCTTCCTTTTTGCAAAGAATAGGTTGTAAACTGAGAAACCTTTTTCGAAAATGGTTTGGAAGATTCACCCGTGTAAACCTTCTCCGAAACATTTACTTGTGGTTTAGACTCGTTTGAAACTTGAGATTTTCCTTTTGACCGGTTAAGAACATCAAACTTTGCTTTTAAGGCATTGTATGACGTTCTCAAATCATTGTATTCTTTTTGAAGAGAAAGATGATCCGATGATGCCAGTTTTTCTTGCAAAGAAGCATTTTGATTTTCAAGATGTGCAAAATATTTTTCATATTTTTCTGTTTCGATTGAAAAATCATTTTTGGCATCACCAAAATCCTTGATTTGTTGTGCAATTGTTTTTTCCAATTCAACAATTTTCTTTTGAAGCACAGACTTTTCTTTTTCAAAAAGATGATTTGGTGTGATCTGAGAGTCAGATTTGTTTGAAGTTTGATTCTGAACTCTTGACCGCTTGATTGAATCAAACAAGTTTTTGTAAGTCTGTTTCAAATGCTCATTTTCTTTTTGTAATGATGCCACAGCATTTTCCAATTCAAGATTTTTTGTATCAAATTCGTCAAAATCAAACTTGATATTGGTATCATCACATTTTTCTTCAAAAATCTTTTCTTTTTCTTTAAGCACTGATGTCAAAGAGTTTTCAGAAGACATTTTCTCATTCTTCTCTTGCAGTTTAAGTTGGAAAGAGATACTTTGTGCTTCGAGTATTGTAAGATGTTTCTCAAAGTGAGCAGTTCTTTTTGACAATTCTGCTTTGACATCAGTTGCTTCTTTTAAAAGCTCGGTGATTTTCTTTTTGAGACAAAGATTTTCAGATTTCAAAGAAGATGTTTGTTCAAAATTCTCATTCACTTTGTCATGGCAAACAGATTTTGATTTGAAAGACTCTATTTGATTTGTGAAAAATTCCTTTTGAATGTTAAGTATTAAGCATTTTTCATCAAATTCGTCTTCAAGAGAATGAACGTACTTTAAATCTTCTCTCATTTCAGTGACAAGATGTTTTTCAAAGTTCTCAAAACTTAAGTTGAGATTTTTCACATGAGGTTCAATCTCATCTTTCAAAATCTTTTGGACTTCAATCTTAAGGCGTACATCTGACGAAAGAGGATTAGACCAAACGTTGTTATCGATGTTTACTTGCTTAAACCAAATGGCTTTTAACGTATGCTCAATGTGATGTTTAAGATTACAAAATTGTTTCCTTGCTTTATTTTGCCATAACGTAGCATCATAAGTAGCAAGTTGAGCTTCTTTGAAAAATCTTTTCACATTTGTGTCTTTTCTTTTGAAAGGTTCTTTTGGTATATCAGTCAATTGTAGACCACCATACACAAAGCCGTGATACGAGAGTGGGTTTTTTGTTTGTTTTACTTTCAAACGTTTTTCCTCTTCAGATTTTAAAATATCTTGAGACTCAAACAAAAGATCATCTGACAATTCTTTTCCCATATCTTCAGCGTTGTACAAAATAGGTGTCAACTTTTTCACTTTGTTTAAAACACACGGTTTTCCATTTTCCAACTGAGCACTATTCACAAAACCAATCCCAGATGTTTGTTTCTCAACCTCCTCATCTTTAGTAGGCAGCATGTTGAAAGTCTGAGAAGTCTGTCCCAATTTTCGAAGTTTGTTTTCAAGATCGTTTGTACGTCTCAAAAACTCTTTGTTTTCATTCTCAAGTTTTGTGTTTACAATCTCAAAATTTGATGTGGTTTTCTGAAGCTTTGAATTTTCACTTTTTAAATCATTGTTCTCTTTTAAAAGCGCTTGAACCTTTCTGTTGTTAACAACCATTTGGGTATCCAGATTTTGAATGGAACGTTTTTCACGAAGAACAGCTTCTCTATAACCAACTTCAAGTTCTTCATTTCTTTTTAAAAGTGGTTTGACAGACTCTCCATTCATTTCAAACTTTTGAGCTTGAGATTTAAGGTTTGAGTTTTCAAATTCAAGTTCAGCCTTTCTTTTTGTTACATTTTGAAAACCTTTTTCCATTTCTTTAAATCTCTCAAGCTCTTTTGTCAATAAGACATTCGCTTGCTTAGCTTTGCGATTGTCCTCTTTGCACTTTTCAAGTTCATGTTTGAAATTATTGATCAATGATGCAAATAAGGCACGATCTTGTTCATAAGAAGATCCATCCTGGGCAGGCTCACCTCTATTAGGATCCATATCTGGAGTAGCAAAAGTGATATTGCTATCATTTTGTTCGACCACACATGTGTCACTAATAGACTCAGGATGCGCAGGATGTGTCTGATCATGAGCAAACACATTATCAAAGATATTACCATTATCATGAGTATGTGTCACACCCCCAAAATCGGGTCCAGCGGAAGCATACGTGTAGCTGGGGTGTAACTCAATTGGTATTACAGCACAAGTACAAAATTGGTTTTCACTTCAATCATTTAGAGTAAAATCGTTTAACTAAAAGTATTGAGTTTACATTGTTTAAAATAGTGCGGAAATAGGCCCTTAAAAGTAGTTTAAAACGGTCCCCAAATTAATAATCAGAGTCTTCTATGACCATGCCATGCCCTGCCAAAACCTCCAGTAGCGTGCCATAAGTTAAAACCTGAAAATACATGCTAAAGAGTCAACACGAGGTTGGTGAGTTCATAGAGTTTGTTTAACAAATAAAGTTTATGTATATGTATAAAGGTTTCCCAGCAAAGGCATCGTAAATCCACTCAGTTACAAGTCCCGCCATAAGAGCCTTGTAACCTGTGTGTTTACAACCCACTGCTACAATATATAGTTTCTCAGGATTATATTCACCCAAGGTCAAGCATAGACACAAAGGCGGGGAACCACCATCCCAAATAGTACCTGTCACCCAACGTCACCTCTGTTTTGGACTTGGGTGGGGGGTGTTTCCCCATAATAGTACTATCAATACCTCTCCTTTGACAGATTACTGGGTGCCGTTTCCCAAAGCATAAAAGTTTACTGGGTGTCGTTTCCCAAAGCATAAAAGTTTAAACGATTCAAGTATCAAGTAAGTATAACACAGTTAAGTATAACACAATCACGTATGTATAAAATCAAGTATAAGCATAATCAAGTATAAGACAATCAAGTATAAATGTTTTGAATAGTTGTACAAGTAAAAACAAGTAGTTGAGCATGTATCTCCCCCAAAGAGTTAAAACAAGTGTAAAGAGTAAAAGTGGGGCTATGACTCACCTGGTGCGATAGCTACGACGACAAAAGTGGATACACAGAAATGAGGTTCGATCTCTAACCGCAACCTAATATGAATGATAGTGATCTACTTAGATCATGAAAGGATGTAATGAATGCACATGCACATGATACCTATACCACTCGTAACTTGGAAATAATAGTTATTGTCAAAGTAAAATAGTTTCCATACTTAGGAAAATAAGTCCAATTATAGAAGTATATAACTTTTCGTAGTATATCGTATATAAAAACGTTAGTGTTATATTCCTCGTTTTGAAAACCTTAATATATCGTCTAGTGGTTGCATAAGTAAGTCTTGGGTCATAAGTTCTTCATTTGTTAAGAATATAGTCCTTAGTAATATTTCTAGAAAATATACCGTCTAGTACGTAAGTTATTATTTTGGTAAAAGCTGTCAAAACAATATAGATTTTGCCGTTATTGAAACGTGAATATCTTTGTCGTTATTAGTCCGTTTTACTCGTTCTTTATATTCCTGGAATCGTGGGACAAAATACTAACATATTTTTGATAAGTCGGGATGGCTAGATTTAGTTTTACGCCTCGAAACAGTCGTGACAACTGTTCATCAGCAAGCATTTCCGGAAAAATAGTTTTCGTCGTTAAACTCGTTTTTAGCGTATCTCCTTCGTTATAAACTCGTTTTTATCCCCGTTTTCGGCCATAGTTCCGTCTCGGAATGTATTTTCTAAATATTTGGTCAAAAGTTACCCCAAACCTACTGAGTTTCCCACGTTTTCATTTTAAGGACAGTAGGTAAATATGTAGTTTCAAAAATCATTTCTAGTGTTCCAATCTAGTTTCTAATCCAACCAAACCACTTTCAATCACCACAAATCTAGTCTAATCTTACCATACACCTTCTTAGGGTGTCATGGGTTCCTAAACATCATCAATCTAGTGGATCTAACAAGGATCTAACTATAATCCATTTCTAGTGTTCAAAAGTTAGATATATATATAAATGAGTGGTATAACTAACATATGCATGAAATCCTTGTATAAAAATGATATGAACATTGTAAGAACTTGGTAAAATTATATAGATGAGTTTGTTAACTTACTTGAAGGTTTAGGGAATTTAGATGATGAAAACCTACTAATCCTTGAGTTTCTATTTCAAAACTCCAACAAGGATGACTAAGTGAATAAGTTTATATCTTGATCTTGTAAAACTTGTTGTTCTTGATCCTTGACCACCTAGGTCGATTTCACCACAAGAGAAAAGAGAGAAGAAAAGTTTACTTGCCTTGAAAAGAATGATTTTGTGGTAATAATGGAAGAAAAGTTTAATTTATACTTAGGGACAAAAGTTTGGTAGGCATTTAAGTGTGTTGGTGAGATTAGCTCATTAGGAGGCTAGGAGGGGGGGGGGGGGGCCGGTTATGAAAGGAGGAAAAGAGGGAATATGTTTTGTGATTTATTTAGGAGTATAAGTGTAGTATTAGTGTTGTTTTTAGGTAGTTTAAGTATAATCGGGTACCGGGTTTACTAGAAATAAATTTTAATAAAGTTAACCGGGACTTAATAATGTCATAAAGATGATAAAAATATGTTGGGCACAAGTATTGGGTGTTTGGGTGATTATCGTTTAGTTTTTAAGAAAACCGTCGTAATTATATTAGGCGTACGATATAAGTTTAAATAAATTCCCAAATTACCGGGTAAATTAATAATATAATTTTTATATTATTATTATGAGTATAAAATGTGTTAGGACCATAGTTGGGAGTGTCGGATCAATTATCCAAAATATTAGTTCATAAGTTAACGTTTCTTAGGTTAAAAATCGTACGTTTACAAAAATGACGCAACCCACGTATAAATGACAAATTTTCTCCGGAGGTGAATAGTGTTTATGAATAGTAAAATTTTAAAACGCTTCTCAGAATATCAAACTGACCTCAAAAATGATGAATAGTAAAATGATGAATAGTGATCGATGAATAGTAACCGATGAATAGTAAATGTGAAAGTTCGGGAAAAGACCAGAATTTACGAGTTGTGACAGTCTCTACCCCTTAAGGGAACTTCGTCCCGAAGTTCAGTTAACGTTGGTCTCCGAAGTGTCATAAAGGTGAAGATTCATGAGACGAAATGACCAGTCGACGTGTTTCTAGGCGGCGGTTCACGAGGTGATGAAAAGTATAAGCGTTCTGACAACGAGGGTATACACACACATAAATGAAGTATTTGGAAGTTGAGTAGAGGATTCAATACGGACAAAATTTTATTATAACCATTCTCAGTGTTGCAAAATTCATTTCTGAGTCGGATATAGGTAGTCAGCCTATGTCCCACTATCCCGGGTTGAATATAGGTGACTAGTCTATATTCCACCGAGGTTCCATGAATTTTGAAATACTCAGCTCAGTTATACTACCAAGACGTACAGAAAGACTAAGGCAGGTGACCAAACTCGAGGTCAAAGGATGAAACTACGCAAGGAGATACATACCGGGGTGACATATATGATACGTGGACATGCTTATATGAAAGACAATTATAGTAATCAACTAGAATAAGTGAATATAATATATCAGATAATGAGACGCAAATCTCATTACCTAAGTCAGCAACAAACCACAAGTGAGGCTTCAGCTTGGCAGGCAGGCACGTGACGGTCATAGGGTTAAGTTTTTCGTAAAAGTAGCTATAGTCTAGGTTTTAAAAACACTTAGTTCGCTATAGCCGAAGCTCTGATACCAATCTGTCACACCCCCAAAATCGGGTCCAGCGGAAGCATACGTGTAGCTGGGGTGTAACTCAATTGGTATTACAGCACAAGTACAAAATTGGTTTTCACTTCAATCATTTAGAGTAAAATCGTTTAACTAAAAGTATTGAGTTTACATTGTTTAAAATAGTGCGGAAATAGGCCCTTAAAAGTAGTTTAAAACGGTCCCCAAATTAATAATCAGAGTCTTCTATGACCATGCCATGCCCTGCCAAAACCTCCAGTAGCGTGCCATAAGTTAAAACCTGAAAATACATGCTAAAGTGTCAACACGAGGTTGGTGAGTTCATAGAGTTTGTTTAACAAATAAAGTTTATGTATATGTATAAAGGTTTCCCAGCAAAGGCATCGTAAATCCACTCAGTTACAAGTCCCGCCATAAGAGCCTTGTAACCTGTGTGTTTACAACCCACTGCTACAATATATAGTTTCTCAGGATTATATTCACCCAAGGTCAAGCATAGACACAAAGGCGGGGAACCACCATCCCAAATAGTACCTGTCACCCAACGTCACCTCTGTTTTGGACTTGGGTGGGGGGTGTTTCCCCATAATAGTACTATCAATACCTCTCCTTTGACAGATTACTGGGTGCCGTTTCCCAAAGCATAAAAGTTTACTGGGTGTCGTTTCCCAAAGCATAAAAGTTTAAACGATTCAAGTATCAAGTAAGTATAACACAGTTAAGTATAACACAATCACGTATGTATAAAATCAAGTATAAGCATAATCAAGTATAAGACAATCAAGTATAAATGTTTTGAATAGTTGTACAAGTAAAAACAAGTAGTTGAGCATGTATCTCCCCCAAAGAGTTAAAACAAGTGTAAAGAGTAAAAGTGGGGCTATGACTCACCTGGTGCGATAGCTACGACGACAAAAGTGGATACACAGAAATGAGGTTCGATCTCTAACCGCAACCTAATATGAATGATAGTGATCTACTTAGATCATGAAAGGATGTAATGAATGCACATGCACATGATACCTATACCACTCGTAACTTGGAAATAATAGTTATTGTCAAAGTAAAATAGTTTCCATACTTAGGAAAATAAGTCCAATTATAGAAGTATATAACTTTTCGTAGTATATCGTATATAAAAACGTTAGTGTTATATTCCTCGTTTTGAAAACCTTAATATATCGTCTAGTGGTTGCATAAGTAAGTCTTGGGTCATAAGTTCTTCATTTGTTAAGAATATAGTCCTTAGTAATATTTCTAGAAAATATACCGTCTAGTACGTAAGTTATTATTTTGGTAAAAGCTGTCAAAACAATATAGATTTTGCCGTTATTGAAACGTGAATATCTTTGTCGTTATTAGTCCGTTTTACTCGTTCTTTATATTCCCGGAATCGTGGGACAAAATACTAACATATTTTTGATAAGTCGGGATGGCTAGATTTAGTTTTACGCCTCGAAACAGTCGTGACAACTGTTCATCAGCAAGCATTTCCGGAAAAATAGTTTTCGTCGTTAAACTCGTTTTTAGCGTATCTCCTTCGTTATAAACTCGTTTTTATCCCCGTTTTCGGCCATAGTTCCGTCTCGGAATGTATTTTCTAAATATTTGGTCAAAAGTTACCCCAAACCTACTGAGTTTCCCACGTTTTCATTTTAAGGACAGTAGGTAAATATGTAGTTTCAAAAATCATTTCTAGTGTTCCAATCTAGTTTCTAATCCAACCAAACCACTTTCAATCACCACAAATCTAGTCTAATCTTACCATACACCTTCTTAGGGTGTCATGGGTTCCTAAACATCATCAATCTAGTGGATCTAACAAGGATCTAACTATAATCCATTTCTAGTGTTCAAAAGTTAGATATATATATAAATGAGTGGTATAACTAACATATGCATGAAATCCTTGTATAAAAATGATATGAACATTGTAAGAACTTGGTAAAATTATATAGATGAGTTTGTTAACTTACTTGAAGGTTTAGGGAATTTAGATGATGAAAACCTACTAATCCTTGAGTTTCTATTTCAAAACTCCAACAAGGATGACTAAGTGAATAAGTTTATATCTTGATCTTGTAAAACTTGTTGTTCTTGATCCTTGACCACCTAGGTCGATTTCACCACAAGAGAAAAGCGAGAAGAAAAGTTTACTTGCCTTGAAAAGAATGATTTTGTGGTAATAATGGAAGAAAAGTTTAATTTATACTTAGGGACAAAAGTTTGGTAGGCATTTAAGTGTGTTGGTGAGATTAGCTCATTAGGAGGCTAGGAGGGGGGGGGGGGGCCGGTTATGAAAGGAGGAAAAGAGGGAATATGTTTTGTGATTTATTTAGGAGTATAAGTGTAGTATTAGTGTTGTTTTTAGGTAGTTTAAGTATAATCGGGTACCGGGTTTACTAGAAATAAATTTTAATAAAGTTAACCGGGACTTAATAATGTCATAAAGATGATAAAAATATGTTGGGCACAAGTATTGGGTGTTTGGGTGATTATCGTTTAGTTTTTAAGAAAACCGTCGTAATTATATTAGGCGTACGATATAAGTTTAAATAAATTCCCAAATTACCGGGTAAATTAATAATATAATTTTTATATTATTATTATGAGTATAAAATGTGTTAGGACCATAGTTGGGAGTGTCGGATCAATTATCCAAAATATTAGTTCATAAGTTAACGTTTCTTAGGTTAAAAATCGTACGTTTACAAAAATGACGCAACCCACGTATAAATGACAAATTTTCTCCGGAGGTGAATAGTGTTTTATGAATAGTAAAATTTTAAAACGCTTCTCAGAATATCAAACTGACCTCAAAAATGATGAATAGTAAAATGATGAATAGTGATCGATGAATAGTAACTGATGAATAGTAAATGTGAAAGTTCGGGAAAAGACCAGAATTTACGAGTTGTGACAGTATGTGAATGTTTTACCGTAGCCAATATCTCTGTGTATGATGAAGGTCTGATATGATCATCTTCGGTGTCCCAAACAGCTTCATTCCTTTGTGTACCATCAGCATCCGAATCATAGCTAGGACTGCTGCTTTCAACCTACTGTTCGGAAGATGAATCACTGCCCGTGAAAATCAAACTATCATTTGATGCATCACCCTCATTGATCGTTTCCTTTTTTGCTTGAAAATCTTTCTCTGTCTCTTTTTCAATCACTTCTGTTTCCTTTAACTGCATCTCTCTTTCAATTAGCTCTCTTTCCCGTTTCAGCTTCTCAATCTCATTCCCTGAAGTGCTTCTTTCTTTTTCATTAGAATCCCTCTTCTTTTTCTGCATCTCCATCAGATGAAGTGATCTTGCATTAAGCACCATTTCCAGTATGTTCATATGATTAAGCAATTGATTTCTAAAGACTTCAACTTCTATGCTAGTGAAGTATTTTTTCCATAAACTGCTTGATGATTCATAATCCCAAGAATTCTTAAACGCTCTAAAATCCATGGTCATGAATCCTTTTAACTGTGTCTTGAGCTCTCTAAATCCTACCATGCAATCACTTCCCTGTTCAATTTGCATTTCGAGTTGAACTATGTTGTTTTGAAGATTCCACATGAAGGTAACAAAGTCCATTTCAGATCCGATGAGTGTCTCAAAAGTTCTAAGAAATGATAAACCAAATAATGGTTGACGTGCTTCTGAGAGAACCACACAGTGATGCTTAACTGATTCAAAATGTTTTAAACAATTTTCTTTGGAGTGCATTGAGAGCTTAATCCTTACTTGCGTCTCTCTTTCATTTTGCTCTTTCATTTCCATTGTTTAACGATATGTGATAAAGTTGATCTTAGGATCTTTTAAGATAACAAAGGTTGTTGTTGAAGATTAGATGTTTTGGTGAAGATGAAAGTTCGTTCTCTAGTTTAACAAAGGTTGTAATTTCCCGCCAAAAATCGAGTATGAAAATTTTCTTTCTCAAAATTTGAAAATCTCAAAGAAATACAATTCTAAGGTAACCAGAAAAATTTGAGTTTTGAAAAAATTTTCGCCAAATTTTACCAAAATTTTTGAATTTTGGCCTAAAAATTTGAATTTTCGGCCGAAATTTTCAACGTTATACCAAACTTTGAATCTCGCGTAAAAATTGAACGTAAAATCTCGTGTGAAAAATAAATTTTACTCAAAATTTCCCGCCAAAAAACTCTTTTTTTTTTGGTCTAACTCGATAAGATTATATAGTCTAACTCGATAAGTTTGGAAAAATCTAACTCGAAAAGTCTGGATAGGGTTTCTAACTCGATAAGATATAAGGAGGTGTCTAACTCGATAAGTCTTGGAGAATTCTAACTCGATAGGTCTAAGATGGTATCTAACTCGATAGTTCTAAGTTGGTATCTAACTCGATAGATCTAAGATGGTATCTAACTCGATAAGTAGTCTAGATTTGGGCAGAGTATCCCCTTAGTTAGAGTCACACGTGTCCTAACTCGATAAACGATTAGGAAGGGAATGGCTAACTCGCCAAGCACCTAACTCGATAACCCACTTAATACACTTAACTCGATAGATGACCCACGTAACTCGATAGAAAACCCACTTAACTCGATAACCTTGACAGAACACCTAACTCGAAAAACTTATATCCTAACTCGATAAAAAATGTACTTAACTCGATAAGCAATCCGAACTTGATAATACCAAACACCAAACTCGATAGAACTGGTTCCAAACTCGAAAGAATTATGCACCTAACTCGAAAAAGATGTTTCTAACTCGATAACATACACCTCAAACTCGATAACTTGTATCTCAAACTCGACAAAATGTTTGTCCCAAACTCGATAGGATTATTTTCAAACTCGACAAAATGTTTTCAAACTCGAAAAAAAAAATTTCCAAACTCGAAAATACTCGAATGAACAGTACCAGATACGAATTTTCTTCACCAAAAAACACGATTTTTTCACCCGAAAACAATCTAAAACAACCTAGAATTATCCCTAGGCTCTTGATACCACTTGTAGGACCGTAGAACAACCTTATCACTATTGAATCAAGCCTAAACCTAGAGAGAGAAAGTAAGTAGAGAGAGAGAGTGGATGGGAACTCTAGTGTGTGAAAATAATAACCTTGTTAATGACTAAGAGAACCACTAAGAGAACCAACCTCAAAATGAGGCCTTACAAGTGTATTTATACTTGTAGTCTAGGGCTTCACATATATTTGACCATATTACATAACTAGCCCTTAGACTTTATACAAGCATGAATAATACACATAAACTTTAATAAACTAGCATTTTACTAACTATTACATGAATATATTTAACTAACTATTTGACTCAATAATGATCGTCACTTTTAATCCTAACAGTAATGGTATGATCTGTTTCAAAAAGAAGCTTCAAAATCTTAAACAAGTTATTCGTGGTTGGAGTATAGCTAAAAAGCTTTCAGATAATCAATTAAAGAAGGAGCACCAAACTTGTTTATCCTTAATTAATGCAAAGGTTGATCAGGGTATGGCGACTAGGGACGATTTAAATTGTCGTATCTCCTCTATGAAAATATTGAGTTATATTGATCGTAAAGAGGCTAGTGACATTGTTCAAAAAGCAAAGGTCAAGTGGGCGATTGAGGGAGATGAAAACACTTCTTTTTTCCACAGTTCTTTAAAGAAAATGCGACGACAAGGTTCTATCAAAGGAATTCTTCATAACTGTGTTTGGATTGATGATCCAGGAGAGGTTAAATCTGAATTTTATAATCATTTTTGCAACAGATTCTCTTGTACAGATGACACCCGCCCTACTATGGGAGATGTTCCTTTTAATCAGATTTCTGTTGAACAATGTGAGTTCTTGGAGCGTGATGTGTCTAATGAATAAATCAAGAAGGCTGTTTGGGACTGTGGCGGTGATCGAGCCCCGGGTCCGGATGGTTTCACATTTAAGTTTTTTAAAACCTTTTGGGAGGTCATTCAAATGAAGTGGTGCGGTTCGTTCGAGAGTTTTTTCAATCGGCGTGTTTCCCCAAAGGTTGCAACTCTTCTTTCATTTCTTTAATTCCTAAAGTTGGAGATGCGAAATTTGTGTCGGATCTTAGGCCTATTAGTTTAATTGGATGCCAATCTAAAATTATTGGTAAACTTTTAGCTAATAGGCTTAGTATTATCGGGAGTTGTGTGAGCTTCGAACAATCGGCTTTCATAAAAGGAAGAAACATCCTAGACGGCCCCTTAGTCTTGAACGAATGTATGGCATGGTACCGTAAGAAGAAAAAAGCTCTTATGGTTTTCAAAGTTGATTTCGAGAAGGCGTTTGATTCGTTAAGACGGTATTGCCTTGATGTGATTATGGAACAACTGGGTTTCGGTAATAAATGGTGTCTGTGAATCGCTGACTGCTTAAAGAATTCTAGGGCTTCTATCTTGGTTAATGGCTCTCCTACATCTGAATTTGAGTTGTCAAAGGGCCTTCGTCAAGGAGATCAAATGTCTCTCTTCCTTTTCATTCTTGCTATGGAGGGATTACGTGTCATTCTTGCTTTGGGAAAACACTATTCATCAAACACTATTCATCAAAACACTATTCATCAGTTTACTATTCATCATTTTTGGTGTCAGTTTGACATTCCGAGAAGCATTAAAAAATTTTACTATTCACTAAACACTATTCATTGCCGGAAAAGTTTTCACTATTCACTTGCATTACACATTTCATCGTAAATTTAGTTTACGGGTATTCAAATTCGCGTAACCAGATTGGTTTAGGTGCGAATTCATTTCATTAGTGTTAAGGACACTGCATACGGACTAGAGACAGTCTGCATATCATCATAACAGCATTTTCATGTTATACCACTCTTAGGATTTTCAAATTTACATATTTGAAACATTTAACGTTTTTACGTATAAGTATTTATAGTAAACGTTAACACCCGGTTTATACACGACGAATATATCTAAATATTCCCACAATGGTCCCGACACATTTTTATATCCATTTTATCATCATAAAAGTTATAACATTTATTTACCCAGTATTTTGGAAATTTATTTTATTTATAACGTGAGCTTATGAATATTACGACGGTTTTCGTGAAAACTAAACAATAATCACCCGAACACTCAGGAATTGTACCCAACATAATTTTAACATTTTTATAACTTTATTTTGTCCCGGTTAACTTTGTTAACATTTATTTCTAGCAAACCCGGTACCCGATTATAACTAATACTTACACTAAACTACAACTAATAATACACTACATTTTCTAAGAGATCAAAACCGACTTTGCTACTCTTTTTAACATTGAAAACCGGCCACACATGCCCTCCCCTAGATCACTTGACTAAATTAACCATGTGCTAATATTATACTATAAACCCTTTACTAAATATCTAGCTAAAAACACCAAACACATAACATACATAATTTTTGAGAATCAAAAGCTCTCATTTCTCTTGTTCTTCTCCATAACCCACGACCAAAACCAAACACCATGATCAATCCATGATTTTCCAAAAGTTAAAGCACCAAAGTTGTTCATTATACTTGCCTAATCAAGAATCAAACAAGAAATACACAAGTAATCCAAGGTTTCTAGTCATTCAATCATCTCATTTTATCAAGTAAGTTATCAACTTTATTTTTACATGAATCATATTATATTTACTTGTATTGCATGAGTTCCATGCTAAAAACCATGTACAACTAGCTATACCACCATTTATTTTGTCAAAAATGGAACATACAAACCCTAACTTCTTATTTATGAATTCCCTTGCTATAATAACTTGGTTAGGAGCCCATGGCACCCTAAGAAGGTGTATGGTAGGATTAGATTAGCTATGTGGTGATTACAAGAGGTTTGGTGATGTTAGAAATTAGTTATAAACCTTGAAAACTTGATTTGGAGCAAGTTTATAAACATGCTGTCCCATTTTGTTATTTTCTGGAAAATCAGTAGACATCAAGGAAACTTTGGCAAAATTTTTAGAAAATACTTTCAAAAACGAATCCGTAGGCGAAAGAACGGATTAAAAAGAGTTAATAACGAAGAAGTTATGATTTTTGCAAGATTGTTGACGAAAAGTATTTTTCTGGAAAATAGTTGCTGTTGGACGTTTTTCGTCGGTCAAAAAGAGGCTTTAGACGTAACCCGGAGGGGCCGAGCTTTCCAAAATATATTACTACATACTAAGACGTAACCGTGGATATAAAGAACAAGTAAAACGGACTTATAACGACAAAGATATTCACGTTTGAATATCGGCTAAACCCATTTTTATTTTGACAGCTTTTAATAAAAATTGGCACTAAAACTACGTAGTACTTTTATAAGCTAGAAATAATACCAAGTACCAAATTTTATAACTAATGATGTATTAGTTATTACAAGTATATTTTCATCATTTGAAAGCGATATTTCAAGGATTACAACCCGAGTATTTCAACACTAACATGGAAACTTACAATATACATATAAGTATAAATATTGCTACTAGCTTATTTTATTTTCTAATAGCAATATTTTTCCAAATTCTTGGATTATATATTTTTGATAACACAAGTGTTTTTCCAAAGAGAAGAGTGGTATAGGAACATGAGCATGGACATTCATAACATCATTTGGTGAGCTAAATTAGATCGTTCATCATTCATATTAGGTTGCGGTTAGAGATCGAACCTCATTTCTGTGTATACACTTTTGTCATCGTAGCTGTTGCATCAGGTGAGTCATAGCCCCTACTCTTTTAATTGTTCTATCAACTCTTTGGGGGAGATACATGCTACTACTTGCTTACTTGTACAAATTCACATAACATTTATACTTGGAAACATTATACTTGATGTCATACATATGTGATTGTACTATACTTAACTGTGTTATACTAAACTGTGATGGTGTACTCTTGAGATTTCCAATGGCCCCAGATTAAGTTGCTGGGCACAACCATGGAGACATACATACTTCCAATGGCCCCAGATTTAGTTGCTGGGCACAACCATGGAGACATACATACAAACGTGAGGTCTTCGGAGATGAAGTGTAGACTCACGACTAATTGCTTAACTGTTATGATGAACTTATACATGTTTTACTCATACTATATATTGTAGCAGTGGGTTGTAAACACACAGGTTACAAGGCTCTTATGGCGGGACTTGTAACTGAGTGGATTTACGATGCCTTTGCTGGGAAACCTCCATACATATGCATTACATTCTTTTTCAACAAACTCTATGAACTCACCAACCATTGTGTTGACACTTTAGCATGTATTTTCAGGTTTTAACCAATGGCACGCTACAGGAGGTTTTGGCAGGGCATGGCATGGTCATAGAAGACTCTGATTATTCATTTGGGGACCGTTTTAAACAATTTTAAGGGCCTACTTCCGCATTACTTTTAACGATGTAAATTCAACAATTTGATTTAACTATTTTATTTTAAATGATTCAAGTGCAAACCATTTTTGAACTAGTGTTGTGATATCAATTGAGTTACACCCCAGCTATACGTATGCTTCCGCTGGACCCGATCTTGGGGGTGTGACATTGTTCAAAGGCGCCTCTATTGGCCACGATAGCATAAACGTTTCACATTTATTATACGCTGGCGATGCTATTCTTGTAAGCGAGTGCTCCCATTCCAATGCTTATAATCTGCTATGTCTCATTTAGTGTTTTTATATGGTGTCTGGCCTGAAGATTAATGTGCATAAAAGCAAGCTTTTAGGTGTCAATGTTCATGATGACGAAGTTTCTAACATGGCTCTTGTCCTTGGTTGTGGGATTGCAAAGCTTCCAACGATGTATTTAGGAGTGCCTGTTGGATGCAACATGGGGCGATGTGACTACTAGAAACGTATAGTTCAGAAGTTCGAATCAAAGATGTCTCGATGGAAAGCTAAGCTTGTATCAGTTGGAGGGCGTTTATCTCTTATCAAGGCGGTCCTAGGTAACCTCCCAACATATTATATGTCGTTACATTTCATGCCTAAAATTGTGCAAAAGCGCTTAGAATCCATGCGCAACAATTTTTTCTTAGGAGGTGATTTAGACGAAAAAAATATCACTTGGGTCAAATGGGAGACTTGTTTAGCTAGTAAAGCTATGGGTGGTCTTGGCATAGGAAGCTGATGCGTGGGGATTGCACCAGGCTTTACCTCTCGAGGGATCTCGAGAAGCTTACAACCCCCACCAGGCAGTGTACCTGATCGATGTAGTATAGTATAATGACAAGTACCGGGGGATTGATCGTTCAGCTAGGAATAGTGTCGCTAGGATTAGAAAACCTAAAGACTAGGTCTAGAGATGAGGGATAATTCTTTTTGTATTTTTATATTTTTAGGAAAGCAAGTAAAAATCTCGGGTTTGAAGGATTTGGGCAGAATTAGTTGCTAGTCAACTAACCCAATACTAAAGATGCAATCAAAATGAAATACTAGAAATGAAAATAAACTAAATTACACTAGGGTTTTGAGCAATATGTGGGAGAAATGTGTTTACTTAGATTTCACTACTCCCTAGATATCTTTTACACGTTAATTACTTGTTATAGTTGCGTGGATGACGGATTGTATTCCTTAATACCATTCATGGGGTGGCGTACTTACTTCCCCAATCCTATGAGTGCCTACTTCACTCCTATGTCGAGCCGGCTAAGAAGCTCCTAACATGGGATCATTAGAATTTACTCATGCATTAAATACAACCAAAAAAACCTAGTACACATCGGTTCATATTTCCTAAGACGTTCAAGCATGTTACACAATGGAGTCTGCCAGTTTTCTTAAGCCTAACATTGAAATCATTCATCCAATACAACCATAAACAAGTAATCAACACATAATTAACATCTAGGTTTCATTAGATATAAGCAAACACAAGATAGATCTAGCCTAGCATGTTGAAATCAAGACAAGCACAAGATATAGACAACCAACACATAGACATATTGATTGAATTAAGAGAAGACTTTTCTCAATAGCACATAAAAGGATTCAAGGGGTGAAAACCCTCGAATTTACTGTAAAATACGAGCTAGGGTTCACAAAGTTCGGCCCTAGGGTTTCTCCACACAAGTTCCTCTTTAATGAATGAAAAATAGAAAACTATATATAGATTTTAGAAGGTGGCGGCGTCAAGAACAAATGTCTGACGCCGTCATCTCGCCGCCAAATAGTTCCTCGGACTGCCTAGATCTGGGTCTGACGCCGTCATGTGTACACCTTATGCAGGCCATCATGAATTTAACTCTTGACGCTCTTGTTGTGACGCCTTCAGGTTTCTTCTGGGTCGTCATGGATTTTACTCTTGACGCCATCAGGAATTTCCTCTTGACGCCGTCATACACTGTTTCCAGCATGGAAAATTAAGTCTTTGGCGTTTTCTTCACTTTTATGCTCCAAAAACGTCCAAATTGCTTCCTTTTCCAGATTTCACTCCCAAAGTACCTAAAATCACAAAAGGAACGATTTAGGGTAATACTTGATCAAATAAATTCAATTCCGGGCTTAAATGACCCCCTAAAAGTGGTTCATTTTTCGCCTCATTATATACCCTTACACTTGAGATTTGCTTGTCCTCAAGCAAATGCGCTTTTATTCTACTCAAAATACAAGTTAGGGGTCATTTAACACTAATATAAAAGTAATTACAACAAATAATCGTTCCACTAAAGACCAAAGACAAGCACGGAGGTCATATACTAGCACCTCACAAATAGTGTTTAGATACTAACATCTCTCGGGTGTAATAAAGTATAAATTACAATATGGAAACGGAAGATATCTCTCACTACCTGTCATAGCAAAATAGATTACCATAGGCTTGGGAAAGGATCAAACCTCCACCACATGGCGTAAGCACCTAGGATAAACTATCAAAGAGGTCTTTTAAAGGGTTGTAACGTTAGGTGTAGGGATATGAAATACACGGTTTTGTTGGATATAGGCAGTCTTTACTGGTGGCGAGTTAACAATCTTGGTTAATTACATGTGCAATATGGCGTTGCTAAGCCAAGACAAGACTCGACTTAAGCTAATAAATAAAAAATAACAAAAACATAAAATGAACATAGAATAAAAAGGGATGGTAGTCCGTATATTTTTTCTTTTTTTTTTCTTGATTTTTTCGATTTTTTTTTTTTTTTTTTTTTTTTTTGCATACACTCTTACCCTACCATCCAAAATAATACATCATAGGGGATGAACATTCCCCTTACACTTGAATCTTTACATACTTTACAATAAACTATTCTAATGACTCGAATTAAGAAAATCAAAACACTTGGAGTACTTTTAAGATTAACGTACATATGGGGGTAATAATATGATGTTCTTCCCCATTACTCCATAACATAAGTACTTTACCCATGAGTCCCAATCGTCCCAAAACAATATGTACAAGGATATGACTCGACTTAGCAACCATGTAATCAATTAGATAATTAACTTAGGGTTTAACAAATGACAATAATGCACTAAAGATGAGTGCATACACGGAAGGCTAAGGCGTTTTGGGTGTACATTTAAGTGGGGTGTAACAAATTCTTCCTTTAAGTAAAATGCTTAAAGTTAGAAACGAAAAGATAGGCTCGGAGGGGTGTACTAGGGGTTTCGTGTACTAAAAATGAGTACAACGCTAAGGTGTGGGAAAATTAATTGACTTAACTAGCCAAGTAATATGACTTAAATGGTCAAGTAATTATGATACGGGTTTAACACAAGGGTGATCCTAATGCCTCTTATCATGTAGTAAATCCTACTACACGAATGTAGTCTCACTAGCGGTCTCGGGATGCATCACTAACGCAAGTTCTAGAATCTAAATGCTACCGGTACACTCATAAGCACTAATAGTAAATGCTTTTCCTATCAAATCTAAAGGCGAACCTCACATATTTGGGTGGAAAAATTTTCTGAATGGCACGGTTATGTGCTAGTCATACAATCTCCTATCCATGAGACGCTTGCTATGGCTAAAGTTTCACTCCTAAATGTTGTAAAAAAATTTAAATTTGGCGCTAAAATTACACTAACAAGTATTTCTCATAGTTTTATTACACATCTACCATCAAACAAACAAACTCAAGCAAAAGTGTATTTGTAAGGTATCATCATTTTACCCTCCCCTTACACTTAGGATGAACATTGTCCTCAATGTTCAAGTAAAGAATGTAAAAGTGAAATAAGTAAAACAAATGAAATCAAATACTCCCCTGATTCGCTCGGTATGGATAATAAGGTGTCAGGTTAGATCTTCCTCTAAGAAAATGAACAATCAAAGCTTCCCTTCCAGAATAATAATCATCTTCTTGTCATACATAACCTGTAAATCCTGAGAAAACAGACAAGGCAACCTCGCATAAAATCGGCGGCAATCTACATATATTATTAAATCCTAGAAAAAAAAAGATATAATGCTTGTGGAATGATGTTTGCAGATTTCCTGGAGATTATAAAACTAATAATTCAACAAAAACTTTAACTCCGTTAGAAAAACAAAACTGGTAAAATTTCCAGATTTCTACACGTGACGCCGTCAAGAGTAAACTCGTGACGCCGTCAGAAGTGACCTGCAGAAATTCTTATGTTAAGTTTCCGGAAAATTTCTGGCAAAACTTGGTTCTACTTCCTGGAAAATCCTGCAAAACTTCATTATGACTCAATACAAGCATTTGACTCCAACAAATACGAATATACATGTTCATTTAATTATTGTGGAGAATCATGATCGGTTTGTTTCTTAAAAACATATTTGGGGTTTCCCCTTACACTTATCTTTTGCAAAAATACCTTTGGGTGAAGTTAAGACTAGGCCAAACAACAAAGTAAAGTATTTCCACTATTTAGTTTAGAAACATGATCTACCAACAATAAAAATAAAGCATGCATACGGAAGCGAATAACAAACAAACAAAATAAAAATCACACAAAATCATGGGTTGCCTCCCAAGAAGCGCTTTTCTTTATTTACGAGTCTTGTAGCTAGACTCAAGGTCATGGGTTACTACGTGACCTCATCGTTGGTTTCACTCTCTGATTGTAAATGTTCTTTGTAGAAACCAATCATCCTATCCTTCACATACTCTACTCCTCTACATCTATCCTCATCATTCCTATAATAAGCCGCTTGCTTCTGTTCGTTTTCTATATTAGAGAGAAGGCGGTATTGCTCAATTTTGTAGGGCATTTGGTAGGCAATCTCATCATTCTCTTCCTTGAACCTAACTATCCCTAAAGTCGGATCATAACTCATCCTAGTGTCCTCAACAAATGGTTTTCCGAATATTACTTGGCTTAGGCAATCATCTATCACCGGACGAGTGTCTTCTACTATCATAAAATCGATCTCATAAGTGAAATTACCTATAATCACATGCAATCCCTTCACTCTTCCTACAAAATTACTTATCAAATTCTTATTGGGCATCATCCTAAAATCAAGTTGTTTCTTCATCACCCAATTGTAATAAGTCCTAGTCATGATGTTTACAGGAGATCTAGGATCGATATAAGCTTTCCATATATGCATATGCCCGATGTTGCATGGTATGTTGATGTTAGAGGGGTCTCCCATTTTGATAAGGGGTGTGCCAAGGATATATGGTGTCTCGGGACTATCGAATAAATCCTTATGGTATTCCCGTTCTTCCTTGGTGGGCAACTTATCAAAGTGCTTTTCTATAGTCTCTACTTCCTCTAATTCCTCTACCCTATTAACCTCAACTTCCCTAATTTTATCCGTAGTCTCGGTTTCTACTTCAACTTCATCCTTGTCACTTTCTTCTATCTCCTTATCTATTGGTTTAATGGTGACAACATTGACAAAGTAGACATGTTTGGATGATGAGGGGTCCTTAATTTGGATTCCGTTATTGGTGTCCCTAGTGTCTTTCCTAGGTGTGGTTAACGCTTGGTTGTTGAGGGCTTTCAACAAGTTGTCTATCTTGTTGGTCATCTCCGTTTGTTGTTGGTTGAATTCGGTTTCGAACCTAGCTATGCGAGCTTCTTGAGATACCATGAACTTAGACATCAATCCTTCAAGATTGTTGGTACTACCATAGTTGTTAGAAGGATTATTGTTGAAAGTACGGTTGGAGGGTGGACCATTTAGTTGGTAATGATTAGGCGGATTGGAAGAATTGGTTTGGTTTTGTTTCCACCTAAGGTTTGGGTGATTTTTCCAAGAGGGGTTGTATGAATCACCGTAAGGGTTTGGCTCGGGTTTGAAAGTGTACCACTTATCTCCCGCTTCGTCGGTACGCGAGGATGCGTAATCTGCAAAAGCTGCTCCGGGGAGTTCCACACAATCATGAGTGTCATGGGGACCACTACATAATTCGCATGAATAAGTGATTTTGTTCACTTGGCTTGAAGGCTTAGGAGCTTCGTAAGATTTCATGAGAAACTTGACTTGGTCCTCAAGTTCCATGATCCTACGGTCGGGAGTGCTAGAGTTGTTCGAAGGCAAAGATATTGCCTTGACCGTTTTGTTCAAATCACGGGGATCATTCCAACTTTCGTTGTCATAGAGAGCAAGATCTTCTATGAGTTCCCATGATTGTTCCGCACTTAGATCACGTAGCTTACCACTGGCCGATTGGTCAATGGCTCGCCTCGTGGAGAGATCGATATGGTCATAAAAGATTTGGACTTGGAGCCAAAGATCTATGCCATGATGAGGGACTTTTTGGAGTAAGTCCTTGAAACGAGTCCATGCTTCATAAAGAGTTTCATTTTGACGTTGTTGGAACATCAAGATGTCATTTCTAAGCTTAGTAGTTCTCCCCGGTGGGAAAAATTGAGCAAGGAAACGAGTGGTGAGATCATCCCATGTGGTGATGGATCCTGCGGGTAACCGCTCAAGCCATTGACTAGCTTGATCACGTAGAGAGAATTGGAATAGGCATAATCGGGTTGTCTCTCTAGTTGCAACATCTAGGTCTATGGAATCTACGATTTTAAGGAAGTCCTTGAGATGTTGATTTGGATCTTCGGAACGAAGTCCATGGAATGCACATCCGCTTTGCACCAACCGGATGGTGTCGGATCGTAAGGGGGTCACATTGGCTCCGGTGAGCTCAATGGTGTTTCGGTAGCCTTGGTGGCTAGGTCGGGAATACTCTCCTAAGGTTCGGGGCCTAAGAGGTTCTAGTGGTGGGTTTTGTTGTGGTGGGATGACGGGTTCAAAGATGTTCCCATCGTCCATGATGTCGAGTGGTGAAGAGTTACGAACAAAAACACAAAGAAATAAGATAGACTAAAGAGAACCTAAAAAAAAAAAAAAAAAAAAATCTTACTAGAAAGGAATCTAGCAAGTAGACCTAATAAAAAGAGATTCTAACCTAGACAATAACTATTCCCCGGTCTGCGGCGCCAAAAACTTGATGCGTGGGGATTGCACCAGGCTTTACCTCTCGAGGGATCTCGAGAAGCTTACAACCCCCACCAGGCAATGTACCTGATCGATGTAGTATAATATAATGACAAGTACCGGGGGATTGATCGTTCAGCTAGGAATAGTGTCGCTAGGATTTGAAAACCTAAAGACTAGGTCTAGAGATGTGGGATAATTCTTTTTGTATTTTTATATTTTTAGGAGAGCAAGTAAAAATCTCGGGTTTGAAGGATTTGGGCGGAATTAGTTGCTAGTCAACTAACCCAATACTAAAGATGCAATCAAAATAAAATACTAGAAATGAAAATAAACTAAATTACACTAGGGTTGTGAGCAATATGTGGGAGAAATGTGTTTACTTAGATTTCACAACTCCCTAGATATCTTTTACACGTTAATTACTTGTTATAGTTGCGTGGATGACGGATTGTATTCCTTAATACCATTCATGGGGTGGCGTACTTACTTCCCCAATCCTATGAGTGCCTACTTCACTCCTATGTCGAGCCAGCTAAGAAGCTCCTAACATGGGATCATTAGAATTTACTCATGCATTAAATACAACCAATAAAACCTAGTACACATCGGTTCATGTTTCCTAAGACGTTCAAGCATGTTACACAATGGAGATCTGCCAGTTTTCTTAAGCCTAACATTGAAATCATTCATCCAATACAACCATAAACAAGTAATCAACACATAATTAACATCTAGGTTTCATTAGATTATAAGCAAACACAAGATAGATCTAGCCTA
This sequence comes from Artemisia argyi, assembly GCA_030686995.1. Taxonomy (NCBI): domain Eukaryota; kingdom Viridiplantae; phylum Streptophyta; class Magnoliopsida; order Asterales; family Asteraceae; genus Artemisia; species Artemisia argyi. The sequence continues at coordinate 270,205 of JARVZY010002735.1, read as the reverse complement.
GCATGTTGAAATCAAGACAAGCACAAGATCTAGACAACCAACACATAGACATATTGATTGAATTAAGAGAAGACTTATCTCAATAGCGCATAAAAGGATTCAAGGGGTGAAAACCCTTGAATTTACTGTAAAATACGAGCTAGGGTTCACAAAGTTCGGCCCTAGGGTTTCTCCACACAAGTTCCTCTTTAATGAATGAAAAATAGAAAACTATATATAGATTTTAGAAGGCGACGGCGTCAAGAACAAATGTCTGACGCCGTCATCTCGCCGCCAAATAGTTCCTCGGACTGCCTAGATCTGGGTCAGACGCCGTCATGTATACACCTTATGCATGCCGTCATGAATTTAACTCTTGACGCTCTTGTTGTGACGCCTTCAGGTTTCTTCTGGGTCGTCATGGATTTTACTCTTGACGCCGTCAGGAATTTCCTCTTGACGCCGTCATACATTGTTTCCAGCATGGAAAATTAAATCTTTGGCGTTTTCTTCACTCTTATGCTCCAAAAATGTCCGAATTGCTTCCTTTTCCAGATTTTACTCACAAAGTACCTAAAATCACAAAAGGAACGATTTAGGGTAATATTTGATCAAATAAATTCAATTCCGGGCTTAAATGACCCCCTAAAAGTGGTTCATTTTTCACCTCATCAGAAGCATTTTCGCATTAAACGCTGCCTTGCTCTTCAAATGGGTTTGGCGATTCCGCACTTCTTCCAATGGTCTGTGGTTTAATGTGATTAAAGAAATACATGGGATTGATGGAGGTATTAGTGGTAGTAGGGCTGGGAAGTCGACACATAACCCTTGGAATTGCATTATCCAATCAGTTTCCAAGCTTCAAGCGAAGGGCATCGATTTATTAACTTTATATGCTCGTGTAGTTGGAGACGGGCGCTCGATCGGTTTTTTGGGAAGAAAGCTGGTGTGGGGGCGTTCTTTAAAAGAAAAGTTCCCGCGTGTTTATGCCTTGGAAGTGAATAAATCATGCTCAGTTGCTCAACGTATAAATATTGAAGATTTGTCCAGTGTGCTCAGGAGATCCCCGAGAGGCGGGGCTGAGTCGAACCAACTCGACGATTTGTTGCAGGCCATCCATAATGTGACCCTTTCTGATTCTGTTGATGGCTGGAAATGGGAGTTGGACATGTCTGGTTTTTCAGTTTCCTCCGCGCGAACCCATATAGACGAACACACTTTACTTGGTAGTTTCACGTCTACTAGATGGTTGAGATATATTCCTATCAAAGTTAACGTTTTCATTTGGAAGTTGAGGCTCAATAAACTTCCTACTTTGGCGAATATGGATAAAAAAAGAATTGATGTTGCTTCCCTTTTATGCCCCTTTTGTAATGCTCACGTAGAGAACGCTGATCATCTCTTTTTCTCGTGTGGGATGGCTCAGGATTTATGGGGCCTTCTGGCTAGATGGTGTATGTTGGATATTCCAGAGGTCTCTAACATCGTGGAATGGTTTTCTTGGTTAGATGCTGCTCATGTGTCGAAACATGCTAGGACTATTCTTGAAGGGATCACTTCTACAATGTTGTGGTCTATTTGGAACTTCCGCAATGCTTGGATTTTTTCGACGACTAAACCTAAGAAGGAGAATATTTGGGATTCTATTGTTCATCAATCTTTCTTGTGGATTTCATCTAGAAACCCAAAGTGTAGATTTCGATGGCTAGATTGGTTAAGAAACCCTATTGAAACTCATCATTCTTTGTAATCTTTTTTTTTTTTTCTAGCGTTTGCTAGCTTTTAATATATTGCCGCCGTTCCAAAAAAAATAAAAAAAATGAGTGTTTTATTTGGTTTGAGTCTGTGTGATAGTGGTTCAAACCATATGAATTAATTGGTCAAAAGGTCGGAAACCATGGTTACCAAAAACAATACTTTTAACTTATTAAACTTTATATTTTCTATTTCGTACTTTTAGTTTTATATATATTTTTTTTGAATATAAAAAAATTATAAAATAATAATAATAATAATAATAATAATAATAATAATAATAATAATAATAATAATAATAATAATAATAAAAGAGAAAAAGATGAGAAAGGGTATTATTGGTATTTTAAGGGTACACCAGAGATACCTATTTTTTGAAACTTGTCATACATTTAGTCCCTAATTTGGATGGCCGTTAGTTTATCCGTTAAGTTATTTGCACCGTTAGTCCTTCGTTAATATTTTTTGCACCGTTAGTCCTCATTTTCTAAAAAAGTCCTCATGTTTTGCACCGTTAGTCCCACCGTTAATATTTTGCACCATTATCAATCTTTTTAAGTTTTCGTCCATTTTTTAACGTTCTCGTCCATTTTTTTAACATTTTCGTCCATTTTTTTACGTTTTTCTCAATCATTTTACGTTTTCGTCTATTTTTTACGTTCTCGTCATTTTTTAACGTTTTCGTTCATTTTTTACGTTTTTGTCAATCTTTTTACGTTTTTGTCTATTTTTTATGTTCTCGTTCGTTTTTTAATGTTTTCTTCAATTTTTTTACGTTTTCGTCCGCTTTTTTACGTTTTATCCCTTTTTTTTTTAAGTTTTCGTCTATTTTTTTTACGTTTTCGCTCATTTTTTGTGATTAGGTAAGTATACTAAAAGAAAATTTGACATTTGATAAAAATCTTTCTGTATCGATTATAAATCACGATTTTGACCCCTTTCTGGTCCGAATCATCAAAAGTGTAAAACACGAAATTTGTCCGGAATGATGTTTTACATCAAGGTTCATGAGATTTTAAACTGAAAAATGCAAAACAAGGGTTGTTTACTATAAAAATTTAAGCCATTTTCGTTCGTTATCATTCGTTCGTTATGTATCAAATCGGGCTCACCGGCTAGTGTATATGTCTTAGAGGAGAAAACTATATGAATATCTTTACAAGAGTTTATAAGTTTATAAGTTATGAATTTGGTAAAAAATAGCTTAAGTTTTGGTAGTAGACAGCCCTTGTTTTGCATTTTTTGGTTAAAATCTAGCGGGTTTTGATGTAAAACATCATTCCGGACAACTTTTGTATTTTACACTTTTGATGATTCAGACCAGAAAGGGGTCAAAATCGTGATTTAAAATCGACACAGAAACATTTTTATCAAATGTCAAATTTTCTTTTAGTAAACTTACCTAATCACAAAAAATAGGCAAAAACGTAAAAAAAAAAAGAAAAAAAAAAAAGAAAAAAAAGGCGAAAACAGATAAATATATAAGAAAACAGACAAAAACGTAAAAAAGTGGACGAAAACGTAAAAAAAACGGATAAAATAATAAGAAAACAGACTAAAACATAAAAAAGCGGACGAAAACGTAAAAAAATGGACGTAAATGTTAAAAAAATGGACGAGAACGTAAAAAATGGACGAAAACGTGAACGAGAACGTAATAAAATGGACGAAAACGTAAAAAGATTGACAAAAACGTAAAAAAATGAACGAAACCGTTAAAAAAATGGACGAGAACGTTAAAAAATGGACGAAAACGTAAAAAGATTGATAACGGTGCAAAATATTAACGAATGGACTAACGGTGCAAAAAAGATGACTTTTTTAAAAAATGAGGCCACAAAGGATTTACGGTGCAAATAACTTAACGGATAAACTAACGCCCATCCAAATCAGGGACTAAATGTGTGACAAGTCTAAAAACATGTTTTGTAAAAACATTGAAGCCACCCAATCGTAGTCGTTGAAAGATCAAAATAAAATAAAAAACCCTGACACAAAAAAATCAGAATCGGAATTAATTGAGTTGGTGATGAACAAATACAGTTTAGAGGAAAATATAATAATAAATCTGTTAAAGGTTTCATCATCATCACCATCATGGCCAAGCTTAGTTGCTGGTATTTTTGTTTTCATAAGTTTAACTCTCTCAATTTACTTGTTGTTTGAGCATCTTTCTGCTTACAAGAATCCTGAGGTAATTTTTTTTTTTTTTTTTTTTTTTTTTTTTTTTTTATATATTTATAAATTTCTTATTGGATTATAATTATTATATTTTGATTTTCTTCTTTTATTTGGTCAACAGGAACAGAAGTTTTTGTTTGGGATTATACTTATGGCTCCTTGTTATGCAGTTGAATCCGTAAGTTACCTTTGCATATTTTGCAAACTAGTTATTTTTGATGTTCGAAAAATAGGTGGTTTGATCATTCTGTGTTTTGGTTTCTTCTAGGCCTAAATTATTTAGCAGCTACTATATTCTTTTGATTAAACACGACTCTCTAATTTTATTTGGCAATAAAGTGAAGATTAGAGAAGAACTGCTTAATATCAATTGCCGAATCATAAAGTGATTTTGATGTAGCCAACATGGAAGAAATTACTCCAGTATGTTAATAAACTTCAATCACCTTTTTGGATATTTTTTTCACCAATACTATGTTTTATCGAAATGTTATAAAAAATGGGTTGCAATTTATTATCTATAAAATCTTAGGCGGCCTACAAATCTTACAATTACACATAAACAAATCTATATGTAGATATTATTAATGCATTTCACATGGTATTTAAGCTAATATGTATCTGCATAACGTGCGAAATGGACTGCCACTCTGAAATAACCTATAGCTAAGTGTACTCCTGTATACCCTCGGTATGTTCTTAGCCATACAACAGACAGGCAACATTATATGAGACCCACGTATTGATCATGATAGTCTAACATGATATTCACAATTTCTCTGATTGTTCTTTCTCAGTAATCTACATATTTCTTATAATTGTTAAGTAAACACATTATGGCTGCAGCATTCTCTTATCATGTCTTCCACTCTTTTCTCTATATGTGCCAATGACAAGTATATGCCCTTTGCCATGCTGCATTAAGGCAAATATCACACTGTATATAAATGTTTTATGATGCTTGAAGTTGACATCCAGTGGATAGCATGTTCCACGATCTCTTAAGATAAGAGTACCGAGAACAGATAGTGTTCACTCAGCTATACTACAAATATTGGAAATTAGTTGTAGATGGTGTTTTTCGTATGTATCATCTTAGTTAGTTTGCATATATGTTTAAATGTCGTGTACCACGTACTTTGGATTGAATTGCAATGTGGTGCCCTGAAAGCAAGTGAACATAGGAGCCTTTTTGGAAACCCAGAAATTGATATTGCTGATCAATGGTACCTTATGTTTCAGAAATTCATATGTGCCTTTTGGCTCACAATAGCTCGAGCTCGCGTTGAATAAAAGCAAAATAAATTATAAATTGGGAGCTCTTACTGTAAATATTATAATTAAAAGTTTTTTGCAGTTCATCTCGCTGCTGAATCCTTCAATTAGTGTTGACATCGCGATTCTTCGTGATTGCTATGAAGCTTTTGCAATGTATTGCTTTGGGAGATATCTTGTCGCATGCTTAGGTAATATTTTTTTCTCTTATTTTCTTTAAGAAACTAGTATCTGTGGCAATTTAGTTAGTATTATATCTTCTACCACTTCCCATGTGCATAAGTCCTTCCAGTACATATTATATCTTCTACCACTTGTTCATACAGAAATTTAGTTAGTATTAGGGGCTGTTTGGTTGGAGTAAATTCATGGGTTTTAGGGGTATTTGCATTTCAAATGTCTTGAAATTACTTGTTTGGTTGGACATAAAAAGGTGGTACCGCAAATTAAAATTCCATAGAAAGGGTAACTTTAAATTCTGTGGATACATAAGAGATTTGGGAGGTGTTCCTTTTTTCTTTTAGACTAAGGGGGGCGGCAATCTTTTCGGTTTGAACCTTCGGCAACTAATGCCGCTCGGAAAACCACATGTTCGGCATGCCAAATTCAGTAATACATACCGAATCGGTATGGCAGCTTCCCCAAAAAATTCGAACGTTGCACATTTATTGTTATTGCCGTTTGAGGCATTTTTCCAAAAAAAAAAAAAAAAAAAAGTTTTCCCTTTAAATATTAACTTGATCTTGTTAATTTATTCACACAAACAAATCACAAAATATTTATCATCAAATCACACACTACTAACCATGGCTTCATCATCATCTTCTTCATCCTCGGACGAAATAATTATTCCCACCGAATCATCCGATCTATGGCTATCCGGTAGTACGTTCGAAACTTTGTTAGTCACATACGATGCCCTTGAAGATACGGCAAGCTCTAACGAAATACGTGGTTATATCACCCGTTTTCGTGAAAGAGCTTTAGAAACTCTAAAGAATGATTATTTTGTTGAACAACCAAAGTTTAAAGAAAATGTTTTTTGGTCCTCCCGGTTCAAATAACGATATCAATGTTTTGAATCAGTCTCCATTGTATGTTACGGAGAGAAATGGAACGGAACGGTGGACGGCTTTACAAACGTGGATACTATCTTACCGATGGAATCTATCCTAAGCAGTGTTGTAAAAATCGGCCATGGCGGCCGATATGGCGGCGCCATGGCGCTTGGCGGTGGTCCACCGCCACGATATTTCCCATATCGGTCTAACTTGGCGTTTTGGTCAAAATCGGTCAAAATCGGAGCTTGGCGGTCAAAATCGGTCAAAAATCGGCCTTGGCGGCGGTCGGTCAACGCCGGTCAACGCCGGTCAACGCCAGATCTGGGTTTTTTTTTTCAGATTCACGCCGGTCAATTGATGGTCAACGCCGGAGAATTGGTTTAGATGTATTAAAGTGAGGGTGAAGGTGGCTGTATAAATGTTTTAAAGTGAGGCTGCAACTTGGTTTTAGGTATAGGGTTTAAATAAGTTTAGAATTTTTAACATTTAACCCCTCTATCTTTTACTATTTTACATTTAGTCTCTAAACTTTATAAATTTTACTCAAAAAGTTTAAAATAAGTTTATGTATTTAAACATTTGACCCCCTCCATCTTTAATAGTTTACATTTAAGTCTTAAACTTATATATAAAAAATTTAGTTTTAGTTAAATGTGTGGTTATTGACTTATTTTGTTAGGATATTACTAATATTTATTTTTTAAAAATAATTTTCTTTATAATTTATGGTCTCCGATATATCACTGATATATCGCCGCCATATCGGTCTTGGCGCTTGGCGGTGGTCGACCGCCGAGGTACCGCCGAGCGATATTTACAACACTGATCCTAAGTATTCAACACTTGTTAAAGCATATCCGTATCCCACTGACCCAAAAGAAAAGAAATTCAAGAAGCTACAAGAGTCTGCAAGAAAGGATGTCGAACGAGCTTTTGGTCGTCTAAAGGGAAAATGGTTTATTCTAAGTCGTCCTCTCCAGGCTATGTCCGTCCAAAAGATTCAAAAAATCGTTTATACTTGTATTATATTGAACAATATGATTTTAAAAGACGATGGGATGGCAATATCACCGGTTCATATAATGGATCCGCCGGTCGCGCCAATTTATGATGATAGTGTACTCCATGAGTTACTCGACGAAGATATCCATAACCGTCGGCTCAAGACTTACCATACCTCGATGACTAGTGTTTTCATATTTTTTTTTCCTAAGCATTATGTAATTTTCTTTGAGTTATTAATAAAATTTAATGTTTTTATATAATTGTTTAATATAATTATGAATAAAAAATAATAATATAATATAATTAGATTTTTTTTTTTTTTTTTTTTTTTTTTTTTTTTTTTTTTTTTGCATCATGAATGCCACTAAAAAATGAAGGTGAGGTATGGTGAATTATGAAATGTGTTGGCAATATGTTGGTTAATTTTGCTTGATGTTGAATTATGGTGTGGCAAGGTTGCCACCCCCCTAAGGGATACCATTTAATATTATTACTTTTTATGTAGGGCCCATAAAAATCACTTGTTGGTCTATATTCACAAGGCTTAAATTATCATGTCCTCCCAATTAAGAGGCTTATATAGAAGTGGGACCCACATGAACCCTTAGCTAAGGAAGAAAAGAAACACCCCCTTAGGGGCTGTTTGGTTGGTAGATGGTTTGTAAATATATGTGGGTCCACCTCCATTAGAACCACTTAGGGTCCGTTTGGTTTGTAGATGGGTTTTGGATTAGGATTAGGATTAGGATTGGGATTAGGATTTGAATTTAGATTTGGATTTGGGTTAAAATTTACTATATATGTTATAAAAAAAATAGGAGACAGAATATGTGTAATAATGTAAAAGTTGTACTTTTTATTCAATAATATAACATTTAAAAATAGTATATTTGTATTGAAAAAAAAAAGAAAAGGAAATAAGATGTGAATGTGGCTGGAAATAAAATTGGGCCCACAAGATGTCTTGTTATTTGTGTAAAACCAAGGGGAGGTGCCACGTTTTGTACAGGCCGAATATTAAGGCATGATGCCATATTCAAATTTTATATTTGCATACCAAACAAGGTGTATCATGCCTAACCCAAATCTTTTGACTAGAACCCATAAACCAAACGGGTCCTTAATGGGGAAATGTTAACATTGTATGCCTTGGGGATATAGATGAAGTAAGAGAAATAAGTGGGTCTCACTTAAAAAAGAAATACTATTAAATGTTTTATGGACCCAATCCCAAACACACCCTGGGGCCACAAGCTTTAATTGATGGATTAGACAAAAAATGTCTTTTTCTTATTTTATAGGTAAGTTAGAGACACAATGGAAAAAGGGTAAATATGTCATTACCAACATATGAATTTTAAATTGTTGATAGATTTTTAGTGAACCAAACAAGCAAAGGATTTTAAAGTATAAAATTTTAATTTCCGAGACACGTAAAATCCTAGGGAACTTTGAATTTCATAATTTGAAAATCTTGAACCAAACACCCCCTTATATATTTTGATAACAAGAAAGTTCATTGCACACCTAGAAGTTGAAAGTCACATTAGTTTTTGAATGACATCTACTTCTGATAATAGCATGTTTAAATCACATTTTCTTTTCATCCTGTTTTTCGTTTAACTTCTTTTAAATATGTGATGTGATAGGGATGTGAATGGATACTTTTTTTTAAAGAAAACCTTCTTCTGATGTTTAAGAACCTATAGTTTGTATGTTTGATAAAGCTCAAGAATACCACAATGAATACATATATAAGGTAAAGATAAACAAGACCGATAGTATGGGATTTTTTTTTATTTAGTTTTTATTTTATTTTTTTGTACGGCAATCATTTATCTCACACAATTTACACCACAATTCATCTTGCATGTCCTAACCAGGACTTGAACGCCCAACCATTTGGTTAGGGAGATTCTCAGACAACATGAGGTACCAAAGGGCTATGATCACCAAAGGACTTGTATCCCAATGGTACCTCATGTTGTGTGAGAAGCTTTAGAAGCTCATTGGTTGTTGTGTGAGAAGCTTCTCATGCTGTGTGAGAAGCTCATGCATCTTTAAGTGGTGTGGAATAGCATCTCGTGCATCTTTCTCTTCCAAGTACATATTTTGGGGTTATGATTTATTAAAATCTTATCACGATGTTTTGTTTCCTAGAAGTCAACTTCCCAAGCAGTTCACAGATATAAGACATAATATTCTTTTACGATTTGAAGATGCTCCTATTGGTGGGTCGTAATATTTGTTTTTTTCTTATTTTTTGTAAGGGGGTGAAAACAGGGCAATTGAGTTCCTGGAGAGGGAAGGGCGTGCGGGACTGAAAACCCCCTTACTCGAGCAAAGTTCTGATAGTGGAATGGTTAAGCATATTTTTCCAATGAATCTCTTCTTGAAACCATGGCGATTGGGTCAGAGGGTTTACTTAATCATCAAAATAGGAATTGTACAGTATGTAAGTTTTTTATGAAGCAAAGACAATCTTTGCTATGTAAACCTTTTAAATAAAATTTTATCCAACTTTGTATTCGATTGTTGATGAACAATGCATTAATTTTTTCAACAGATGATTATAAAGGCTGTTACAGCTGTTCTAGCCGTAATTCTCGAAGCCTTCGATGTTTATTGTGAAGGAAACTTTAAATTGGGATGTGGGTAAGATATTATAGTGTCCGCTTTGATTGTTGATAGAATTCGATTTTGGAATTTGTTATCTTGACCTGCAATAGCTTATTATTTTTTTTACCATGTATATTGTGGCCCAACTGCAATATTTGTAAATCAACAATAACAATATACCCAATCCCGCCGGGGCGGGGTATGGGAATGCAATATTTGCAAATTTTGATTTTCACTTGCCAAATGGATTCTAAACAATTTTGAGTTGACTAACATTCCTTTTTTTTTGTTTTTTTTGTTTTTTTTTTTTTTTTTTTTTTTTTTTTTTTTTTTTTTTGTGTATAGGTACCCGTACATGGCTGTTGTTTTAAATTTCAGTCAGTCATGGGCTCTCTATTGCTTAGTTATGTTTTACGAAATAACAGCAGATGAGTTGGCACATATTCACCCACTGGCCAAATTTTTAACATTCAAGTCAATTGTATTTTTAACCTGGTGGCAAGGTATAGCTATTGCCCTTCTCTGTTCCTTTGGGTTAGTCAGAAGCCCGATAGCTCAAGCATTACACTTCCAATCAAGCATCCAGGATTTCATTATCTGCATTGAGGTAATTTTTAGATCAGATCTAGTTTCTGTTGTATTAGTTTTTTTATCAAGTTACCATAGCAGCGCAAAGAAAAGATTATATATATATATATATATATATATATATATATATATATATATATATATATATATATATATATATATATATATAATCATTTCTTTGCGCTGCTTGCATTATATAGAGTTATAGACCATTTATCCTTGATGGAAGGTTTGGGTTTTTGTGTGTTTATACGGATATTCAGAATTTTAGATAAATCACAACATGTATCTTTTGTTTTATTTGACTTGATGGAGCATATTATTGTGGTCAATTGAGTTGCATTATTTTACCTTCCTTTCATTTTCCTTTGTTCATTCTTTTGCCTTCTACCTTCTACCCTCTAGGGCTACAAATGATTATTTTTGCACTATCATTAGTACTAAAAGGTCCTCAAGTCGACTCTCATTTTAACTTACAAAAACATCTCCTAAACAAAAGTCCACGAAGTAAAGTTTAAATAAATTACTCAATCAAAAGTACGCACAAATCACTCGACCTAATCTATGTGACCCTTAAAGATATTTTTCTTTTAAAGACGTCAATCTTAGCATAATAAATGAGCAATATATATGGGATTAATGATGCACTAAATGTGTACTTATTTGATTACATCAATGATATTTGTGTAGGTATTAATATGATATTTGTGAAGAATATTTTGTTGTTGTTGGTGTTGTTGTATTGAACAAGGTACACAAGACAAAAGTAAAAAATTACTCATTACTTTATTGACTTAGATTTGGATAGTGGATTGATTATTCGTGTCTTGTGTCGGTGACGGCGGTAGATGGTGGTAGTAGAGGTGGTGTGTGTTTTGGAGGAGGCAAGAAGATGAGCGTGTATGTTTATGTAGAGATTAAATGTGTATTGTGTGTATAATACCTTAAAATAAGGGTAAAATGGTAATTTTGTTTTGTGTGAGCTAGGGATGTAATATGCTAGACGTTTGCTCTCAAAGGGATGATACTTTTCAAATTGGCAAACCACAGTGATGATATTTACCGAAAGTATCGGCAAAGGATAATTAGTGCCAGATTTTTAAAACCACAGGGTTGATTTTGCCAGTTTACTTATAAATAAATTATGAGACGAAAAATAAAAAGTGAATTCAGTAATGTTCCCACAAGTGCCCCTTCTTCTAATGGCACTATAATTCCTATTCCTATCCCTTCATTCCCTCTTTTGGTCTATCTACATTCCAGGAAATTAAATTGACGATTCATTCCGTTTTTTAAAAGAAAAAGGGTTAGTTAAGAGCATCAATTTCGCCTTTTATATCTTATAGAAAACAGAGGAAGTCTAGCGTCGGTCCTAAAAGGACGACCAGCTCTACCACTTTTAGTGCCATATCTTCCAAAACCAAGTCGTGTAGACGTGTACTGTCCGCAACCTTCTTCGAGATGGTTAACCACTTTTTTGGAGGTCATTCAGAATCCGCTGGCTCCAGAACGGGGGGCCTGAGGAAAATGCACCGAAGATCAAATATTTCGAGCCGGCTTCCGTGGAAAATTCAGATTTTCTTTTTGATGCTGCGATCACATAAAAACATAAACCCCTATATCTGATAGCTGTAACAGACCTTCTTACAGAGAAATGCCCCTATTGCGAATCTCTCATAAGAAAGAAGAGAGCTAGCAATATAGTTTAGCTGTTGTTCTTTTACGTAAATACTAAAAAAAGGGAAAACTTGTGGTCTGGCATCCTCATGATCTCACTTCGACATCCTCATGCTTGAATAATTTGTGGTCTAGCATCCTTTATTAATTTAGGTAAGAGTTAAGTGTGAAAGCTGCAAGGAGTTGTAAGAATAGCTTAATTAATATAGAGACTCGGAGATCATCTGATGTGATAAATAACTTGATTGATGCAAATGAATATATTGCTAATTAAAATGAAGTTAAACTGGACGGAGATTGTAATATGATATAATTGGAAATGAAAAAAAAAAAAAAAAAAAAAAACATATAGGTGGTTTAATTGAGTTTCATATGAACATATGAAAATCAAAAAATATAGAAGTAATATGTCACGGCGGGATTAAAATATGGGATATGATAAACACAGCCGTTAGAACTTATATGCATAGAGAAGCATGCATCAATTATTGCACTGCATAATATACTCCAGATAGCATTTAGAACTTATATGCCTATTGCTTTTTTTAGAGGTTAATTGCATAGAGAAGTAATGCTTATATTGGTAGTCTATGCGATTAAGTAGAAACCAGGTAATAGACTTGTTAATGCCAATTATGGAAAACATGTATGTTCAGTTTTTTATCTTGTTAATTCCACTGAATATACATGTGCCTAGTGTTCATATAAAGTTTCAAGCTTAAGAAGTCTTTGTATTAATCCAGAACAGATGGGCATTGCTTCTGTGGTTCACCTATATGTGTTCCCTTCCAAACCATACGAGCTAATGGGAGACCTATTCAAGGGCGATGTATCAGTTCTTGGAGACTATGCATCTACTGATTGCCCTGTAGACCCTGACGAGGTAAGGGATAGTGAGCGCCCTACAAAACTACGTCTCCCACAACCTGATGATGACGTGAAGAGTAGAACGGCCATTAGAGAAAGTGTCCGCGATGTTTTTGTTGGTGGAGGAGAATATGTAAGTTCTTTTATTTTATTTTTTACTAATCTATACTACTATATAATGTATTTGGGACTATTCTATAATTAGAAAGGCTTAAAATTCAGACTTTTACTGGCTTATTATGGAAGGATTTCAAAATTAATTGGTTAGGAAGTTGGTTAAGAAGCAAGTTGGTTAGGAAGCAGGTTGGTTGTTTAAACTAAAATTATTTGGCTTAACCATCTCTACCATCTTCTACTTATAAAGCATAAAGACAACTAAATGTGTAACCAAATAACCGAATAACGCAAAATATAGTCACAGGTACCCACCGCCGCATTGCGTGGGTACCGTTCTAGTCGGATATAAATTGTTTAAGGCATGTGAAGGTGTTACTGAATAAACTATTGTACAGAAAGTTATGGCCGAGGGGGCATAATTTTTAGAAACTACACTACTGGTATTCAACTCCTCAACCGATGAACCAATAGTCTTATCCACAGATTCATGAACAACAACATTCCTACTAGATTTCTTTTGTTTCCTCATAGTCACATACGACAACGAATTCGTCTTCTCTCCCGTACTCAATTCATCAACATTTACCACCAGACGTGGCAAAGATTTATTCTCCTCTCCCATCAAAACACAACCGTGTAAAACCCTAGTTAGAAAACTAGGGTTTAATAATCGTTAAAGTACGAATAATCTAAGCCATAATAATTCCCCATGTATATAATAATCAAACAAGGCAAGACACGATACAATTCGAACTATAATCAAATCGATTATAAATCACAAATCTTATAACATGCAACAAATTCCAAAAAGTCAAAAATAGCGGCTAGCAATAATTAAATATTCGGATAGACGCTTGTAATGAATTAGTCGAATATGTGAATGAATTAATGAGAAAAGGGATTACGATAGATCGAGTATTGGATGAATCGTCAGTGCCGCCAAGTTGGGAGAGTTTTTTCAAAGTTTAAAAAAAATAAAAATATTATAGGTTATCATAGGCATAGGCTGTTAAACTGAAGCTGTAGAGATCTGATACCGTTTTGAGCTATGAGATGATTCAAATTTTTAATATGATAAAGGACTAATTTATAGACTCGTTAACACCACGGGTGTAGGAAAATGAACTTAATAAATAAACATGTTTATTAGATAGGCATTTATGGTTGTTCAATCGACTTAGAGTGTTATTTGGTATAACGAATTTAATAGCGGATGGTGATCATCCTATGTTGAAGTTAGCAAGATAGGTGACGCTGCAGGCGTTGTGATATGAAACAAAAAAGTAGGTCTTAATATAGGGATCGTTTGATATTGCATATCTTTATGCTTTTCTGCTTATACTTGATCTAAAATCCTTAATAATTAGTTTTGATTGAAAATTTATTATTAGTAACCTGTGTATTTTTAAAATTTAAAGATAATATATAGGTATAAGCAGAGATATAAATCATTTATTTAGGCAAACTTTATATAAATTCAAGTGTTATAGTAACATGGGCAAAAGTTAAAGTCTGGAATGATTTTTTTACTTATAAGTTGAAGGGTAAACAACTAAAATTAGAAATGAATTGTAATTTATTGTTAATTGATAATAAGGAATGATTAACCTTTTGATTGCCGTGTAACAATTGCCATAGGAGACGGCTAGGCTTTTATTTCTAGTTATTTAGGCTTATAAGATATGGAACTGGCAATGCTTGGTGGGTTTGAACAAAATCATGCATCAAATGGTTGTTTAGTTTTCAGGAGGTAACCTCAGGGAAAAACCTCATTCATTTATGTCAGGAAAGCTACGATGAACATATTTAAAAAGTATTTTCGATTGGTAATGTTTAAATATTATAATGCTAAATAATTGGCTGTAACACTTGTAATAGTAATATGTAATTTGAAATTATTTCATTCCATTATAGTTCATTGAATTGTTTGCTGATGTGATCTTATATCTTGCTCCTCGATACACAGATTGTTAACGATTTGAGATTCACCATGACTCAAGCTGTAGAACCTGTAGAAAAAGGGTTCACAAGATTCAATCAAAAACTGCATAAAATCTCACAAAACATAAAGAGCAACAAGGATAGGAGAATTAACGACGATAGCTGTATCAATACTTCACCAACAAAGAGAGTGATACGTGGAATTGATGATCCCCTTCTAAATGGAAGTTTTAGCGACAGTGCAGCTACTAGGAAAAAAAGGCATCGCCGTAAATCAGGATATACAAGTGCAGAAAGTGGTGGTGAGAGCAGCAGTGATCAAATGTATGGTGGATACCAGGTTCGTGGGCGTAGATGGGTTACAAAGGATTAATCAGATGAAGGAAACTTGGGGTTTATATCTAACTCAAACAGCGAAAAACGTAAATGCTCCCCGTGTCATTCGTATATATACATATATCCATAGGTGGAAGAGAGCTTGCAGTCTTGATGTGGGTAATTAGCCGTTCGATGATATGTTTATGTGAAGGGGCGGTATATTCATCATAATCATGTTTTGTTTGTTGTTATAGGTATGTTTGACGGTCTTACAGCCATGCTTTATGTATAAAGATATTCAATGGCTGTTCTGGAATTTTATGTCGTTTACCTATGTACTTCATGCTTGTTAGATACAACTTTTTAATACAAATCAATTTGTAGATTAAACTTAAATCTGTGTCAAAACATTGATTCTAGTCGTCCATTTGAGCTGGCATAGGGTCCACGGTTTGACATATTCAAACAAATTATGAATCCTGTTTCTTTCAGAATCACATGGCTTAGTGAAACTTTGATCTATATTATCCATTGTGAATTTGTTTGACCGGGTTAGTGTATTGTACACCCTACATCAAGTGAAGACTTGAAATCTCAAACAATCAGTTGAGCCATTCCTTAAGTACACGCAATATCCTTGCACTAAATGCATGCCCATTGGTGCTTTGGTTTGGAGTATCATCAGTGTTGAAGTAAAAGTTTGCTTCTACTCCAGACAAGCGAGATGAATCCTTCGGACTCTGGATTGGTCCTTCGGATTCGGGGTGATCCTTGTTGGTAGTTGGCTACTTTAGATATCTGCAAAACAGGTACGTCCGTTAGTCTCGCCCCGGGAATGTATCCCAGGACCAGCCTCCGGCGTAAGAGTAAGTATGTGTTCTTGGAGAAAGAAAGTATATATGAAGCTAGAGAGTGAGAGAATTAGTTAACCTTTAAGTGGAGATTTCTTCTCTATTTATAGGCCTTCAATATGGAGTGTCAGACTGATTTGTACTTAGTTCCTTAATGTTTGCTAATTTATGCTCCATTACCATATACTTGGTGTACTTGCTTGTACTTTGGTTCATGTACTTACTGGTTTATCCGAACGGTCATGATCTCTGGAGGGTTGAGGTCATGCGGACATTCCCAACCCTCCGGATATTGGTCTGTCTTGTTTAAATACATTTGCGTACGCCCTGTCTGATATAGATCCGGAAGGTATTTAATTGTACGGCCTAAATCCGGAGGGTACATACGCCAACATGTCCCCCCAGTATCATAGTATTGGTTATGCCAATGGTGTGATACTATGTTTATTTTTGTAATTTTCCGGATGGCGAGTCGTAGCTTCGTCGTTTGCTAGTCGTGTACAAAGTGCCAAAAGTAATTAATGTGTCGTTTAAGGTGCACCGTCGTTTTTTACTGCGTCCTCTGGATTGGGACACGTGTACGTTCTTCCTGTTATACGGTTTGGATGGAGGCACGTCTGCCCTACGGGTGACGTGTCGTTTCGCGCCCAATTTTTACCGCCTATAAATAGTTCCTTTTTTCTCATTTACACCACTGTAAATTTTCTTCTCCACACACACAGACTTCTGACACATTCTATATCTTCCGTATTCCGAACGATTATTCTCATCGTCTTTGAGGTACGTCCTAGTCCGTTTAGTTTTTTGTTGTTTGGCTATACTCATCTCCTTATCGGACTCATTATGTCGGAATCTACCGCGTCGTTTGAGTATGAGGACGTATCCATGCCGGAGGGTTCACACGTTAAGAAGGATATACATCTGAGGCCGTCTACGATGGACGAAGGTGAAGTACTCGTTGTAGTGGAGACTTTTGGGATACCGAAGGATTTACATCCGAGGGTATCTCCGTCGGGTATGACGATGGATCGATTACCTGCGGATGCCATTGGTTTATACGGTATTTCTTTGACGGAGGCCTTACCGTCCCTTTTTCTACTTTTCTTTTAGATGTTATCAAATATTTTAAGATTCATATATCTCAGTTGGTTCCGTTGGGTATGCATCGTGCTACCCTTTTTGAGGTGTATTGCCGGAGCATGCACATTCCTCCTACTACTCCTTTGTTTCGCGTCTTTTATAAACTCAGCAAACAGGGTTGCTGGTTTTCTTTCGAAAAATGTGTGCACAAAGATAGAAAAATTTGTTTCGGGGAATTTCCTTCCTGTCTGAAGGGTTGGAAATATCGCTTTTTCTTGATTGATAGGAGAGCTATTCCCTTTGCTATGCCTTGGAGGCATTCGGATTCGAATGTGTCTGATCCGTTTCCCAAGAGAAATGAGTACGATGCTTCTCACGCCGAAAGGCTGGCCGAGACGATTATTGAGCCATGCCAAGTTCCTCGGTCGTTCTTATATGCTTTGGGCCTATCGGATCATTGGGAATTTACCGGCTTCCGTCCGGCTTTGAGGGATGAGCAGGGGAGGGGTATAGCCTTTGTTATAAATATGAATTTTTAAGTTGTGCATCTTTTTTTCATTTTTAACGATAGGTTTTATTTATTCGCAGGTGTAACCATGTCGAGTTATTTGAAGAAACCACCCCTACGAAAGACTGTGAACGTGGTGAAGGGGGACCCACTTCCACAGGGGCAGGGACGCGAGATGCATGTTACTCGCCCTCTGGCCTCCAATACTGAAGTTCCGGAGAAGGATGAGGAGCTGAAGAGGGTCGAGGTTCCGGACGACAAGGTGCTGGCTGCCAAAGACAAAAAGTAGGAGCAGGCCATAAAGCTGGGTTCCAAGAAACCTCCGGCGAAGAGAGCCGGAGGGAGTATTTCTTCCAAGCTTCACAAGAGGCACAAGCAGTCTGCTGACAATGTCATTGATTTGGATGCTGCTGAAGGGGTTGAGGAGCCGGAGCCAATCCACTCAGTGCACCCGAAAGATATCCCATCTGGTATGCCTTTGTGTATAATCTTTCTGCCCATAATTATTTCTTTGATTTGTTTTTACCATTTATTGATGAAGGTTCTTTATTTTCAGGGGGTTCGAAGGGTGCTTCCCAGCGTCCGGGAAAGGGGGTTTTGATGGACGAGGAGGATATTGAGGTGGATATAGAGGGGGACGATGAGGATGATGCTACCTTCGTCCCTGCGTGGGTGGTGAAAAGGGGGACTCGTATGAATAATGCGAATGTCTGCCGGGATATGATGATCAATTTGGCCACCCCGGGTGAGGAGAGGTATTTGGATGGTCAGGACGATGGTGAGGCTATCCGAAGGTCTTGGTTGTTATTGGGCAAAAATGCTACAGCTCAAGCGGATCTCATCTTCCGTTTTGAGTCTCTTCTTCGTGAGCATCAGAAGCTGTCTGAAACTCATAAGGTGTGTGATCAGACCTTTGATGATAATTGTAAGAGGTTTGAGGAGATGGCCGAGGAGATGAAGGATCTGAAGGACAAACATGCAGAGTGTGCTACGGTGAATCCGGAGGGGATTCAAAAGTTGCGTGCTGAGAATGCTAGTTTGGAAGACAGGGTCTCTCAACTCGAGGTGGAGAAAGAGGAGTGGAGGAAGGTTTATGGGGAGCAGGCTGAAAAGATCAAGTTGTTGGAGGGTCACTTGTCTGATGCTAAGTTGAAGTTGGCTGATGAAGAGAAAGCTTACAAATAGCTTTATCAAGAGAAGCAAGATATTACTATAGCTTCCGGTAATGCCGAAGTGGAGAGGAATCGTATTATCAACGAGTTCATTCCGGAGGCTATTCACCGCTTTCTCGGTAGTCATGAATTCCGGACGGCACTGGCAGAACCCTTTAACTTGTATTATCAGTCTGGGTTGATAGATGGGGATGGGCTATTTGTTGGGATCATACTTTTGTATTTTAGTCAAGTCTCGGTCATTACCTTTTGTAATAGGTTGCTTAGTTATTTATTTTACATTGTTTATGTTACAAGGCTTAAGTATGAAAGTCCAATGGGCTTGAAAGCCCACGTTTAAGCATGATGAGGGAGGAAGGGAGTGTTGCCCTACTCCTCCCCTATAAATACCAAGCTTATGTAAACATTTCATTTTGTTGGTTATTTGAATACATTAAGGAAACTCTTGCAATTTATCTTCTCTCATTTCTTATAATCAACCATCTCTCATTCTCATCTCATTTCTTACATTATCATACTTGTGTTTACATAAATGGTGACCTAACAAGTGGTATCGTTCGCCTAATAGAGATTGAAGTGTTGTTCTTGGATTTAACGTGGGGTTTAAGGTGTTCTTTTGCTTCTTTTTGCATTTTTCTTTGTTTCTTTCACTCAAATCTTGAAGCTTGGACAAGATTCAAGGTTGATATAGTGATTTGAAGCTTAGTTTTTGCATAAAGTTTTGATTTTTTAAGGCTTTTATCACATGTTCTTATAGTTTCTTAAGGTTTTATAGCTTCTTTGATATTGGAAAACTAGTTTTTGGTAGCAAAATCTTTCATTTTAAGTGTTTTCTAAGTATTGGTGAAGTTATTTGATCAAAAGTACCTTATTTCTAAGCATTTTTTCTTCAAAAATTTGAGATTTTTCATGCTACTGACCTCCTTACGCGTAACTTACGTGAACAGTACGATTCAAAAGCTGTCAACAGTACTTTTTGTCCCTTCTACGCATAAGATTTGGTCAAAACCCTTTTCTTACGCGTAACCTTGGTCAAAACCCTGTTCTTACGCCTAACTTGGTCATCTACGCCTTAATCCTACGCGGAAGTCTATTTCTTACGCCAAAGTTCCTACGCTGAAGTTAAATCCTACGCATAAGTTACCTTTTCTACGCAGAAGTTCTAATCTTACGCATAAGAGTTCATCTTACGCGTAAGTTGTCAGAATCTACGCTCAAGTTTCATCAAAGGTCTTCTCCTTGTGTTACGGTGACTCAGTACTTCCCTAGCTTGGATAAGTTAGTGGAATACTTCGACTTCGGATATCTTTCAAGCTTGGATAAGTTCGAAAGATTTGTTTGGTTGTTTAACCTTACGCATAAGTCTAAACTTACGCATAAGCCAAAGCTTACGCGTAAAGAGAAAACTTACGCATAAACTCTTTGTTTACGCATAAACTACTCTTTACGCATAACCTAAAGTTTACGCGTAAGATTATTGTTACGCGTAAGATTTCAACTTACCCCAGGAATTTTGAACTTAACCAAAGGAACGTGCATTTCAATCTTCTACAAAGATCCATTACTTCACAAGTTTTCAAAGATGTCTCAACCACCACATTACTACTTCTCTAATCCTCAACAACAACATCAGCAGTATCAGCAACAACAATACCATCAACAACAATCATATCAACAACCTTCACAATCACACTTTCATCAACAACCGTTTAATCAACAACCACAATATCTCATGATGCAACAACATCAAATCATTCCTCAACAACAACCATATCAAATGTCACAACAAAACAATCAGTATTCCTCCAAACAACCTCACTGGTTTGATAGAATGTGTGAAGTTATTACAACTCAACAATCCAAACATGAGGCAGGATCACTTGAAACACCTCCAATGCTAACACCTGGGAACTATGTTCAATGGTCAAGTCGATTCTTACGATTTCTTGAACTAAAGAAACCTCATGGGAAATTCTTGAAACAAGTGATACTTGAAGGACCATTTGAGTGGCCAACAAGATTTGAAATTGGTGATCCAACTGCTGATCCTCCACGTCCTCCTGGTGATAGACCTCTTCAAGAATCTCAACTCACAGAAGAACAAAGATTACATCGTGAAGCTGATGAGTATGCAATGGCTTATATACTTCAAGGTATACCTAATCCAATTTATCGAAGTGTCGATGCTCAGAAAACAGCCAAAGCTATGTGGGAACATGTTCATCTCCTTATGGAAGGCACTCAATTGAACAAAGATGATATGGAATCCAAACTCTACATGGAATACACTGACATCACAATTGAACCAGGAGAGTCACTTGAATCCTACTATCATCGTTTCACAAATGTGGTCAATGATCTGGAACGTCACAAAATCACAGTACCTAGGATAGCAGTGAACTCCAAATTCGTTGGTAGTCTTGGTCCTGATTGGCATAAATATGTGACATTTGTTGGACAAACCAAAAATCTTCATGATGCACCATATGGTTTGTTGTATGATTTTCTGAAACACCATGAACCTGAAGTGGAAAAAGATAGAGCTCTTCGAGGAGGATACTCACCATCACCTACACCAAATTCTTTGGCACTCGTAGCTCAATCTCCCTATGCTCCACCACCTATGTCTAATCATGCATATGTTCAAGAGCAAAACTACTTCAGTTATCCACAATCTTCCACCTCGAACCAAATGGTCCCTTATGATTCATCTCCACAGAATACTTCTACTCAACTTGTTTCATTAAACAACAATGATGCAGTGTACTACACCAACTCCAATGAAGATGACGATGATGACTTTAATACGTTGAATCAGGGACTTGCTCTTATTGCTCGTGCTTTCAGCAAATTCTCCAACAAAACAAACAACCGTCAACGTTCGTCTTCTAACACAAGGAATCAAGCTGTTGTCAATGATGGAAGAGTGGAAATTCAGAATCGTAACTTTGGTCGATTTGGTTCAGGAAGTTCTTCAGGAAATTTTGGGAATGGTCAGAGGTTTACTAACAATGGGGGGGGGGGGGGGGGGTTAAGGAACAACTCAGGATCTTCTCAGCAAAGGTCTGAACCAGTTGCAACTAGGAACTCCAACTCAGGGAATGCAGTATGGTGCTATAATTGTAATGAACAAGGTCATATAGCGACAGCATGTCCCAAACCGAGAACTCGGGGTAGTAAGTTTCACAAGCAGGCATTACTCATGGCTCTTCAAGATGAAAAAGATGGACATTTCCCTGAACAAGATAACAACTTCATGGCAAATGTGAACAATGATGATGACATGGAAGATCTGGAAGCCAATGCAGTTGTGATGCTTATGGCCAACATGCAGGAACTTCAGTTTAATGATTCAGGTCCAGTGTATGACACTGACGGCTTGTCTCAGGTACATGACCAAAAAGCATGCCTAATACATGAAATAGCCTCACCCTTTGCTTCTGAATCCGATATGGCGCAAGTTGTTCCATCTAAATCATCTTCATCTTCTCAAACAGATGAACAAATAAGCACAGTTGTCATATTTGATGATGACACAGCTGTTTCATTTGATGATCCTATTGAGAATGATAAACATGATCATATAGAACAACATGAACCATCATTTAATCCAGACCCTGACCTACTATTGTTATCCAAACAACTGGATGCACAACAATTGCAAATCATAAAATGCAAAGAGAAAAACAAAGTTTTAAAAGAAAAAAATGCGTCACTCGCAAGAGATATTGAGTGTTATAAAATTCAACTTTCAAATCAGGAAGACAAGATTAAACATGCAAAAAGTTTTGAAAAAGCTTTTCAAGATTCATATAACAAAGAGCAAGATCTTCAACACAAAATGCAAGATTTAATTGAGTCAAACGGAAAGTTGATTTCTAAACTTGAAAGTGAAAAGTGTGAACTGAAAATGCAAGTTGAACGTCTTCAAACAGTACTTTCAAAAACTGAAACTGAATTGTCCAATTGCAAAAATGATTTTTGTGAACATAAAATACGAAAAAGGAAGTACATAGACAAATTACTGGGTGAGATTGTTGATCTTGAAAAACAACTCAAAGAATTTCGTCACATTGTTTACAAACACGGGAACTCTGTCACAACAATTCAGAAATTTTCTTTAAAACCGAGACCCGATAAAGGATTTGCACTTTGCGATTTCAAATCAATGTTTCTTCACACAGCATTCAAAGAAAATCCTAAGATTTATAGTATGGACCACATGCTTGATAATACGATTGTGCGTGCTGTTGTTTTTGATACTGAGGAAGAAGAAGAACTTGAAGATGAGAGTCGATCAAAAATGAGTTATGTTCAATATTGGACACCATATGATTATTCACAAGCTCCACACATTTCTAAATCTTTTGTTCCTCAAAAGGAATTACCTGAGAAATCATGGTATGTCACAGAGTCATATGTTTCATCCTCTAATGCGGCCCCTGTCCAAACTGTAGCACAGGTAAATGGTCCTTTACCATCATCCGGTGAACTTACACCTTTACCGAAAAGTTGTCGTGTCTTAAATTATTTCAAAACTTTTATGGAAGACATCGAAATTTTGGAGGAAACAATTGAACGTAATTCTGAAATAAAAATTTAAACTTTTCAATCCGCTTACGAGCGAGAAAAGAGAGATATTTTTCAAAAACAAATGTTGCCAATTGTCAAACACCTCCGTCTCTGAGCTACACGTTGGGATCAGGAACTTCAAAACGAGGTCAAAAATATGATAAACGTTTTCAACTCTACTGAAAATGAGATTTTGGTTCAAAAGCAAAGAAATAGAATTTTAAAGAATGATGCTGATCGACTCTTGGAACAAGTTCTCAATGCTGATATTTTTTCTGTTATCATGAATGATCTCTATAAATCTGGTACTTCTATGCTTATGGATGATCTTTGTGTTGATAATAACTTGTTGAATGTGGAAATTGAGACACTTAAACATGAAAATGACAAGCTGAGAATACAAAATGATGATGTGACAAAACAATTTTCTAAAGAAATTTGTCAACTCAAACAAAGGCTTGAATGGTGTCAAGCTCAAAGTATTGAAACGGAATTGAAACTTCAAAGTCAAAATATTTCAAACTCTTGTCAACTTTGCAAAAACAATGAATCTTTCAAAAGTCTGTGTCTCAAATAGGAGAAAGAAATTGCGGATTTAAAAATTGAGAATGTTGCATATCAACAAAACCACGAAGACATCAAATATTGCAATGGTGTACTTGAGTCAAATATTCAGGATAAGAATCACATCATCATTGATTTGAAAGAGAAAATTAAGATACTCCAAAAAGGAAAGTTTGTTGACACCACGGTGATAGCACCAGGATTGTATCAATTAGACAAAACTGCTAAAGGAAATGTTGTTCAAAACACTAATGTTGATAACTCCACTTCTACAGGACTAGTCTCCACTAATAGCGTTAGCAGACCCAAGCGAAAAAGTAAAAAGAAGAATAGGCTCTGGCAACGTAAAAGAGGATCACTAGAAGCTCAAGAAATAGAAGATCAACTTAGGAATTTGAATAAAACTCATGTTGCATCAGATTTAGATTCTAATCTGGCAAATTGTAATCAAAATCTAAATGTAACGAATGATGAACCTTTGAATGTTTTGAATATTAATGCATCTTGTGTGTTTTGTCGTAAAAGCGTATCATCTGGTGATCATACAAAATGTATAGCTAATTCTCTTCTTAATCATCATAAGAAACGTAGGACACGCATTCCTTCTAGGCCCACTACTGCCTCTAAGTCTAACTTAGGAAAGCCGCCTTCTACGGTTTCTAATGAAGTTGAAGTTACCACCATAAGTGCCGAGAACAAATCTAGGAATAAGCCAACCACTAGTGAATTCACCATTAAGAAAGCACGAACTAGTTGGAATTGGCAACGTTGGTTACAACACAAACCAGACTTTAAATGGATTCCTAAATTGTTAAATACATGTGCTTCTAACCAACAGGAACCCGCACTTTCATTGGGTTCCACCCTTACTTTTGTTCCATCCGTGTCTTCTTCTTGTGATGCAGGTGGTACAGATTGTTCTCTGGATTGTTGATAGCGGATGCACCCGACATATGACAGGCAATCTCAAACTGTTACACAACTTTGTCTCAAAGTTCATTGGTACTGTCGGATTCGGGAATGATCATTACGCTTTAATCATGGGATATGGTGACTATGTCAATGGGAACATTGAAATCAGTCGTGTTTATTATGTGGAAGGCCTTGGACACAACCTTTTCTCTGTTGGTCAATTTTGTGATGGGGATCTAGAAGTTGCATTTCGTGAGAAAACTTGTTTCGTTCGTGACTTACAAGGAAACGATCTAATGTCTGGATCACGTGGTTCTAATCTTTATACAATATCAATGTCAGATATGATTGCTACATCTCCGATATGTCTTCTCTCCAAAGCCGAATCGACTAAATCTTGGTTATGGCACAAACGTCTCTCACACTTGAATTTCAAAACTATGACTGAAGTTGCTCGTCACAAACTTGTTGATGGATTTCCAAGATTCCGTTTTACCAAAGATCACTTATGTTCAGCCTGTGAACAAGGAAAAAGTACTCGGGCTCATTTTCCTTTAAAACCTGAGCACAGTACGAATCATGTGTTACAATTGCTTCATATGGATTTGTGTGGCCCAATGCGTGTTCAAAGCATCAACGGTAAACGTTACATTCTTGTAATTGTGGATGATTACTCCAGATGGACTTGGGTTTATTTTTTACGAAGTAAAGATCAAGCTCCTTCAATGATCATCACCTTTCTCACTAAAATTCAAGTTCAGTTACGCAATACGGTACGAATAGTCAGAACTGACAATGGAAGTGAATTTAAGAATCAGACACATCGGTCATATTTTGAGAAAGTGGGAATTGAATATCAAACATCTATTCCTAGAAGCCCAGAACAGAATGGAGTTGTTGAAAGACGCAACAGGACGTTAGTGGAAGCTGCTAGAACTATGTTGATTAATGCTCAATTACCAGATTACTTATGGGCGGAAGCTGTTTCAACCGCATGTTATACCCAAAACCGTTGCATGATCACTAAACGCCATCGCAAAACACCTTATCAAATTGTTCACAAAAGAAAACCGAACATCGATTACTTTCATGTATTTGGAGCACTTTGTTATCCGAAAAATGATCGTGATGATTTAGGTAAACTTAAAGCAAAGGCTGACATCGGAATGTTCGTTGGATACTGTGAAAATTCTAAAGGTTTTCGGATATGGAATCGTCGAACAAGAGAAATTCAAGAAACCATTCACGCTAATTTTGATGAACTCACACAAATGGCTTCTGAGCAACACAGCTTAGGACCCGAATTCAACCGTCTTAACTCTCCGGACTCTTCGGCTGAACCATTGCCACTCAACCGCAAAGAATTGGAAACCTTGTTTGCTCCACTGTTTGATGATACAATTGAATACCGTCCTACTGAGGTCTCACCAAATTCCGCTGCTCAACCTGACAATATTCCAGTACCTGACTCACCTCAACAAACAACAACAACTGTTGAGAAAGACGGTCCTCCAATTGCATCACCATTTACAGCAGAACAAACAGTTTCTAACTCCCGACAATCAGCTGAAGATCCTACACCACAATCAGTTCCACAACCCGCAGAGCATGATCCTGATGTGTTCTTTAACTCGTTTGCACCGGCTCCTACCTTTCCTGATATAGCTGAGTCGTCTACACGCAATTTGAATCCTGCTAACATGCGAGATACTTATTAACTACACCCTTCAACACTCAAATGGACTCGAGACCATCCACTAGTTCATATTATTGGCCATCCAGATGCACCTGTAATGACAATACAACGACTTTACACTGATGGAGAAACTTGTATCTATGCACTCACAGTTTGTCACGAAGAACCTAAAAACATTAAAGAAGCAATGACTTATGACAACTGGATTGAATCTATGCAAGAGGAATTTCAGCAATTCATAAGATTAGAAGTCTGGGAATTAGTTGAAAGACCCGACGGAGTCTTTGTCATCGGGTTAAAATGGATTTGGAAAAATAAGCTTGATGCTGAAGGCACTGTCATACGTAACAAATCACGCCTGGTTGCGAAAGGATACTCCCAGCTAGAAGGACTTGACTTTGCAGAATCCTTTGCTCCAGTGGCTAGACATGAAGCTGTTCGGATCTTTTTGGCCTACACTGCACACAGGAACATGATTGTTTACCAAATGGATGTGAAAACTGCATTTCTTAATGGAGAACTCCGTGAAGAAGTGTATGTAAGCCAACCAGACGGCTTCGTTGATCCTGAGCGTCCTAATCACGTTTACCGACTCAAAAAGGCACTCTAGGGACTTAAGCAAGCCCCACGGGCGTGGTATGACAAACTGTCCACTTTCTTGTTGGCCAATAAATTTTCTAAAGGATCGGTGGATCCAACACTATTTACAAAAACCTACAGGGAGGACTTACTTGTTGTTCAAATATATGTCGATGACATTATTTTTGCCTCAACAAAAAGAAGTTACTCTAATGATTTTGCAAAATTAATGAAAGATAATTTTGAAATGTCCATGATGGGTGAACTTTCGTTCTTTGTAGGACTACAAGTTCATCAATCACCCCGTGGAATTTTTATAAATCAGTCCAAATATGCTCTTGAAATTTTAAAGAAACATGGAATGATGACTTGTGATACTTATAATACACCAATGGGCTATACCACAAAACTAGATGCTGACTTACATGGGACTCCTGTTGACCCTACCAAATACCGTAGTATGATTGGGTCACTCATGTATCTCACAGTTAGTAGACCTGATATAGTATTTACTGTCTACATGTGCTCTCGCTATAAGTCTAAACCAACTGAAAAACACCTCAGTGAGGTCAAAAGAATCCTTCGATACATAAAGGGAACCATTAACTTGGGAATCTGGTATCCGAAGGATTCTGGTTTTGAACTAATTACTTTTTCAGATGCTGACCATGCAGGATGTTTAGATACACGCAAAAGTACATCTGGTGGATTACAGTTTCTCGGAGATAAACTTGTGTCATGGCAATCAAAGAAGCAGGACTGCACATCACTGTCGTCAACAGAATCTGAATATGTAGCTATGTCTGCATGTTGTGCTCAAGTCATCTGGATGAGATCACAACTTAAGGATTACGGCTACCTATTCAACAAGATTCCAATCTACTGTGATTCCAAAAGTGCAATTGCTATCTCCTGCAACACAGTTCATCATAGCAAATCCAAACACATTGATCTCCGTTATCACTTCATCAAAGATCATGTTGAAAAGGGTACCGTTGAACTTTATTTTGTTGGGACTGAGTACCAATTGGCGGACTTACTTACCAAATCCTTAGCACCATCAAGGTTTGCTAGTCTAGTTCACCAAATTGGTATGCGATGTTTGACTCCAGATGATCTGGAAAAGATTTTAAAACACAATTGATTGTCAAACATCAAAACTATCTTTGTAAATATTCTTAAAAAAAAATGCAAGTAAACACCACCTCTTTCAACACTATTTTTATAAAAAAAATGTCTTTAATTATTAAAAACAAGTGTTGAGGGGGAGGAAAAGTATTTCTTAAATTTTCTCAAAAATATTTACTTTTATACTTGCATTTTACCAAAAATATTACGTTTTTTATCTAAAGTGATGCTTCAAAAGTGTTTCGGGATACTCTCCTTGACCAATATAATAAATTTTCAGTTTCTTTTGACTATGGTCTAAGGTCGAGGGGGAGTACCACAAGTTGTTCTTGTCATAACTTGGTCTAATTAACGAAAGTTAAATGAGAGAGTTAGTTTGGGCATTAAGTATGATTTGGTAACAAAGGTTAAGGGGCCATTTTTGTCAAAATACCAAACTTATTTTAACCCTTGGTCAAAACTCATTTGACCAACATCATTAACTGCACCTGCAAAAATTATTTACACTCATTTAAGTTTTCACCAACCAATATCAATGATTTACAATCATTCAACAAATCCGTTCATTAATCTTCAAATCTGTAAGTACCACAACGTTTTGATTATGATTTCAAACAAGGGTTTTCAATTTTATCTTAATCCAACGGCTATATTTGTCACAATCGTTCAAATTAGCATTAGGTTTTGCGTAAAATATGGACCCAGAAATTGATATGTTTATGATTAAATTTTTTTGTGGGTTTTGATCCTTGGATGATTATTGTTGGGATCATACTTTTGTATTTAGTCAAGTCTCGGTCATTACATTTTGTAATAGGTTGCTTTAGTATTTATTTCACTATGTTTAATGTTTATGGCTTATGTGTTAAAGCCCTATGGGCCTTAAAGCCCACGAATTAGAGAAGATAAGGGAGGTAGGGAGTGTTGCCCTAACTCCTCCCTTATAAATAGAAAGCTCATGTAAACATTATGTTTGTTGGTTATTTGATTATCTTAAGGAAACTCTTGCACTTTCACCTTTCATATTGTCTCATAATCAACCAATCTCTTTTCTCATCTTATTTCTTTCTAAATCATACTTGTGTTTACAAAATGGTGACCTACAAGTGGTATCAGAGCTTTGGTTTTAGTTTTTATTGATTTTTGTGATGTTATCTTGTCAAATTCGTCCTCTGTTAGGCTGTTACAACAAGTATCTTTTAAAGTTTTTTACACCTTTGGTTACAACAGTTTCTTAGTACATTTTATGGTACATTAAATGGTCAAAAGCTTTAAACTTTCATTAACTGTACAAATCTGCTTTTTGGTCTAATTGTCCAAGTTTGCGTTTTTTGTACTAATCGTCCTTTTCGACTGTTTTTGTTCCTACCCGTGAATAATCTGTGGTCAAAGAAGTCAAAATGAAAAAGTGGGCATATTCAAGGTCTAAATACTGGTCAAAAGTGAACGGTAACTTGGTCGGAAAATGGTCGGAAACTTGACGCGTAATCGTACAACCACTACCCATTTCTTTCGCTCAAACTGGTCAGAAAGTACTATTTACGCATAATGTTATGCCAAAAACCCTGTTCCTACGCGAAACATCATTTTTCTACGCATAACTTGGACAAGTTATGCGTAAGGTACATCTTAGGCGTAAAAACCTAACTTTACGCGTATTACTTACGCAAAAGTTTATGGGTTACGCAAAAGACTAATTTTACGCGTAAAGCATGTCTACGCGTTAGATTTCTACGCGTAAGTTTTTTCTACAAGTTTACGCATAAAGTTTACGCGTAAAGTCCATATCAAAAGAAAACAGAAGATGAAGATGAAGCAGATAGACTTATGACCACGACCCATACAATATACCAAGACCAGTTGACCACAAACCATTATACCAATGTGTAGACAACATCAGTCATCGACACTAATTCAAGAATCAACCACAATCTATCCTAACCCACCTCCATCCAAACATCACAGCGAATCACAAACCAACAAAATTAAATCGATCTTAGTTTGGTTCAATAATCTTTCACATATTCATAGATCTATAACGATCTCAAGTTTTTTGAACGCATAACATCATCGATCTTCATTTGAAGCCTATCTTCATTTTTATTTATCCGAAACATAAAGATAAAGAATAATAACATTTATGTTATTCTCTTTTTCTTGGTTCGTTCAAATGAAACATAATCAAACATTTATGATACCTACCTGAGACCATTGACAACAAGATTTTGATGCCTAAGTTGAGGTTGTCATTGCTTTGTATAAACAATAAATGAACTGAGGTGAGTGTGGGGTGTATTCGACATATACTTCATTTTGTTGTGTGTCCGTTTGATGAAGAAGATGTAATGATGAGATAATTTTTTTTTTGAGTTTTGATGATATGAATGAATCGGTGTTTGCTGGATTTGTTTGGTGTTGTTGAATATTACTTAGTCAAGTAGAAAAGATGTGAAGATGAGGTGGGGGCGCACATTTGTGTGTGATTAGGTTTAGTATTGTGAGATTACAAGCATTATATACCCGATTAGTTAGGGTAAAATTGTTGGAGTTGGACCTGGGCTTTGCACTTCGTCAACTAGAACGGATCATGGGCTTACAAGTTATTATATTGGAGTGGATCTAAAATTTGGGTTGCACGTTATAATGGTTTGAACAAATTTTTGTGTCCAAAATAAATAACACACTAGAGCTGAACATTTTATTATCATATGTATTTTTTTAAAAATACAATGTGTTATTTTTTTTGGTATAATTGTTCGTAAGATGAGTGGTATTTTTTTTTTGGTATTACAAATATTTTTCACGGGATACAAT
Organism: Artemisia argyi; assembly: GCA_030686995.1. NCBI lineage: Eukaryota > Viridiplantae > Streptophyta > Magnoliopsida > Asterales > Asteraceae > Artemisia > Artemisia argyi. The sequence continues at coordinate 238,946 of JARVZY010002735.1, read as the reverse complement.
TTTGACAAGATCGGGAACCATTATCAAATTCATTAGACCGTCAAAAAGGCTAGTTTTGGACATTTAACCGCAAGATGTGACTACGGCGATAATTCTTTATTATTTATTTGAGGTTGAAGTGGAATTTCACGGGCGCGTGTACTTAGTATTTTGAAGATATCGGGGTTGGTTGGATGCATGATTCTTCGAGATCCTTGTTCGAGCTTTTATCCGTACGAATGACAGAGACTTGAGTTGTCTAGTTATACCTGATGTAAGGAGTTACGTTGTTGTGCTCACAGAGTATAGCTATCACTTTAAAGGAGTTACGTTGTAGTGCTCAAGTGTCACTAAAAGATGTGGATAATTCAAGAGACGTTCATATACATTTAAGGAAGGTTGGATGGGTATATGATTTCCTACCATTATTGAAATTCTCAGTATTGGTTCTTAGTCAGACAATAGTGCAAGTTTAAGTCACAAGTTCGGGTTAGTTTACTTCAGTCTCAAGTTTATCATATTGAGTTTTCTCCATCAGTAGTCACTACAAAAAGCCGTCAGAATGATAATGGGGTCGGTAAAGAGTTAGCTGAGAGGAGTATAAAAGAGTAGAGTTGTTTATCAGCAGTTGATTCTCACGGGCTATTTATGATACTTCACACATATTCGGTTAATTAGACACATGGGGTTACGCTGCCTCCGTTTCCATCGTAAACATAGTGTGTATGCTTCCGATTCCGCGAAGACATCGTGGGGGAAGAGAGAGTGGGTGTTCTTTGCTTTCTTTGACTTTTCTTGACTTCTTTGCGAAAACACTCATTTTCCACGAGGATCTGCAATTAGGGGGAAGAAATGTGCACATCAGGGACACATAATAGACTCACGTGATCGAGCTTACAATTTTATTACTACCGGAGAAACGTCCGCAGAGAAGATCAGTGGTTCAGTTTTGTGATTTTGGTGCAATCATTTCAACTCTCGCGGGTTGTGAAGTGTGAAGTAGCCTGCATATGTGAGAAGATCTTGCTGATTCCTTGCATGTTACCCCCGAAAGGAACTTCCGCATTGAGTAAAACTGTGATTAAGTGTTTGTCAGATTTGCTTAGTGTGGTTTACGGTGTCATCTACAAATTCCGCTGCGTACTGAAAACTTCCAAAGTTAGAAGACATGTGGACTACATCAAAGTTTCGAATCTGCTGAAGACGGTTGTCAGTTTGGGGGGAAGCTGATTCAGAAACTTCGCCAAAAAGAAGTGTACGAAGAAGCTGCTAAAGACATGCAGCATGAATTGGGGGGAAGTTAATCCATTTCATGCATATTACATCATTTGCCTACAAGTGAAGAAAAAGTTCTCAAGCCGAGGTACAAGATGAAGACAAAGAGCGTCAACTGTCGCCATCCTCAGCAATTTGAAGAGCTTATGAAGACCTTTCTTTATTCTTATTTGTCCTTGTAGGAAATGTTGTAAGTAATCCCTTATGTCGCCCCATTGGGGGAAGATTGTTGGGATCAAAGTTTATAATCCCAACACGTAAATGGAACGACATTATCGGGATTACATTAGTTATCCCATTTAGCCAAAACACACGGACTTGTTATGTAATATTGAAGTAGTATGTTGTGTTAGGCTATATAAGCCCTCCTAGACTTCACTAGGAGGGTGAGACTTTGTTTGTATTTTTCACCTTTCATTATCTTTAATAAAACAAGTTTTCCCTTCTCTCTCTACTCTCTCTCACTAACAATGGAAGATTTAATCTTTCATCATCCTCGACCTCCTGAATCACAATATTCAATCTAAAACTACGATCCTACAATTATAAACATGTTTCTAAACTCCATTCGTACCCAGGATCTCTAATTGATCGATTTGTGATTTAGGGTTCATACGATGGTTTTAGGGATTCTTGATTTTGAGTGTTATAATGTTAATTGGTGATGGGGATAGTGTTCATGTATGCCTAGGATCATGTTATTATGGTTTAATTGTTTCAGAAACTTGTATTGATCATGAATCATAGATTTAGGGTTCGAACACAAGCAGTTTTGATCTTGTGATTTTGTGGTCAATTGTTGTTATAATTTGGACCATATGTTCCTTAGGATGTTAGTATCACTTGCCCTAAGTTAATTTCAACCCAGAATCATGTTTGAATGTGGTTGTGATTTGATGTTCATACGTCCTTACGCGTTAGTTTAATTTAAGGCATGTTTACGCGTAAGATTGTGTGTTTTAAGTGTGTTGGAACGAATATTGATCAGTGGTTATGTTTGTACACTTTCAGGAATCAAAAAACTCAAATTTCTAAAGGTGATTTTCTGAAAATGGACGTTTTTACGCATAAGATGTTCATCCTACGCGTAAGATTGAATCTTACGCGTAAGATTCGACTCGTTGACAAACATTGTCTTAGATAAGACAATGTTTACGCATAAAGATTAACTTACGCTCAAGTCTTGATCTTACGCTTAAGTCCTGATCTTACGCATAAGTCAAAACCTACGCACAAGTTATATCTCACGCATAAGGTTCAATCCTTTGCATAAGCTCTAATCTTACGCATAAGATATAATCCTACGCGTAAAATTAAGCCTACGCAAAAGATTGAACTTACGTGTAACATATAAAGTTATGCATAGACTTTGCACCTACGCTTAATATCATTAATTACGCATAAGTCAAGTTATGCGTAGGATTTTCCACTTACGCGTAACATTGTCCAATTCATGAAATTTTCTAAGTGTTGTAAAATTTCCAATGTGTAATCTCTTGTAATGATAAAATCAAGTTATAATTTAGTTGTTATAAGTTTCTACCATGTGATATAAACACAAGTTTGTCATATAACAAAAAGTTTTTCACACACAAACACCCACTGATCAATTAATAATATGTGCACAATCATGTAATTGAATGTCTGAGCTAACAAAGTAAATCATTGCCATGTTTGTGCTTGTTTATGATCAATTCAGATGGCAGAACACAATGACATTCCTTATGGACCAGAACCTGAACCAAAACTCTCATGGGAAGAGACCTTTCCCGAAGATTACACCAGGAAGATAGGAAAGAACAACTTACGAATCAACTTCAACAAAATCACATGCAACGAATCCTCATGCATTGTTGCAGTAGATGCTCTCCTATATCACCCCAACAAGCTCTTGTTCACTAAGTCAGCTTCAGTGGCCTGCTTCTACATACACCAATTTTGGCATACACTTCAGCTAGACCTTGGGGAAGCTTCCTTCACTTGCATGCTTCATAACAGACAGGTCACTGTGGACATAGATACACTAAGGAATGTTCTTGGGTTACCCGAACTTGGCCCAGATGAAGAATATGATCAAGTGCCTACAGAGGAAGAGCTGATAGAGTGGTTACGGGATATTGGCTATGATGAATCAGAAGAAGTTGTTACAAGACATTCTAGGGTCAACATCAGATTTCTTCCACAACCATGGAGAATCCTGTATATTCTGATTGCCAAATCCTTATCTGGCAGAGACACTGGACATGAACACCCCAAGCTCCAACACCTCAAACTCTTCTGGGCAGTGGCAAACGTAAAGAAAGTAGATTATGCCAGCATCATTTGGGAAGACCTTGTGTGGTACATTCAACACAAGACCAACAACATTCCATTTGTCCATTTCACAAAATTACTCATCGAAAGCTTCCTTCGTGAGTATGACGATATTCCACAAAGACTTGATGATGAAGCCAAGCACACTTTCAGAAATGAGGAAACTCTCAAGATTATCAAGAGACTCGACACCAGCACACGCAAGCAAGGAAAGAAATTTCCCGACTGTCTCTTGAACAATAAAGTGAAGCTATGCAAGAATTACAAGTACTACCTTCAAGCTCTTGAAGCAGACAAAGTTGGTTTCTTAGACGAAGTAATTCTACCTTCGTGCATGCAGAAGAAGGGTAAGAAAGGCAGCAAGACTGGGAGCTCCGGCAGTTCTACCCAGTCTAAACAAAAGAAGAAGGTTACTCTTAAGAGAAGACTTCCTGCTAAGAAACCTGAGTCCATTCCTGAACCTACACAACCATCTTCCCCAAAACCATCTGACTCAGAAACCGAATCCGACTAAGGTCCAGTGTACAGGGAAGCCTTTGCCAATATCAACGAGAATGTTAATCTTGAAGACATTGATGATAAAGACTTGACTTTCGAAGATTGGGAGAAAAACATTGATGAGTTTGCTGATAATGCTGAATACCCAGCAGATCTCAATCAAAGACCGTTCACTGAAGCAGAGTCAATATAAGAAGAAGAAAGGATCAGGAGAGAGAAAATGAAGGAACCAATGACTTCTGAACAAGAGTCTGCTTAATCAAACATAAGCCTTTCAGTTGAAGAAGAAAATGAAAGAGCTCTCAAGTTGGGTCTCCTCCATAGCAAGATAGATGCATTCAATGCTGATCAACCTCCACCTCCAGTGTTCTCTCATACTACCGAAGCTGGAGGATCTAGCAGCATTCCTGATTCTACTACAGGAATCAATACTGAATTGGTCATCTACGACAATCCTTCGGTATCTCCCACACACATAGAAATGATCAATGCTTCAGCAACGGGAGAAGAGGAAGAGGAAGATCCCATGGATACTGATGCTCCACATTTGATGTCTATGGAAGAAATGGAGCTTAGGGAAAGGGCTCAAGAAGAAGAATTAAGGAAAAAGCAAGAAGCTGAGGAGGCTAGGCTTGAGGAGCTTGCACAAGCCAAACTGGAAGAAACAATCCGTATGGAGGAAAGCAGGAAGGCTGAAGAGGCAGCCAAGCTGGCAGAAGACAAGTTACGACAAGAGGAAGAATCCAAGCTTGCTGAAGATATGAGGCTTAAGGCTGAAGCAGCCAAATTAGCCGAAGAATTAAGGCTTAAGGCTGAGGCTGACAAACTAGCAGAAGAACAAAGATTGATAGAGGAAGCAGCCAAAGCAAAGAATGTTGAAGAACCCGAATCACAAAGAGGAGATGATAAGGACGTTACTACCAACATAGAATCTTCACAATCATCACCTCCTGCATCCGAATCTACTCATGACAAATCAATCAAGAAACCTGCAAGTACCAAAGCCTCTGTTGCATCAAAGTTGATAAAGACAGCTGATTCGTGAAAATCAAGTTATAGTATAGATATAAGCTCAAGAGATCCGCAAAGAAATACGGATAACCCGAGGTCGTAGTCCGTGTGAAGGTGTGAATGGAATTTTTAATTCCCGATTCGTGAAACGTGTCGTGAAAGTCGTAAAAAGTGATTTGAATGAGATTATACTAATGAAATAGTAAATGAAACACAAATAACCAACTAAGCACGTAAATCAAATAAACAAACTTAAAACGTAACGTAGAATCGAAAACGTAAGCTAAAACGTAAAATAAACGTTAACGGACGAAATAAAACGCGACTTTTAAGCTACGCTACTCCTACGGACTTGGAAATAATTTCTAAAAGTTAAAAATGATAAAAGAAAATTTTGAGAAAAAGAAAAATATTTTTTTTGACTTTTTGTTTATTTTTTTTATGAATTAAAAACTAATTTAACTAATTATAAATTAAAGGAAAATGTAAATAAATTGAGAAAAATGCAAAATAAATTTCTAAAATTCTAAAATAACTAAAAATAATTTTCTAATATTTTTTTGGATTTTTCTGGGCTTTTTTAGATTTTTTTTGTATTTTTCAGCAAATAAAAAGTAATTAAAATTGAAAATTAAATAAGAAAAATAGCAAATCAACTTAGAAAAATCTGAAAATTTCAGGGAAAATCTAAAATATTATTCTAAATCTAGGAAAAATATAAAAAATTCAAAATAAGCACTGGAAGTGCTGATTAGACCCAAACTGCTTATTGAAAAGTGCTTATTTATAAGCAATGCTGACCAAAACTTAACCAAACTTTGACCAATGTATTTTTGAACTTATTAGAGCTTAATGAAATAGAACTCAGGCCAAATGCAACTTAGAAACACAGATAGGGCTAAAAACAGTCCAATAAGCACAATTTGGAATAAGCAATAAGCTGATACAGATAAGCAGAAGGCACAAATCAACTAAGAACAACTACTTGGGGTACTAATGAACCCAAATGAACCAATAATCACAGAGAATGACCAGAAATGAGCAATTGCAGCCCTACTTGAGAAATCAGAAACTAGTCTCAAACACCTAACTTAATGAGTCAAATAAGCTGATTCAATAAGCTAATAAGATGAAACTTATGGGTGCTAACCAATAACTAGCTACCAGAGATCACAAATTCACTTAGTATACAGACTTCCAATCCAATTTAATCACTCAAATCAACCTAGGAATTTAGTCAACAACTGAGTGTGCAGGACACTAGCAGGTTCAGATAATCAACTTCAAGCAGCTTATTAGATAAGCAAATTAAGTCCAAACCTAAAAATTCTTTTTGAAACTTGTAAACTTACTACCAAACTCCACAAAAATGCTTTTCAAAAGTATTTTGAATCACATATGAGGTCTGTGCTTCTCTTTGAAAATCTGACCAAAACAGGTAACCAAGACCAATTTGACTTTTTGATGAACACCAAATTTGACTAATCTGAGTTTTGATTGCACTTAATTGATCACTGACTTGATATTAAGCTATATTGTTATTGCTAAAAGCTACTGCTACTATTTTACTACTACCTATAAGCTTACTAATCCTAAAATCCTTCTAAAACTTAACTGTTTTTAGATTTACTAGTACTTTTGACTTTTAACTAATTACCTATAGTATTTATGTTATACTAACTCTAATTTTAACCTAAGTGACTTGTTAGAACCAAAAGTAACCTCTGTGACTGACTTACTACTAGAAAACAAATGAAATCCAAACACACCTTAATATACTGTCACTACTAGAAACCACCACAGATCCAACAATAAGCAATCCAAACCTAACCCTATGAACTCACAATGAATCACATACTCCAAACCAATTCAGAAAACAGATCTCAGATGCAATATTACCCAAGTACTAAGATCCACAAACTATGAGAAATGAAATAGTGAGCCTCAAACCACAACTATCCAATCAACAAAGCAACACAGATAAATCAAACAACTAGAACCAAGCTATAATCAGACTAAATCAACTAATAACACTCAATAAGAAGCAACTAAACACAGATCTATACTACTAAAAGCTTATGAGATAAAACAGTAAACTAAAATGAAACTTACAACTTCCAATTCCCCCTCAGCTCAAATAGAGGGGGATTCACTTTGCTTGCCTGTCTTTTGACAGGCCTTTGGACACCTTAAGGCTGCCTTGTTCACCAAATAAGCTGTGCTTATTCAAATAAGCAATACAGTTGACCAGAGTTGACTTTTTGAGCTTATGAGAGATTTGAGTGTTTGGTGCCAAACAAAGTATCACAGAAGCTATTAGAAGCTTATATGAAACTGATTAAACTAAATACAAGCTTATTGAAGCTTGTGGAATTAAGTACTTGATATTTTTTTATTTTTTATTTATTTATTTATTTATTTATTTTTAAACTTCAAACAACAATTAGTAAATAAACTGAAAAGTAATACTAAATTTAAAAAGCAATAATAGAAAAGAAAAAATAAGCTGAAAACAGATTATAAACAATAAGCAGTAAATAATGGAAATAAGAATTGAGACAAGTAATATAAAAACTGAAATAAGCTTTTTATTAATAAAAGAAATTCATTACAAAATTTAAAATAGCAACATAACAATACATAAAAAAGGCACCCTAACTACTATGATGGAGGGGGGTATATATAGGAGAGGTTGAGCCTGCTAGGGTTTGAGGTCCTGAATCCAGCTCATCAATCTGTGTGTATTTTGTGCTTGTTTGAGTCCCTTGATAGCCATTAGATCATGTTCTAGATGCATCCAATCATTCTCAGCCCTTGATTGATTGATTATGATTGAGACCTATCCTCCGTGTGGCTTCTTATTGGCCCACGTACACCTCTGTCATGTGCTGACATTCCCTGACACGTGACTAACCCTTCTAGAAGACCAATTATTGGGTAATTATTAAGGTACAAAGTTAATTTGAAGGCGGGGTAAATCTAGGGTTCTTGTGAATAGTGGATTTCTGGGTAAAAAGTGAAAAGAGGGGGCGGGAGTATTTGATTGGGTATTAATTGTAGGGTGTGGGCCGGGTATAGGTTGGGGACAGTCCGGGTGTTGGGCTTGGTATCTTTTTGGGCTTGAGGGGTTTTGGGTTTATAGATCCGGTTATGATATTAGTGTTAGGATTTGTATTTCAAGGACCAAAAGTGTATTATCCCAAACCTTAGGGACCAAAACTGTACTTCTCCAAAAGTTACTTCCAAGGGTAATTTATGTCATTTCTGAATCATGAAGGATCAAGTTTGACTTTTCTTCGGATATTTCTTCAAAGGACCACTCTTGTAATTATCTGAAACTTGAGGGACTAAATTCGCCAAATTCTCAAATTTTTACCAGGGACTAAATATGCAACTTTATGAATTCCTGAGGACTTCTATTGACAATTTGAGCTTATCTTTGATCATTTTGCTTCCTCGGCTCCGGCTTTTGACTTTTTTCCATTCTCGTGCTCGTTTTTTGTCGGTTTTGCTTTGTTTTCATTCATTTTTCTCATATCCGTACCTGCACATACACAAACACAAAAACATGTATTCTCTTGGCATTTTTGGTTAGTATTTGGTATTTTTGGTCTAAAAAGGATGTGTGATTAAGCACTCATCAAAATCCCCCAGACTAAGGTATTGCCGTGTCCTCACGCAATGTCATCACTTCACGCTTACGAGATAAATAATTTCAAAACCTCTCTTTACTGACGTTGTAAAGTAGCAATGATGTTCAAAAGAGATAGTAAAATCATTTATTCTCAAAAACGCTCCGTTTTCCGATTTTCATGAATAACAACTACAACTACTATTTTTGTACTTTTCATTTATATATAGGTGACGGTTTGCTTTGACTTTCATTATCAATTCTTATCTGTTGATAACTTTCAGGGTCAATGAGTAGAAACACTTCTCACAGAGAAGAGACCGTGCGGATAAAAATCGTCATCCTTGATTTTTCACAAGCTCCCAAACTAAGCGTAAAATCGAGATCATTGTTTACCAGAAGTTAGATGATAACACTGCCCACAAAAGTTAATTGTGTATTACCTCTTGTCCCTAGGTCCTAAGTTTTTGTATCTAAAGATTTTAATTTGTGAGAAATGAATTGCTTCATATTTTCTCGTTTCGATATTTGTTAGTCCGATAAGAGCACAAAATTTGAACTCTAAGTAGTTTCCAAACTTTCCCTCGAAAACCCCTGCATACAGAAATCGGGTCCACATGAAGGTCTCTGATTTAACACGATTTGTAGGAGCTCCCTTTTTATTTACGACCAAGACATACCATGTTTGATACCCGAAACGGAAGCTTTTTATTAGGGAAACCCCCGGAGTCGAAGCTTGGCATTTTTTTGCATAATCATAAGCACTTTAATAATACTTTGGTCCTTAGTCCTTTATTCTTTTACAGTCAACGGTTTATGAGCCGCCAAGATGTAACAGCTTTATTATGACTTTGGATTTCTATCCGCTGCTTTTTATAGCTTTGGATTCCTCCGCCTTTTTATTTTGCTTTGGACTATTATTATTGATATTCATAACTATATGCCAAACCCCAAGTCCTACGGCCTTTACTAAGATCACAACATCAGCTGCGAACCGGCAAGATGCAATAGTATATTTCACCGTAACACTGGCAGTACCCCTATGTGTACCAAACCCCCATATGCAGAGATTTTGTTGGGAACGAGAAAAAAACTAAGTATTGCCCAAAACGTATACCCTTAATTAATCCTAGACATCTATTATATATTGGTGACGTTGCTGATGGGAACAAGGAGGCCACAAGTACCTCTCGTGGGTTTTTTAAATCCCAGTAATGCGATCCGTGTATAGCACGAAACTTCTAAATAAACTCTATCATTCCTCGATCTCCGCAAATTTAAAATCCCAAATAATGAGATCTGCGGTTGCTTATCCATAATCTTATGATTATTTTGGTTAAGGGAGACGAGCTAGGGCTCAACACGCCCGGTCAAGTCGGAACATTTATTTCTACTCTCGCCGGTAGGAAAGTCAAAACAAGGTGTCAAAACTTATTATTCATATGTCTTTTTTTTCATTTTCATTTTTTTTTTTTTTTTTAAAGTGGTGACAAAATTTAAAATTTTTGGTGGAAAACGGAGTTGCGTAAGTTAAACAGCTCAGACGATGGTACAGGTCAAATCGAATCGAAGATTCACCCCCCCCCCCCCAGACTAAAGTGAAACATTGTCCTCAATGTTTTAAGGGTAAAGGTAATCCTACGTAAAATCTAAGGCCGTTTATTAAGTATGCCAAGAGATAAACGTTAGTCGATAAGATTTTGGATATGGTGAATTTTCGAAAGAGCAGCGAAGGATGAGACTCGAGTGGAGAGAACGACAAACCACGAGCACGAGAGTCCTCAAACTTCGGGGAACTTCCTGAACATTCATAAACAACCACGAAAACACGAGTTTGGAAAGGGTCGCCCCCCTCACGTCACGTTATTAAAGAAAATAGAAAATAAAGAAGATGAAATGATAAGCATGGGGTGCCTCCCACGAAGCGCTTGTTTTTGTTCACCGAGTCACATGAGCTTGACTCGATCCCCGAATTAATTCGTCCTTGGGGAGAGCAAATGGAAAATAATCTCCATCGGGCTTTCATTCAAAATATTTTGAAAGATATAAGACTTAATTGAAAGTTCCATCTCGAAGAGATAACCACTGGTATTTTAATGTTGAAAACGTTTAGAAACGATACCGGGATCAAATACAACATCCTCACTCCCCACGGAGTGAAGGATAAGAGAAACCACACCAAACATTACAAATGGCAAGAAAATCATGATAACAATCTTGAAAAACTCATCATTATCAAAAGACAACTTTATAATTGTGAAATTATGAATTTTATCATTTAAGCTCCTTTTAAAATCCTTTCCGGGTGGGAGGGTTGGGAAAAAAATTTCATAAAAACTTTCATTCTTAAGAACACCACCCGGATCATGATCAACTGCAAGATCAAAACTGAAACTTTCATATTCAGGTTCAGAAAACTTTTTAATTTCACATTCAGATTCATCAAAACGAAATGACTCATACTCCGGAAGAGAGATAAAAGCATGAGAAGTGGTACTGCCATGAATCGTCTCTTCCAAGTGATCGAAATGAAAAGCTTCAAACGTCGGATCAGAAAAATCAAGATGATAAGTGGGATTGCCACTTATTTCCTCAGTCGTATCGAAGTTAAAACTCTCAAAGTCTGGTAAAAATTCCTCGAGCTCGGGCTCCAGAGGATCGTCAATTATAAGCTCAATCTTCTTCTTAGCTTTATCCGGAGGGATTGACGGTTCATCGTTCAACAAATTGTTAAGAAAAATAGTATCTCCCTCCGAATCAAAGTAAGAATCGTCAATCTCAGAAAACGAAATCGTATCAATAGTAAGAAATTCATCGACCTCTTCCCAAAAAGAATCATGTTCCTTAGTCGGAGGAAATGATGGGGACGAGTCGGAGACGAATGTTTTCACAAAATCATCAAAGGAATAATCACAAACATCAATGCTTTTTACAGAAAACTTCTTTGATTTCGGAGCATCGGCTTTAAAAATCATTATGTCATCATCATGTCGTAAAGTTAGAGTATCCTCAAAATGATCTACTAGGGCTTTTGCGGTTCGTAAAAACGGTCGCCCTAGTATAAGAGGAACTCTCGGATCGGGTTCAAAATTAACAACGACAAAGTCGGCCGGAAAAGTACACGAGTTCACTTGAACAAAAACATCTTCCGCAATTCCAACCGGATGAGTAATCGAACGATTAGCAAGTTCTAAAGTCATTCGGGTCGGTTTAAGTTCTCCCATTCCAAGTTGTTTATAGATTGACAAAGGCATAAGGTTAATCCTCGCACTTGAATCAGCCAGGGCTTTGCAAACCTCTTGATCTTTCAACGAACAAGGAATGAGAAACTTTCCCGAATCTCCAAGCTTCTCGGGAAGCTTCTTGAGAAGAATCGCGGAGCATTGAACATTAATCGGTGTTTCGGCTAATTCGAGCAATTTCTCTGTATTACTTATGAGATTTTTAAACGTTGAGGCAAATTTTGGCATGTAAACAAGAGCATCCATGAAACTGATATCAAAGTGCAACTTTTGAAAAATATCGAGAAACTTTTCCATTTGTTTTTTAGATTTTGCACGGAGCTCTTCATCATTAAATCGTGATGGATATGGCAATTTTGACTTGTATTTCACATTGTTTTCAGAAACGAATTTTTCTTTATCTTTTGACGTTTGGACAACCGGAGGTTCGACATTTTCGGAACCTCCGTTATTAATAGAAGAAACCGGGTCCTTTGTCGCCTCGGTCTCAGAGTCCACTACCTTAGGCGGAAGAGAAGAAGAGGTAGTCGGAACCGTGGGTTCATATAAAGTACCACTGCGAGTCGTGATCGCCTTAATCTCGCCCCTCGGGTTTGGAATAGTATTGCTTGGAAGAGTGCCAGACGTCGACGCTTGATTCATCTGCATAAAACTGCTCATCATTTGCTTAAGCTCATTCGTTTGTCGAGTCATGGTTGTGTCGATCTCTTTCTTAAGTTCAACCCTCATGTTGTTGATTTGATTTTGCATAGCTCGTATGTTAACATCGTTCATTTTCATATAATTAGCAAGCTCAGGAGAAGGTTGTACTTGTTGTGGTGGTTGATAAACTTGTTGGGGTGGAGGGACTTGATAATTTTGAGCTTGATTGAAATTGGTTCCACGGTTTTGATTGTAACCTTGGTTTTGATTACCTTGGTTATTTTGAGGATAACGGTTTTGATGATTTTGCACGGGTGGAAACCCAGGTGGACTTGTTTGGTTAGCACGAAAATCTTGGTTTTGATTGTAGTTTACGGCTGCTACGTTAGCATTATAAACTTGGCCATCGGTGGCTTGACAATCATAATACGGATGGGGTCCACCACAAATCACACATTTTTCATTAACTGCTTTAACGGGCTCGGGTTTTTGGTTCTGCGACTTAAACTCTTTCATCATACAACGGATAGCGTCGGTAAGTTCGGCCAATTCCGATGATTGGACCGACGAAGGTGAAGGAGGAGTAAAAGAAGTCACTTTCGATACATTCGGTTTGTTACAAGAAGTTGGAACCTTAGATTTGTTCTCAATGATCGTCAAAATATCCCTAGGCGTACGATTCAAGATATTGCCACCGGCGGCTGCGTTTAAAGAATCTTGATCGTTTTGCGTCAAAGCGTTATAAAACGTGTCGATTTGGTGTAACTCGGAGAAACCATGGTGAGGACATTTACGAAGAAGATCCTTAAAGCGTTCCCAAGCCTCACCAAAGTTCTCATCAAAACGTTGTTGAAAATTAGTTATATCATTCTTAAGATTAGTCGTTTTGGACGGCGGAAAGAAATGATTAACAAATTTCGAGACGAGTTCTTCCCATGTGTGAATCGAACGAGGGGGTTCTTTTTCGAGCCAAATCCGGGCTGAACCCTCGAGTGAAAATGGGAACAACATCAATTTGATAGCATCGTGAGGGACATCCTTAAATTTCAAAGTCGAAGTTAACTTATTAAACCATCGGATGTGTGCGTGAGGATCGTCCCTCTCAAAACCGTGAAATTGTTTTGACGTAACAAGTTGAATCAATCCAGTTTTAAGTTCGAAATTATCGGAAAGGATTGGTGGTAAAACAATTGCATCCCCGTATCCCTCGGTGGGACACTGGAGCAATTCTTGCATAGTACGTTGATCGTAAACCGGTTGTGGTCCCATCGGCGGGATCACATTGTTTTGGATACCACCCATCGGCGGGGGTCCCAAGTGTTGTTCGTTCGGGTTCATTTCCTCCGTATTAGGAAATAGAACTCGGTGTGTGTGACGAAACAAACTTTCCGGATTTGAAAGTGGTGAAACAAGTCGTTTAGACGTAGAACGTGTGTTCATACACCACAAAAATCAAATTTTTTAAAAATAAAAGGAAAAACAAATTTGAAAAGGAAAATCTTTTTGTATTTTTGTTTTTATAAAGCAAAATTCAAAAACTTATACTTTTGTTATTTTCTTTTTCTAACATTACGTTAATTGTAAAACGTTTCCCTTAATCTACTCGCGACGGAACGGGAGAGAAGAATGGATCTCTCTTCAGCTTGCAATTTAATGTCAAAGCTTCCGTATTTTCTGCTTATTCGGTCGTAGAATCAAAGTAATCCGTCTAGCAACTAATTTCACGCGTAGTTATATTGAGAAGCTTATTTGGTTTACAACGCCCTTCCTTTCGGTCGAGTCGAGGCTGTAACTTTATTATTTTTTTGGTGTTTTTGAAAACACTTTAGGAAAAGTGTTTTTGATTTTTCAATTTTTATAGTTTTTAAAGAAAATATATACAAGGAAGGTTTTCAAAACACAATTTCGAAAAACGAAAACGAAAAATTCACTTCAACCTTCCCCGGCAGCGGCGCCAAAATTGATTCGTGAAAATCAAGTTATAGTATAGATATAAGCTCAAGAGATCTGCAAAGAAATACGGATAACCCGAGGTCGTAGTCCGTGTGAAGGTGTGAATGGAATTTTTAATTCCCGATTCGTGAAACGTGTCGTAAAAGTCGTAAAAAGTGATTTGAATGAGATTATACTAATGAAATAGTAAATGAAACACAAATAACCAACTAAGCACGTAAATCAAATAAACAAACTTAAAACGTAACGTAGAATCGAAAACGTAAGCTAAAACGTAAAATAAACGTTAACGGACGAAATAAAACGCGACTTTTAAGCTACGCTACTCCTACGGACTTGAAAATAATTTCTAAAAGTTTAAAATGATAAAAGAAAATTTTGAGAAAAAGAAAAATATTTTTTTTTGACTTTTTGTTTATTTTTTTTTATGAATTAAAAACTAATTTAACTAATTAAAAATTAAAAGAAAATGTAAATAAATTGAGAAAAATGCAAAATAAATTTCTAAAATTCTAAAATAACTAAAAATAATTTTCTAATATTTTTTTGGATTTTTCTGGGCTTTTTTAGATTTTTTTTGTATTTTTCAGCAAATAAAAAGTAATTAAAATTGAAAATTAAATAAGAAAAATAGCAAATCAACTTAGAAAAATCTGAAAATTTCAGGGAAAATCTAAAATATTATTCTAAATCTAGAAAAAATATAAAAATTTCAAAATAAGCACTGGAATTGCTGATTAGACCCAAACTGCTTATTGAAAAGTGTTTATTTATAAGCAATGCTGACCAAAACTTAACCAAACTTTGACCAATGTATTTTTGAACTTATTAGAGCTTAATGAAACAGAACTCAGGCCAAATGCAACTTAGAAACACAGATAGGGCTAAAAACAGTCCAATAAGCACAATTTGGAATAAGCAATAAGCTGATACAGATAAGCAGAAGGCACAAATCAACTAAGAACAACTACTTGGGGTACTAATGAACCCAAATGAACCAATAATCACAGAGAATGACCAGAAATGAGCAATTGCAGCCCTACTTGAGAAATCAGAAACTAGTCTCTTTGAAAATCTGACCAAAACAGGTAACCAAGACCAATTTGACTTTTTGATGAACACCAAATTTGACTAATCTGAGTTTTGATTGCACTTAATTGATCACTGACTTGATATTAAGCTATATTGTTATTGCTAAAAGCTACTGCTACTATTTTACTACTACCTATAAGCTTACTAATCCTAAAATCCTTCTAAAACTTAACTGTTTTTAGATTTACTAGTACTTTTGACTTTTAACTAATTACATATAGTATTTATGTTATACTAACTCAAATTTTAACCTAAGTGACTTGTTAGAACCAAAAGTAACCTCTGTGACTGACTTACTACTAGCAAACAAATGAAATCCAAACACACCTTAATATACTGTCACTACTAGAAACCACCACAGATCCAACAATAAGCAATCCAAACCTAACCCTATGAACTCACAATGAATCAAATACTCCAAACCAATTCAGAAAACAGATCTCAGATGCAATATTACCCAAGTACTAAGATCCACAGATTATGAGAAATGAAATAGTGAGCCTCAAACCACAACTATCCAATCAACAAAGCAACACAGATAAATCAAACAACTAGAACCAAGCTATAATCAGACTAAATCAACTAATAACACTCAATAAGAAGCAACTAAACACAGATCTATACTACTAAAAGCTTATGAGATAAAACAGTAAACTAAAATGAAACTTACAACTTCCAATTCCCCCTCAGCTCAAATAGAGGGGGATTCACTTTGCTTGCCTGTCTTTTGACAGGCCTTTGGACACCTTAAGGCTGCCTTGTTCACCAAATAAGCTGTGCTTATTCAAATAAGCAATACAGTTGACCAGAGTTGTCTTTTTGAGCTTATGAGAGATTTGAGTGTTTGGTGCCAAACAAAGTATCACAGAAGCTATTAGAAGCTTATATGAAACTGATTAAACTAAATACAAGCTTATTGAAGCTCGTGGAATTAAGTACTTCATTTTTTTTTTTTTTTTTTTTTTAAACTTCAAACAACAATTAGTAAATAAACTGAAAAGTAATACTGAATTTAAAAAGCAATAATAGAAAAGAAACAATAAGCTGAAAACAGATTATAAACAATAAGCAGTAAATAATGGAAATAAGAATTGAGACAAGTAATATAAAAACTGAAATAAGCTTTTTATTAATAAAAGAAATTCATTACAAAATTTAAAATAGTAGCATAACAATACATAAAAAAGGCACCCTAACTACTATGATGGAGGGGGGTATATATAGGAGAGGTTGAGCCTGCTAGGGTTTGAGGTCCTGAATCCAGCTCATCAATCCGTGTGTATTTTGTGCTTGTTTGAGTCCCTTGATAGCCATTAGATCATGTTCTAGATGCATCCAATCATTCTCAGCCCTTGATTGATTGATTGTGATTGAGACCTATCCTCCGTGTGGCTTCTTATTGGCCCACGTACACCTCTGTCATGTGCTGACATTCCCTGACACGTGACTAACCTTTCTAGAAGACCAATTATTGGGTAATTATTAAGGTACGAAGTTAATTTGAAGACGGGGTAAATCTAGGGTTCTTGTGAATAGTGGATTTCTGGGTAAAAAGTGAAAAGAGGGGGCGGGAGTATTTGATTGGGTATTAATTGTAGGGTGTGGGCCGGGTATAGGTTGGGGACAGGCCGGGTGTTAGGCTTGGTATCTTTTTGGGCTTGAGGGGTTTTGGGTTTATAGATCCGGTTATGATATTAGTGTTAGGATTTGTATTTCAAGGACCAAAAGTGTATAATCCCAAACCTTAGGGACCAAAACTGTACTTCTCCAAAAGTTACTTCCAAGGGTAATTTATGTCATTTCTGAATCATGAAGGATCAAGTTTGAATTTTCTTCGGATATTTCTTCAAAGGACCACTCTTGTAATTATCTGAAACTTGAGGGACTAAATTCGCCAAATTCTCAAATTTTTACCAGGGACTAAATATGCAACTTTATGAATTCCTGAGGACTTCTATTGACAATTTGAGCTTATCTTTGATCATTTTGCTTCCCCAGCTCCGGCTTTTGACCTTTTTCCATTCTCGTGCTCGTTTTTTGTCGGTTTTGCTTTGCTTTTGTTCATTTTTCTCATATCCGTACATGCACATACACAAACACAAAAACATGCATTCTCTTGGCATTTTTGGTTAGTATTTGGTATTTTTGGTCTGATTTTGGGTCTAAAAAGGATGTGTGATTAAGCACTCATCAACAGCATTCAAGAACCTCAAGATGGTCGAACAGTGGAATACGCTCAGTTGATTCAGCATAAGTTTTAGATGAAAAAGATAAACAAGAAAGAGCTGCGAAGAATCAAGAATGATGCGTTCAATCTTCTGAAAGATCGGTCTGCTAACTCCATCGAACTTGAGTACCATCTAGAAAATATTGCTCGAGCTATGTCAAGCAATATTGACTGGATCAATCCCGAATCTTACGTCGATCCGGTCACAAGGAAAACCGCACCATACATAACTGACTGGTCCAAACCACTACCGATGATTGGGAAGCCTAAGGAACTAAAGATCCCTTACAAGTTCTTCTTTAACAATGACTTGGAATTTCTGCAATTCGGTAGCAAGATTGAGAAGAAGTACGTCACATCATTTGCCTTTCTCCCTGCAGCTAGATATCTCAACAATGCCATCGAAGAAGAAGCCTCTGCCTTATTCATCGACAAAGTTGTTGACTATGACCGGAATGCACTTTATGGTATACATCATTGGCCAGATAACCGGGCACAGTATTATCGAAGCAGCATACTCAATCAGACGATGGGTGTGTGATAAGTGATTTGAAGATAGTCTCGATTCAGTTCATTTCGACTGTTACTCACTTTGGGTACCCCTTCCTCAGCAAAATCACACTCAAAAGACTTGATGAAAAAGAGTATGATATTTCCGAGTCAGACTTTCCACGACTACTCCTCAACGACATTGAAGATATGTACCTGCTCAAAGTTCAAGGAAAGCTTTGCAACTTACCCAAAGAGATGCAGCTTGCCTTTATCACAGCTCTCCTAATCTACATTAGGCAGATAGTCATCAGAGAAAGAGTAGAAGATCTTCAACTGGGAGTGGAAAGTTATCAGAAGAAGCTGAATCTCACCAAACCAAACCTGTTTGACATCCCCAACCTTCAACATCTACCTCAATACTCCTTGATAAGACATCCGGCATTTGGGTTCACCTACTATGGTGTAAACGGTCGTAACTGCTTCATGACCTATGGGGAAATACATAAGTTCTGTGATGAAACCTTGAAGTTCGTCAGAGATGGAATCAAAAGCAGATTGGATGACATAACACTGGGTAAATCTAAAAGGTGGAATACCAATGAGGCCAGGGACGCTCACAGATTCATTTTAAGGATTGAGAACCGGTTGAAGCGCAGGGATCAGTTCAGGAGATTGGAAAGTTATGTTGGAGGCAGACCAGGATTTTCGGTGTTGACATTTCAGAGACCTGAATGGTAGATTGTTGTAAGAATTTGATTTGATTTGTCAATATTATACTTCATCATGTCTTGTGCACGTATTACAGTGTATAACCCGAACTTGAAAAGAAAGGATCCTGAGGTACGCATCAGTGCCTCAATCCTAATATAAGGAGCGAAGGCTTCTTACTTTTGAGTAGAATTAATCAAATGTTTTATGATTTTTTCATAATTCTGCTCAAAAGGACAAGTATTTCACCTCAATAAGACCTAATCACTTGTTGAGGGGGAGCACTTGTCAAAACAAAATACGATGTTCTAAGTCAAAAGTTCTTGGTGAATCTCCCCATAAGACTCAAAAAGGCATATTTTAATCTAAAAGATTGTCAAAAACATCATATCATATGCTATTTTTGAGGGGGAGAAAATGAAAAAGTGATTAAAATATAAGAAGTCATAAGGCTTAAAGTTGTATCTTGTGCGAGCTAGACTCAGAAATAACCCAGGAATTGACGAGACAATAAAAGTTAGCAATATCGAAAAGACTTATCCTCGACGGGTAATAACATCAAGTTAGTTACTAGAGCTAGTTGTCACCTAAAAGCTGACAATGTATCTCTTTAACAAACCACGTAAGCGTGTCTCGAAAAGGATTTGTCTTAGTAGAAATGTACCGTCTCGAGAAACTTTCTGTGAACTTGACCAGGCCGGGTAATAACTTCAAGCTAGTTTAACTAGTGATGTAAGCGTGTCTCGAATCGGTCTTGATTCACAGAAAGTGGATCAATTCAAAATGCTTGCTCCTCCCGCATGTGCAGATTTATTAAATATTTATGAGCACATGTGAAGGGGGAGCCCTTCAAAAGTGTACACAAAACTCTCAAAGTGTTAACCAAAAATATTTGATTATTACAAACACTTTGAGAGATTTTCAATCAAAGGTTTCTTGGCTACTGTAGGAGTTATAAGGTGATTAAGATAGGAATAACCATCCTATGATCCACCAGAGCCGGAGGGATCTACCCAAGGACATCTCCCATAGTTAAAATTAGAAGTCCTTAGGTATGATACGAAAAAAGGAGAAAAGAATGAAAGGGAAAGAAGGAGTTGAAGAATTAAAAAGAAAAGTAAAGAAAAGGGTGAAAAGAAATAGCCCTCCAGATGTTCAACCTTAGGGCAGACACCGGGTTCAATACGTATGCTACTGGTTGTTGCAAAAGACAACACCGATATTGAAGATAAAGTCGTCATGGACCCAGTGACGCAATGCACTAAACCTTATTAACCACTCAAGTTCTCTTAAAAGGACTTGTTTCATTCTCACGGGGAACCAGTGTAATCTATCGACTTATCTCTCAGAGATAGTTGATATTGAAGCAGGAGACCCCTCCCTAGTCTCCGCATAGGAAACCTAAGTGTGCACTTATAGAGTCTAGAGCCTTGAGATACATCAAAGATCTCTTAGGAACACTTAGTATTTCTACAACTGGCGTTCTTCATCAATGGACACCAGCTGTAAATTATCGAGTCCTTCGCAGATCTTAGCAATCTGCCGAGAACGTTTATGAGAGAATTACATATGTATTTCTCAATGATTGAATGGAAACTCCTGCCAGGGTCAACATCAAGCAGCCCTGACAGCAGGTCACTTCGGTAACCCCACAAGGGTTACGCTTAGTGTTTGCGGTGATTCCATAGCGGTCTACAGTCGTGGAGTGATCCCCAGCGACTCACCCAGTCATTGAGCTACTTAGTAGGTCTCGTAAGCTCCTTCGTGAGTATCTGAGATGGGAACGGCCTGGATAAGGATTAGAGGGAGTCTTCACAATATGCTGTTGATGAACTCTAATTCCTTATCTGTAAGTACCGGGTATTTATTGCTAACTGTTTACTTGTAGGTACCTCACTTCCATGATGGTAGATTCCAACATGCTCATACATACATCTTGAAAGCAAAAGATAGCTCCCCCAAAGATCTCAGCACCACAAAGTTCAAAGAAAGATTCTACGTCAATAAAAGAAGAATCTACAAAGTATAAAGACTTAAAGATCTCTGTATATGAAAATGAACTTCGTGCACGTGAAAGTATAAGTCCGAAGATGTATGAGTATGTTGGAATGACGGACAACCACCACAGACGCAGGAGTGACGAATGACAGACTACTTCATGACACAATCATTACATCATCACCAAAAGAACAAAGACATAGAGCAAAGTACATTCATTATCATTCAACCATTTTGAAGACGTCTAAAGTTTCACATGTCACAAGTCAACTACAAAGAAGAAGACGTCTAGCAACTGTGATGACCGACCCTTAGGGGGAGATTGTTGGGATCATACTTTTGTATTTTAGTCAAGTCTCGGTCATTACCTTTTGTAATAGGTTGCTTAGTTATTTATTTTACATTGTTTATGTTACAAGGCTTAAGTATGAAAGTCCAATGGGCTTGAAAGCCCACATTTAAGCATGATGAGGGAGGAAGGGATTGTTGCCCTACTCCTCCCCTATAAATACCAAGCTTATGTAGACATTTCATTTTGTTGGTTATTTGAATACATTAAGGAAACTCTTGCAATTTATCTTCTCTCATTCTCATCTCACTTCTTTCATTATCATACTTGTGTTTACATAAATGGTGACCTAACACTATTTGATGAGCCGGAGAAGGCGGCTAAGCTGTTCGGAGAGGTCGAAGGGATGGATATGGAGGCCGATGACAAATATCGTTCATTATATGATCAGGCTCTCTCCCAGGACTACCCCTTCATCTAAAAAATCCGCCAGACCATTTATCGAAAGTTTGATGAGCTGATAGCCTTGGTTCCAGATCCTGCTCCTGCTCTGGAAGTTGAAGAGCTGGTGGTTGAATCTCACACTGAGAATCCCTCCGGTGACCAATCTTTGGATCAGACTGCCTTGGCTTTTGTCTGAAGTTGATGTTTTAAGGGTTCGCATACCTCCATTTTGACTATGGACATAGGTATTGCAAATTCTTTGTGAAGCTACTATTCTTGAACTTTTTTCGTTGGAGACTGTATGTCGGAGTCCGGATACTTCCATTTTGACCATGGGTTTAGGTATTCCGGATTCCCTGTGAAGCTATCTCATTTTCTTGGACACAATTGGTGTAATAGTATAGGCTACTAACGTTCCGTCATTTTGTGGAATAGGTCTTTCGGAACAATTGATGTACTTAGTAGTATTATGTAATAGAGTAGGTTGTTAATGTTTTCGTCTTTTGCTGTTCCGTTATTCCGGAGCACTTGATGTAACCGATTTTGATCAACCTTAATATATATCATTTACCTTCTTTGTTACTTTTATTATTTGTCTTTATGCTATTTTTGTGTTATGTACGTTCTGGGACATTTGTGTCTTTCAACTATTGGTTTTAGATTGTACTCGTCTGAGTTTAATTTATTGGACAACATGTTTCTTCCGTATCTTGGCCTTAGATTATACCCATCTTGGTGTTTTATTATACCGGACAACTTATGTCTTTCGGCTTTTGGCCTTAGATTATACCCACTTGAGGTTCTATTATACTGGACAACTTGTGTCCTTCGGCCCTTGGCCTTAGATTATACACACCTGGGGTTTTAGTATATCGGACAACTTGTGCCCTTCGGCTCTTGGCCTTAGATTATACCCACTTGGGGCCTTATTATATCGGACAATTTGTGTCCTTCGGCTCTTGGCCTTAGATTATACCCACTTGGGGTTTTATTATATCGGACAATTTGTGTCCTTCGGCTCTTGGCCTTAGATTATACCCACTTGGGGTTTTATTATATCGGACAATTTGTGTCCTTCGGCTCTTGGCCTTAGATTATACCCACTTGGGGTTTTATTATATCGGACAACTTATGTCCTTCGGCTCTTGGCCTTAGACTATACCCACTTGGGGTTTTATTATATTGGACAACTTGTGTCCTTCGGCTCTTGGCCTTAGATTATACCCACTTGGGGTTTTTTCCCTTACTAGGTGGTTTGACGTTTAGATAAAAACAACTTTTCTTATGGCCCAACTGCATAGGATGTCTTATTGATGATAGGAAAATGGCTCATGCCTTACAATAAGTCTATTAGAACAATTGATTAGATAAAACACTTTTTCAAATTGATTGCGTGCCAGGTTCGAGGTGCTTCTATGTCGTCCATAGTTTGCAGCTTATACGTACCATGTTGGTAGGCTTCCGTTATCCGGTAGGGACCTTCCCAATTGGCCCTAATTTTCCTTGATCTTCCACCCTGCTGGCTTCATTCTTCCGGTACACAAAGTCTCCCACCTTGAACGCTTCAGGTCTAACCCTTCGGTTGTAGTATTGCTCCACCTTCTTTTTGTATTTGGCTTCCTTATTGTTGCCATTTCTCGTCTTTCTTCTAGCAAATTTAGGTTTAAGCCGATCTCATCATCGTTGTCTTCTGCGTTTGCCATCATGGTCCGAAAGGTGGGCATACCGATTTCCGCTGGGATGACCGCCTCGCTTTCGTAGGTCAGGCTAAAGGGAGTTTATCCATTGCTAGTTTTTAGGGTGGTACGGAACGCCCATAATATGTTCGGTAATTCATCTACCCATCCGGATCTTTCCCTTCCGAGCCGTGATTTGAATCCTTTCATTAGGCTTTTGTTTGCTCTCTTCACCAATCCGTTGGCTTGAGGATGAGCTACGGCCGTGTTGATTTGTGTGATATTCAATCTTTCGCACCAACTTTTGAACGGATCTCCTACAAGATTTCTTCCATTATCCGTAACAATTATCTTAGGTAATCCGAACCTGCAGATGATGTTATCCCACATGAATTTTTTCACTTCCTTTCCGGTTGTCTTGGCTAGGGGCTTTGCTTCCATCCACTTGGTAAAGTAGTCAATGGCTAGGATTACATATTTGACCTTCCCTGGAGCTTCGGGTAAAGGTCCTAACACGTCTATTGCCCATTGGAAGAACGGCCATGGAGCCATGACGGAAGTTAACATTGTTTTTGGTAACTTGGGAATCGGAGCGTGTATCTGGCATGAGTCACATTTCTGGATAACTTCCCTGGCGTCCCGGTGCATGGTTGGCCAGTAATAGCCTTGCCTCATAAGTTTAGCTACAACGGATCGTGGTCTGAAGTGCATGCCACATGCTCCTTCGTGTACTTCTCGGATGACATAATTGGCCTGGAGAGGTCCTACGCACCGTAGCATTGGTCCTAGATAGGATTTTTTTAATAGTACATCATCGATTAGTGTATAATGGCTTATTTTCATACGAAGGGTTCGGGCTTCGTTTAGATCCTCCGGCCATATCCCTTCTTTTAAGCATCGGAGTATGGGCGACATCCAGTTTTCCTCTTCTTCTTCTACTATTGCGTTGATTATCTCTTCCTCAGTGGATGGTTTCTCTAACACTTCCACTAAGATTTCTTTTGTTAAATGGTTGAATGCTACGGATGCTAACTTGCTTAGTACATCTGCTTTTTGGTTTTGTGCCCTCGGAATATTGTTTATCTTAAAGTGTTTGAAGCAAGCGATATATTCTTTGGCTTTGGCGAGATATTTGGTCATGCTTTCCGTGTACGCAGTAAAATCTCCGTTAATTTGACTTGCCACAAGGTTTGAGTCCACTCGTACGTCCAGTGCTTCTATATGTATTTCCCTTGCGATTCGTAGTGTGGCAAGGAGTGCTTCGAATTCTGCTCCGTTATTAGTAGCTTCAAAATTCAATCTGAGGGCATAAGTATATTCTTCTTTTTCCGGACTGATCAGTACTAGCCCTGCTCCGGAACCTTTTTTACTAGAAGCTCCATCGGTGTACAAGATCCACTCTCTGGTTTGGGAGATGTTGCATATCTCCTTGCTTCTCCTTTTTGGATCCGGATAAACGGTGCCGATGGGTACTTCATTGATGAAATCGGTCAACACTTGTCCCTTGACGGCATTTCTGGGTACATAGGTAATGTTGTAAGCTCCCAGCTCTACTGTGTATTTGGCTAACCGTCCGGAAGATTCAGCCCGGTTTAGTACTTGCTTGATAGGGTGGTCCGTTATGACTTTGATAGGGTGAGCTTCGAAATATCACCTTAGTCTTCTAGACAGATGTAGCAGTGTTAAAGCCAATTTTTCAACCGGAGCATACCTTTTTTTGGCTTCATGCAATGTTCGGCTTACGTAATGAACTGGGATCTGCCGTCCTTCCCTTTCGACCAAGATTACACCACTTATCGCCTCCGTTGCGGCCGATAGATATAGGTACATGTCTTCTTTTGGTTTTGGCGTCGTTAAGCAAGGTAGCTCCAGGATCATCTTTTTCATTTCTTGAAAAGCTTTTTCAGCTTTCTCCGTCCATTGGTATTTCTCCTTATTGTCTTTAGTAATGTTCTTTAATGTTTCAAAGAAGGGTAGGGATCTTTCGGCAGATTTTGATAAGAAACGGTTTAGTGCCGCTAGCTTACCACTTAAGCTTTGCATTTCCTTCAATGACTTTGGTGATTGCATATCGGCAATTGCTCTGGTTTTCTTGGGGTTTGCTCTGATCCCTTCGGAAGTTACCATATATCCGAGGAATTTACCTTCTTCCACTCCGAAGGAACACTTCTTAGGATTTAGTTTCATATTGATCCCCCGGAGATTATCAAATGTTTCTGCTATATCGGCTAAAAGCTCTTTCTCTGTTTGGCTTTTGATGACCATGTCGTCCACATATACTTCCAAGTTTCGGCAAATTTGCGTCCGAAAGGCGGAGTCTTAGTTTTTGATAGGTTGCTCCGGCATTTTTCAATCCGAACGGCATTTTGACGTAACAGTATGTCCCCTGATCGGTATAGAAGGCTGTTTTCTCCTCGTCTTCCTTTGCCATTTGTACTTGATGATATCCTTTGTAAGCATCTAGGAAACATTTGTATCGGAACCCCATCACTGATTCGATCTTCCAATCTATTTCAGGCAACGGATAGTAGTCTTTGCGACACGATGAGTTGAGGTTCTTGAAATCAATGCACATTCTCCAACTCTCGTCCGGCTTTTTTACCAACACAGGGTTATATATCCAGGTTGGATATCGAACGGGCCTGATTATCCCAGCTTTTAACCACTCTTCTACGTCCTTGTTTATAGCTTGATTTTTTTCTTCTGAAAAGAACCTCTTCTTTTGTGCAATAGGCTTGTCTTGGACATTTACATTAAGCTTGTGCTCCGCCGCCCATCGGGGGACGCCAGTCATGTCCGAAGGTTCCCATGCGAAAACGTCCCGGCTGTTCTTGAGTAACGTTATTAGCTGTCTCCTTCCTTCCTTTGAGAAATTTTTTCCTATTGTCACCAATTGCTCTGGGTATGCCGAATGAACCAGTATTTCTTCGGTTTCCGTTGTCCTTTCTTCTATTGTGGGCATCGGAAGACTTTCAACCTTAGTTTCTTTTTCCAGCAAGAATTTTTCTTCCAGCTTTCTGCATTCTGATATGATGACTGACCGGGTTACCAAAGTGGCGATACCTCTTGGTGTTGGGAATTTCATCATGGCATGTATTGTCGACGGGATAGCTCTTAACTTCCTGATTTCGGAACGTCCCAGTATCATGTTGTAGGGGGAAAGGGATCTTACTATTGCAAATTTCATAGTCGTCCGACGATAAAATCCTTCGTTTCCGAAGTACACCACTAGTTCTATTTTGCCCAACGGGTTTATGGCTTCTCCAGCGAATCCAACTAGCGGCGTGTTTGTTTTTGTCAGTCGGGATTGGATGGAAGGGTCAAGGTTTAGAAAGCAATGTTCGTACATCACTTCTATCGAAGCGCCTTGATCCACATATACCCTACGTACAGTGTATCCCTCGATCTCTGCTTCAATTATTAGCGGTTCTTCGGAGGCATCTCCGGGAAGTATTGGAGGGAAACTTATAGGAGTATTCATCCATTCTTCTTCTTGATCCATGATTTTCGTTTATTTTTTCTCTCCGGGCATCGGATCATATTGATGATTCGACCTTGGTTGGTGTTGTTATTATTCCTTGGAGGTACCCTCTCTCTTTGTCGGACATCCCTGATTAAGTGGTCCAGCTTGCCTGTTTCCATAGCTTTTTTAAGTTGTTCCTTTAAATTGTGACAGTCGTTGGTGAAGTGACCTTTTTCCCCATGGTAGTCGCAGTACTTATCTATGTTTTCTCTGGCAGGTCGTCCTCTCAACGGGGGTGGCGCCGGAAGTCTAAGATGGTGTTCAGTTGCGAGAATTTCTTTAGGAGCTTTGGTGAGCACGTTTAAGTCCAAGGGCTTGACATCCCTCCGATTTCCATCGTTGCGGCGGTAGTCCGCTCTGTAGTCATTTCTGTTAGGGTTTTCGTTTCTTATTTGGCCATAGGGTGCATAATGGTCATTTCGCCGTGGTCTGAATTCCTCTCGACGAATATCTCTCCTGTGATTCCCTCTGAAGGAAGATCGTTGCGTGTTCTGATCGTTTCGGTTATGGGTTAGGATGATAATCTTTTCTGTAGTTATCTGTCCGTTCTCCCCTTGGTACTTCCGTCAACCGATATGCTCTTTCGGAACGGATGAAGTCATCCACCCTCATCATCATCTCGGTTACTGTCCGAGGGATTTTTTCAGAAAATCTCTTTGCTAGTTCCGGGCATTTACACCCATCCATGAAAGAGGATATTTGCATTACCTTCGGAACCCCTGAAATACGGCTAGCTTCATCTGTCCATCGTTCCTTGAATTCTGAGAGAGCTTAATTAGCCCTCCGGACAATCCTAGTTATTTCCATGGGGTCTCTGACACACTTTCTGCGGAGGGCAAACCTTGGTACGAACTGTTCACACAGGGTATCCCAATTGTCGATACTTCCCCGCGGGAGGCTATCGAACCATCCTATGGTTGCATCATCCAAAGTTTGCTGAAACATCATACACCATATGGGCATGGGCCAAGCACCCTGGTTGGCAGCTCCTTCGAATCTTGTGATGTGATCGTCCGGGTCTGTGGATCGATCGTATAACTTTATGTGGGAAGGCATCAGATATTTCGCGTTTTTAGGTCCGGAAAAATCAATTATCCTTCGGGTGAATGGACTCTTGGACGCTGCTTTGAAAGGCTTGGAAAGGTCGTCCGTCGTTTCTTCTTCTGTTTTCTGACCTCCGGTACCTTGGGGTTCTTCGTCTTCGAAGTCGAGCTGGATAGGCTTAATCGATGTTACCCCTGTGGCATTGTGTTTTTGGATTAGAGCTTTCAAGGTTGTGAGGTGGTTCTGGGTTTGTTCTATGCTGTTGGGAATTACTTCTGAGTCTTTCCCACTTCCTTCAGGTGTTGTAGGAGTTGGACCTGTCATTTCTAAGTTCGGGTAGAGTGAATGACGGGTCCCACGGATGGCACCAATTTGTTGAAGTAAAAGTTTGCTTCTACTCCAGACAAGCGAGATGAATCCTTCGGACTCTGGATTGGTCCTTCGGATTCGGGGTGATCCTTGTTGGTAGTTGGCTACTTCGGATATCTGCAAAACAGGTACGTCCTTTAGTCTCGCCCCGGGAATGTATCCCAGGACCAGCCTCCGGCGTAAGAGTAAGTATGTGTTCTTGGAGAAAGAAAGTATATATGAAGTTAGAGAGTGAGAGAATTAGTTAACCTTTAAGTGGAGATTTCTTCTCTATTTATAGGCCTTCAATATGGAGTGCCAGGATGGTTTGTACTTAGTTCCTTGATGTTTGCTAATTTATGCTCCATTACCATATACTTGGTGTACTTGCTTGTACTTTGGTTCATGTACTTACTGGTTTATCTGAACGGTCATGATCTCCGGAGGGTTGAGGTCATGCAGACATTCCCAACCCTCCGGATATTGGTCTGTCTTGTTTAAATACATTTGCGTACGCCCTGTCTGATATAGATCCGGAAGGTATTTAATTGTACGGCCTAAATCCGGAGGGTACATACGCCAACAATCAGCTTACTTTTTAACACAAAATTTGAAACGCATCGATTAGTTTGCCTATAGTTTACTACTGAAGGGATCGACCTTATTAAACCATGTTCCACATGAAACCGAACAATAGACAAACAAAGACACCATCTTAAGATACTACTTAAGAAGGGTTATACAAATGATCGATTTCCAAACGAATAACGAGTTTAAACTTGATGTTATTACTAGTGAAAATACTCCACCCCTGACCATAAAAAGTCATCAATCATGAGTATATCATGATCATAAGATGAAATAAAAGGTCTGTTTACTAAATCCATATATGACATCCAATATTCATATGAGATATTGCTAAATGTGTCCGCCAAAGAAGTCTTCATCCAAAAAGCTTGAGACGGTTGATCTTTAAACAATAGTGACGAAGAACCATTCAAAGTCACATGATATGAGTCAGTAGATGAAGACAATTTTAGGTTATCCGCAGATGGTGATTCAGAAGAAGATTCTGTTGCTAGTAATATGACAGTTTCATTTTCTTCTTTCAAGAGAAGGTTTGCTCACAGAAGTTTCTCCATGGCTTTTGAGATTTTGGGAGCTTTCATTTTCTGAAAATGCGAGTATCTGAGGCCGTTTAGTTGGTGAAAAATTTTCATGTTTTTTTGTTTTTAAATTCCAGTGAATGAAAAAAGTGAGAAGATTAGAATGGACTTTTCAAATCTTTAGTTAAAATTTACGCTCTGTTCTCAAGGTTTTTTTTTTTTTTTTAATGGAAAGGTAAGGGATGGGAAGGGAAATTGAAAAAATGGTGTTCTTAAGTTTTTTTTTAAGAGGGAAAGGTAAGGTACGGGAAGGTGGGAGGGAGGGAATGTATGGGGTTTTTTTGTGTATATGTGTTCCGCCCAAAATTGAGAGGATTAGGAGGGGAAGGGGTAACTAATAACATAAGCTTTTGTTAAATTACTGTTATGTCCTCATTTATAACACACCACATATTGCAGATCGCAGATCTTGTCCCTAGGTTTATCTTTTCAAACAGAATTGGATATTCTTTTGCCGCTTACATTAGTAAACGAGGTAATTAAAAGGGCGTATGTATCATGATGATTAGTGATTTCATGAGTCAAGTGAATAAAATAGTATTCTTGTTTTATATGATTTAAAACTGTATCTATTTAAAAATTTAATTCCTGCTAGAAAAAGGAACTACAATATTCTAATAATTGTTATAGTAATATTAATAGACTGATGTTAACTAGCTTTGAGCCTATATGATCTTATTGTGCAAAAAACTAATCTATATAGTTTTGAGGGTATATTGGTAATTTGGGTAGCTTCCTATCATTTCTTTGCTACTTTAAAAATAAACTCATGAACACAAAAATAAATAACCACTTTCTTCCTTATGTCATCCCTTACTTTGCCCTTCCCATCTCATCCCCTTCCCTTCTTTTAAAATTGTTGGGAAAAAGTGTAACTAAACACATTTTCAATTTTTCCATTTTCATATGAAAAATTTCCTGGAAAAATAGGAAAATTTTCACCAACTAAACGGCCCCTTATTTTGTTTTGCTTGTTTTCTCAAATGCATGTGCCAATGATTCTTTATCTCGTTGTGGCTTCGCCCTGGTAGATTTTTTGCGATCAGTGACCATCTGTAGTTAAGGAATAATACTATGTCATTAATTAGTTAAGGATTAATACACTTATTAACGATAATAATAACAAGTGTTCTTTTAGAAAACAACAACAACACAAAAACAAACCCAATCTCGCCGGAGCAGGGTAAGGGGCGGTGAAATGTAGACATATCCTACCCTTACCGTAGGACAAACCCGACAGTAAAAAGACTGCTTCCAGGAGGACCTCCGGCTAATGTAATTGTGCAGTTGAGAAAAGTTCAAGAAAAAAGATCGTGAAAGTGCAAAAAAAAGTACATGGAAACACATAAAACATATGACGGGAAGCAAGTAAACAAGCTATAAACAAAAACCATCATAAAAACTGAGAAAAGAAAGAAACAAACAAAAAGCATATGCCACACGAGAAACACATACACAAGGACAAATAGCCATACAAAGCATACAAAAGAACATACAAGCAAACAAGACAAATAGGCATAATACCATCAAAAGAACAAAGAAGACAAAAATGATATACAAAAATAAAAGCATACGCCGCAAGAGAAAACCGAAAATAGAATGGATAAAGCGCAAAAGAGGCAGGGGCACACGAGCAAAACAAACAAGCATAAAAAAATAAATAATAATAAAAAAAATGCAAAAGGACAAGGGCACAAAGAGAAATGGCCTAAGGCAACTAAAACCAAGACCTAAATAGAGCGGCTAAGATCTAAGTAGGGCAACGCTATGGGGCCTATAGTTAAGGGCAAAGCAAAAGGAACATGATAGGCAACTAAATGCCTAAAAACCTAAAGGGGACAAGCTACGAAAGTCTATAACGCAAGAGACAAAGCTACTAACAAACTCCTAAAAAACCTAGACACAAAAACTACCTCACACTCTCAAACAACGTAGCCCGAACTACCTGCAAATTTTAATCCTATCTCTCCGCGCATTCCTATCTGAGTCCATGTCCTCGGACAAGAGAAACTCCTTCATGTTCGGCTTAAGTCAATCCTCACACCTATGTTTTGGTCTACTCATTCTCCTCGAGCCCTCAACTATAAGGGCTTTGACCTTCCTTACTGGGGCTCATTACAGCCTCTTCCTTACATGTCCAAACCACCTCAAGCTCCTTCTTTCATTTTGGAGATTATATTCTAGACTTCAAGTTATTTTCTAAAAACTCCACTTAGAATCATGTCAAACATGGTTTTACCACAAGTCCATCTTAGCATTCTCAGTTCCGCCGCTTCCACCCTGTGTGCTTGAGCTTTCGTGATCAACCAGTACTCTGACCAGTGAACACAGTTGGTCTAATTGTCACCCTATAAAATTTTCCCTTTAGCACAAGAAGAATCATTAGTACTAGCAAACTAAAACTAAACTAAAATAGACTAAAAAGAAACAAAAAATAAAAAGTTGCTCTTTCAAATAGAACTTCTACACACCGTATAGATATTCTTATATTACGCCGTGTAGGGTATACGCCATGTACAATTAATGTGTATATGCCATATGCGTGCCATAATAAGAAAAAAATCAGAACAAGAGCTCTTACGTCATATAAAATAGAAGTGTATACGCCGTATGGGTGCTTTAGCTTGAAAATAATTCACTTCGCGAGCTCTTACGCTGTATGCTTTAAAAAAGTATACGCTGTATGGACCTGTGGACAGTGAATTCAGCAATTCCTAACGCTACTTTAAGAAAATTAAACACTAAAAATTTAATAAAAACTAAAAACAAATATACAAAAACTTTTTACTAGACACTTGAAATATACACTTGCTCCCTGGCAGCGGCGCCAAAACCTTAATGTGTTGCATCTAAGCTTTAATCTTATAGTATATCGAATCTTTTAGACAATCACCAAGACTTACGAGTAGTGTACTTGATCAGTGCAATATAGTGCATTGGCAAGGCCGGGCCATTTGTAGGGATCGAAGAGATCCTAAATGTCTAGTAGTTTTTAAGGTTGTTGCAAATGTTTTAAATCTGTTGATTATGTTTTTAGTACTAATTAATCTAATAAACAGAAATAAAATAAAATAAAATAAAAGATAGTTTGGTTCTGGTGAAACGAAGATCAAGAGATAAAGGCATGCTTGCCTTGATAATCCCTTAACTCATTGATGATATAGTTCTAGTGTAATGTTCATCTAGTGTGCTTTGGTGAATCAAAGATGTAGGAAGTCACTTGGTTATCGATTTTCCACCTACCTTCTTCTTAAAAGCTGGGCATGCCTGCCAGGTCCTGCTACCCAAGCTAGTATTCCAAACATTAAGTTCATTCAGCTAATCTATGTAACCTACGTTTTTGTGTGGGTTGCCAATCCACTTAGTTTTCTTGACAAAAGGTAAAAAGCTTTGGTTATCGGTCAATCGCCACTGTCACTTCTAAATCTTAAACCCTACTGTCTACCACTTTTAACTTGGTGTATGCCCTTGGTTATCGGTGTATCACGCTCACCACTAATATACGTGCCAATAGTATATTAATGGTTCATATTGGTACCTATCAGCTTATAGAAACTTCGTCATGTCATATTCTATATTTAAATAGTGGCAACAAATTTCAACAGGTAGCCATGGTTTACGCAATGACATCAGTCTATAATAGTAAATAAATCACCCAAAACACACGTAGATGATGAGGCAAAAAATGAACCATTTTTAGGGGGTCATTTAAGCCCGAATTCGAATTTATTTGATCAAATATTGCCCTAAATCGTTCGTTTTATGATTTTAGGTCCTTTGGGAGTGAATTCTGGAAAAGGAAGCATTTTGGACGTTTTTGGAGCATAAAAGTGAACAAAACGCCAAAGACTTAATTTTCCATGCTGAGAACAGTGCCTGACGGCGTCAAGAGTATTTTGGTGACGGCGTCAAGAGTAAAAGTGGTGACGGCCCAGAGAGAACGTGAAGGCATCACCCAAGGCCGCCACGTGTTAACTTGTCAAAACTTGCGCGCGAAGTAGCTGATATTGTTTTGGTCATAACTTTTGCATACGAACTCGGATTTAGGTGATTCAAAAGCCCACGCGAAGAGGACGAAGAGATATACAATTTGGTGAAAAAATGGTCGTGACGGCATCAAGAGTAATGGGCTGACACCGTCAAGAAGGGCCGACAGAAAACATGCCTATAAATATAACATCATAACTTCACTTTTTGTAAGCCCTAAACCCTAAGGTCGATTCCTGGGTTTAGGTGGGTGTTTTTCCAGCAACTTAGAGGGTTTCAATCACTCCATAAATATCATGTATTGGTTTGATGATTCTATCTTAATTATGTTTTCCATTATCATTGTTGTTTGCTTTTCTTTGATGATGATTTGCTAATTCACCTTGTGTCTACTTATGATTATGTGAAACTTGTATTTAATTGATTAGATCTCATTGATTTCTTGTTGATGTTGTGTTTATCTCCATCAATGAGGGGCTTGTTGATGTGTGTGTCTATCTCCATCAATTAAGGCGTGACAACTTCAATAGATCTAGTTGGTTTAGTTTATAATTCTTGTTTCCTATTGATTCTTGTTTTGATTGAATGAATTCGATGTTAGGCTTAAGAAAACTGGCAGACTTCCATAGGGTAACATGCTTGAACGTCTTAAGAAACATGAACCGATGTGTACTAGGTTTTTATGGTTGTATTTAATGCATGAGCGAATTCTAGTGATCCCATGTTAGGAGCTTCTTAGCCGGCTCGACATAGGAGTGAAGTAGGAGCTTATAGGATTGGAGAAGTAAGTACGCCACCCCATGAATGGTATTAAGGAATAAAACCCGTCAATTAAAACAAGGTTACAATTCAATAGGTAGGATTGGATAGCTAGCAAGGAGTAACATATCATGGGTAGACATGCTTCACTTATCTTGTAGAACCTTAGTTTAGTTTTCTTGCACATTAGTTTAACTAGTAGCTTTTGGGTTAATTGATTAGCAACTAATTCCGCCCCTCCTTCCAATACCCGAGATTTTTACTTGCTTTTCATAGAATATAAAAATACAAAAAGAATCATCCTTCACCTTTAGACCTAGTTAGATCAATTTCAATCCTAACGAAACTATTCCTGAGTTGAACGATCAATCCCCCGGTATTTGTCACTATACTATACTACAACGATCAGGTACACTGCCTGGTGGGGGTTGTAAGCTTCTCGAGATCCCTCGAGAGGTAAAGCTTGGTGCAATTCCCACGCATCAAGTTTTTGGCGCCGCAGCCCGGGGAATAGTTATTGTTTAGGTTGAATTTGATTTTTATTAGGTCTACTCATTAGATTCCTTTTTAGTGAGATTTTTATTTTCTTTTTATTAGCTTTCTTGTAGTCTATCTTTTTCTCTGTGCCCGTTGTTTGTAAAACCATTTTCACTTGTCACTATGGCAGATGAAATTCCATTTAGATCACTGACAATAGAGGAACAACTATATTTCACTAATAGATTTGATTCCTATCATTCCAATGATTTTTTGTGTGATCTTTATGACATCCAAGAGGAGTTGGGGGTAAAGTTAGATAGGTATGATGAATTTTATGCATGTGTGATTTCAATTAGACGATCATTATCAGGATCAATTCCTTTTAGTGAGACCCTTTGGAAGAATTTTGAGGAAAGTTTCCTAACCGTGAACCATAAGTTGAATGAATTGATGAGTTTGTATCCGTAAGACTTTGAGGAAACAAATGATGTTATGGAAGAGATAGTGGAAAACCCAAGCCCACTAAGTACCCCACAAGTCCTAGCATCATTTGAGGCATACACACCGCCCGTAACTTACCCAGAAGAAGTAGAAGAGACTATAGGAACCCCAATAGAAGTAGAACCCTTGGACCAGGCACCATTAGAGGATATAGGTTTGAATACTTGTAGTGATAACCTTACTCCTAGTTCTAGGGAATTTCCTAATGTTGATGAACCGGAACCTCAACCTTTACACAACTTTTCATCCTTAGATATATTTCTAGGAGACAAAATAGGGACCGACCCACCCATCAACCAATATTATCTGGGTAGTTTTAGGATGAAGGAAGCCATTCACTCACCCCCTTCACCTCACGTGGCATATTCACACCCTAAGGGTGTGTATCACTACTTTCACCCACACTTAATCCTAAGTGTAGGGAGAACCTCCCCTATTTCCATTAAATAAGGGTAGAGTCAGGCTCGTGACTCGAACAAAAACAAGCGCTTCTTGGGAGGCAACCCATGTTTTGTGTTATTTTATTTTGTTTGTTTGATGTTATTTGTTTCCGTACGCATGCTTTATTTTTATTGTTGGTAGATCATGTTTCAAGCTAAATAGTGGAAATACTTTACTTTGTTGTTTTGGCTTAGTCTTAACTCCACCTAAAAGTATTTTTGCAAAAGATAAGTGTAAGGGGAAACCCCAAATATGTTTTTAAGAAACAAACCGATCATGATTCTCCACAATACTAAGTGAACATGTATATTCGTATTTGTTAGAGTCAAATGCTTGTATTGAGTCATAATGAAGTTTTGCAGGATTTTCCAGGAAGTAGGACCAAGTTTTTCCAGAAATTTTCCGGAAACTTAACATAAGAATTTTTGCAAGTCACTTCTGATGGCGTCACGAGATTACTCTTGACGGCGTCATGTGTGAAAATCTGGAAATTTTACCGATTTTGTTTTTCTAACGGAGTCTTACGGTTTTTGTGAATTATTAAGTTTTAAAATCTCCAGGAAATCTGCAAATTTCATTCCACAAGCATTATATCTTATCTTGTTTTGCAAGTCACTTCTGATGGCGTCACGAGATTTAACCTGGCCACCTTATTATCCATACCGACCGAATCAGGGGAGTATTTGATTTCATTCTTTTTACTTATTTCACTTTTACATTCTTTACTTGAACATTGGGGACAATGTTCATCTTAAGTGTAAGGGGAGGGTAAAATGATGATACCTTACATATGCACTTTCGCTTGAGTTTGTTTTGTTTAATGGTAGATGTGTAATAAAACTATGAGAAATACTTGTTAGTGCAATTTTAGCGCCAAATTTAAATTTTTTTACAACATTTAGGAGTGAAACTTTAGCCATAGCAAGCGTCTCATGGATAGGAGATTGTATGACTAGCACATAACCGTACCATTCAGAAAAATTTTTCACCCAAATATGTGAGGTTCGCCTTTAGATTTGATAGGAAAAGCATTTACTATTAGTGCTTATGAGTGTACCGGTAGCATTTAGATTCTAGAACTTGCGTTAGTGATGCATCCCAAGACCGCTAATGAGACTACATTCGTGTGGTAGGATTTACTACATGATAAGAGGCATTAGGATCACCCTTGTGTTAAACCCGTATCATAATCACTTGACCATTTAAGTCATATTACTTGGCTAGTTAAGTCAACTAATTTTTCCCACACCCTTAGCGTTGTACTCATTTTTAGTATACGAAACCCCTAGTACACCCCTCCGAGCCTATCTCTTCGTTTCTAAATTTAAGCATTTAAGGAAGAATTTGTTACACCCCACTTAAATGTACAACCAAATCGCCTTAGCCTTCCGTGTATGCGCTCATTTTTAGTGCATTATTGTTATTTGTTTAAACCCTAAGTTAACTATCTAATTGATTACATGGTTGCTAAGTCGAGTCATATCCTTGTACATATTGTTTTGGGACGATTGGGACTCATGGGTAAGTACTTATTTTATGAAGTAATGGGGAAGAACATCATATATTACCCCCATATGTACGTTAGTCTTAAAAGTGCTCCAAGTGTTTTGATTTTCTTAATTAGAGTCATTAGATTAGTTCATTGTAAAGTATGTAAAGATTCAAGTGTAAGGGGAATGTTCATTCCCTATGATGTATTATTTTGGATGGTAGGGTAAGAGTGTATGCAAAAAAATAAAATAAAATAAAATAAAAAAAAATCGAAAAATCAAGAAGAAAAAAATAGAAAAAGAAAAGAGAAAAAAACATACGGACTAACATCCCGTTTCATTCTATATTTATTTTATGTTTTTGTTATTTTTCATTTATTAGCTTAAGTCGAGTCTTGTCTTGGCTTAGCAACGCCTTATTGTACATGTAATTAACTAAGATTGTTAACTTGCCACCAGTAAAGACTGCCTATATCCAACAAAACCTTGTATTTCATATCCCTGCACCTAACGTTACAACCCTTTAAAAGAACACTTTGATAGTTTGTCCTAGGTGCTTACGCCATGTGGTGGAGGTTTGATCCTTTCCCAAGCCTATGGTAATCTATTTTGCTATGACAGGTAGTGAGAGATATCTTCCGTTTCCATATTGTAATTTATACTTTATTACACCCAAGAGATGTGAGTATCTAAACACTATTTGTGAGGTGCTAGTGTATGACCTCCGTGCTTGTCTATTGGTCTTTAGTGGAACGATTATTTGTTTTAATTACTTTTATATTAGTCTTAAATGACCCCTAACTTGTATTTTGATTAGAATAAAAACGCATTTGCTTGAGGACAAGCAAATCTCAAGTGTAAGGGTATATGATGAGGCGAAAAATGAACCATTTTTAGGGGGTCATTTAAGCCCGAATTCGAATTTATTTGATCAAATATTGCCCTAAATCGTTCCTTTTGTGATTTTAGGTCCTTTGGGAGTGAATTCTGGAAAAGGAAGCATTTTGGACGTTTTTGGAGCATAAAAGTGAAGAAAACGCCAAAGACTTAATTTTCCATGCTGAGAACAGTACCTGACGGCGTCAAGAGCATTTTGGTGACGGCGTCAAGAGTAAAAGTGGTGACGGCCCAGAGAGAACGTGAAGGCGTCACCCAAGGCCGTCACGTGTTAACTTGTCAAAACTTGCGCGCGAAGTAGCTGATATTGTTTTGGTCATAACTTTTGCATACGAACTCGGATTTAGGTGATTCAAAAGCCCACGGGAAGAGGACGAAGAGATCTACAATTTGGTGAAAAAATGGTCGTGACGGCGTCAAGAGTAATGGGCTGACGCCGTCAAGAAGGGCCGACAGAAAACATGCCTATAAATATAACATCATAACTTCACTTTTTGTAAGCCCTAAACCCTAAGGTCGATTCCTGGGTTTAGGTGGGTGGTTTTCCAGCAACTTAGAGGGTTTCAATCACTCCATAAACATCATGTATTGGTTTGATGATTCTATCTTAATTATGTTTTCCATTATCATTGTTGTTTGCTCTTCTTTGATGATGATTTGCTAATTCACCTTGTGTCTACTTATGATTATGTGAAACTTGTATATAATTGATTAGATATCATTGATTTCTTGTTGATGTTGTGTCTATCTCCATCAATGAGGGGCTTGTTGATGTGTGTGTCTATCTCCATCAATTAAGGCGTGACAACTTCAATAGATCTAGTTGGTTTAGTTTATAATTCTTGTTTCCTATTGATTCTTGTTTTGATTGAATGAATTCGATGTTAGGCTTAAGAAAACTGGCAGACTTCCATAGGGTAACATGCTTGAACGTCTTAAGAAACATGAACCGATGTGTACTAGGTTTTTATGGTTGTATTTAATGCATGAGCGAATTCTAGTGATCCCATGTTAGGAGCTTCTTAGCCGGCTCGACATAGGAGTGAAGTAGGAGCTTATAGGATTGGGGAAGTAAGTACGCCACCCCATGAATGGTATTAAGGAATACAACCCGTCAATTAAAACAATGTTATAATTCAATAGGTAGGATTGGATAGCTAGCAAGGAGTAACATATCATGGGTAGACATGCTTCACTTATCTTGTAGAACCTTAGTTTAGTTTTCTTGCACATTAGTTTTATTAGTAGCTTTTGGGTTAGTTGATTAGCAACTAATTCCGCCCCTCCTTCCAATACCCGAGATTTTTACTTTCTTTTCATAAAATATAAAAATACAAAAAGAATCATCCTTCACCTTTAGACCTAGTTAGATCAATTTCAATCCTAACGACACTATTCCTGAGTTGAACGATCAATCCCCCGGTACTTGTCACTATACTATACTACAACGATCAGGTACACTGCCTGATGGGGTTTGTAAGCTTCTCGAGATCCCTCGAGAGGTAAAGCCTGGTGCAATTCCCACGCATCAGTAAAATAAACTAAAGAGCATTAATCATTAAACAAAATAAAAAAGGCTTAGCCTTCCATGACAAATGATGAAAAAATATTATTCAGAGTAGACAAGATAATCAAAATCATGGTAAAAAACTGATGATCTATTATTTAAGATGTGTAAAACCTTCACTCTTGGTATCTTCTCTTCTGTTATGGCTTCCCTAAGTGAATTAAGGTTTCTCCTAATCTTCAGGGCTTTGTGGAACTTTGAACTCCATAATTCTTCAAAAAGTGAAGAATGGGTGTGTATTTATGGGCTTCAAAGGGCTTGGGCTTGTCCATGTATACAGCGTATGCACCTGGATGGTGATACGGCGTATGCCTCTTATAAAAGCATATTCAAATCTTCTAGAATCACTCCAAATGGCGTATCAATGGATGGTGCATACGGCGTATGTTCTTCATTACATGGAAAATAAATTCATGACGAGAGCTCACATGCCGCATTCATAAGATGGCATACGGCGTATGCATCATCAACTTGGACAATATTCTTGATGAGAAACATACTTCGTATGACTAAGGATGGCATGCGGCGTATGAAACTGACTGAAAAGTGCTCTCCATCATAATTTAGCAATTTAGCTCAATTTCTTGCATTTTTTGGGAGAATTCTCCTTTATCTCAAGATAATTACTAAAACACAAATTTAGAATAATTAAGTACAATATTCAATAAAAACTAGGCAAAAGGAGTAATTATCGTTGGAATTGATTGCCAAAAAAAGTATAAATTAGAAGCTATCAATCTCTCTAATGTTGCTTTCTTCCACTACAACAGCTAGGCCTACATCTCTGCCAGGTTAGTGGCTTTTGACTGTGGTGACTCCTGCCCCTAATGGAAAATTAAACTAATGAAATGATGGTTGAAACTTTCATGCTGAGCTTTTGAAGCATTGTCCTTCCTAGTATTACGTTATACTTGGACGTGGAATTAACGATGTGAAATTGTAGCATGACCGTTCTTGACAGTGGGTGTGTTCCTACTGTGAGTTCTAGAGTCAATACGCCTTCGGGATAGGATCTTTCAGCGGTGTGGTTGGTGCTTTCAGGCTTGACGTGATGTGCTCTGGGAGCTTGTTTTCATACATTATATCGAATGAGCTCCCCCTCCATATATACTCTGCTAACCTTATATGAGGCTATCATTGTTTTGATGACAATGTCATGAAGGTATCCCATAGAATGTTTCGTGATGGGACACGGTGCCAGTCCCTTCATAACCTCGATACCTTTCTTTGTGTTTGAGTGTCATGATTAAATCATGTGGACAATTTCTACTTGTACCTTAGGGGTGTCTTATGTTAAATAATGGAGTTAGCCCTGGGAGTGTTTGTTTTGATGTATTTAGGATCCAGTAGATTAGAGAAATGGTTTTGTTTTCCCTTTATGAGTACTCTAGTATATGTCCTGACTAGGTGCTCATTTGTAGTGGGAGCTTGAGCTAGGGATAGAGTAGGGTGAGTGCTTTAATGAAGGGAGGGGCTAGGTAATGGTTCCAGGGTGTCTTTTTCAATCAGGCTCATAGTTATGCTACCCTTAGGGTTGTTTCTAAGTGATATTGTGACCTGACGCTATGTATGTGGTAATGCGGAAAATGGTAAGTAGGTTGGAATGCATTTACATGAGAACTAGCCAACCATCTTGCTATGCGAGTTGTTCCAGGTGAGGTGACATGATATGACACTACCTGGATGTGATGCGGCTCTTTTCCTTGACACCCCCTAGCACCCTCTACACTACCATGACCTATAACTTTTTGAAATGGCCTATCTTAAGAAGGACTTGAGAACTTGTTGTTCATCATAGAACTGTGTAGGTCCTTTTTGGAAGAGTGTGATATGTAAGCCGACATTGTCGTTTGTTGCATGCACTTCCCCTGATGGTCTTTTTATGAAGTTTCTAGCTGATTTGAGGTCCTCATTTTTGAGTGTTTGTTGACCTTCCTATGTGTGAGTGAGGTCGTCCACCTGGATAGGTCCGAGGTGGTCATTGGTTATGTCCGAAATTTGAGGAGGTTGTTTACTAGACATGTTCGGTCAAGAAACTTGTGATTTGTGAAAGAAGGAAATTTTCTTAAGGATTTTTAGTGAGAATGGGTTGGGATGACGCCATGTTACTTATGGTATGTAAATTGATATTAAGAATGGGTTGGGATTTTTTTGTTGTTTGGTTACCCATGTTTAACTGTAATGACCTGATGAATTGATTGAGATCAAGAAGCTCGGGTAATACTTAAACAAAGTCCATGTGTAGACTGCGTATGAGGCAACATTTTTCCAAGTGTGTGAAACTTATTAAGTTGTGAACTTATCTATATAATTATATATTATACCGAGAGCATACTCAAACACAAGTCTTAAAATTTTGGGTAAAC
This sequence comes from Artemisia argyi, assembly GCA_030686995.1. NCBI lineage: Eukaryota > Viridiplantae > Streptophyta > Magnoliopsida > Asterales > Asteraceae > Artemisia > Artemisia argyi. The sequence goes on along the minus strand of JARVZY010002735.1, from coordinate 196,907 downwards.
TGCAAAAAATGTCCCTTGACTTTGTCGATTTTGCGAAAGTTGTCCTCAGACAAGAATTTTAGCAAAAAGTGACCCTGAGCAGGTTTCCTTAGGCAAAAAGTGTCCTTGAGGATGACGTTTGTTTGTAAAAGCGGTTTTTTGCCTAACGATCGTTAGCGAAGCCCGTTAGTCAATCCTCACGTGTGTTGCATGTGTGGGTATTTTCGTCATTTCAACTTTCCCACCTTCATGACAAAACTCTTCCCACCCAGGCACGATAATCGGCGAGTACATTGTTTACTAATCAAATGATTCATGTAGAGCAGTTTAAGACGACCAAATCATACACACAAATGATTCGAACTCCCTTGTTTCAACACTCACCCACAAAACAATACCATGGTAGTGTTATCTCCAGTTTGGCAGATTCAAACTCCCTTGTTTCCAAAATATGAGCTTCATGCTATTTATGGTAAGTTGTCATTTATTTTTATTATTCGAACATGCATTTGTACTACATTGTATGATATGTCATGGTTTTCATACTTATAAGTTGTTACTACCTCCGTCTCAAATTAATTTTCCATATTTCTTAAAATGGATGTCTCAAAAAAATTGTCCATTTTCCTTTTATAGTAAAAACTATAGAATATAATGAGGGAATATTCTATTTGAGTGGTTGAAAAATAAAGTGACCCCACTTTTATTAAACTTTGTATTTTTTTCTCCGGACAATTATTTTGAGACGGAGGGAGTATTTGTTTTCTTAATTAACCAGAGTTGAATGGTAAACTGTTCACTCTGAAAATTCACCACAAAGGGCTCTTCACATATCCACCAAACCGAAAATATTTGTTTGGAGATATAGCGTATGTTGACCTGATTGATGTTAACCATTTCCGCATTGAGGAGTATGTTGGAATGTTAGAAGCACTAGGATTAGGGGATAGGCTGTTCTCACATTTTAGGAACCCTGAGAAATATTTGGATGATGGGTTGGTCCCATTGATGAGTGTGGAAGATGTCGTGCAACTGTTTAAGTACGTGCCTCATTTTAAGGAAATAGAGGTTTATATTGAAGAAGGTATTTCATCAGTCGAGGAGTATTCGTTGTACAAGAGGAATAGTCGTAAGGGTGTTATGATTGAAGATATAGAGGATGGTGATGTAGTTAAGCAAAATGGTGAGTTGTTTTTGCTAGAGTGGCATGGTGCTACTGAAATAGGAAAGGAGGGGAAACAGGGTGATACTTCAACTCATGCTTCATTTAGTAGGGCTGGAAAGAATTTTTTATCTCAGAACTGGATGATTATGAGCTTATTATTCCAACCCCATGGTCTGATGAAGGGAAGAAAAAAATAAGGGCAAGAAGGTTGAGTGGTGAGTACGAGTTCAGAAACCTCATGTTTGAATTGGATATCTTTATAAACTATGATGAAATCAAGGATAAGCGAAGCAAAGAGACCGAGGCGAGTAAGAAAGAGGGTGTGGCAGATGTGAATCAAAGTGCTAACAAAGAAAAAGAGAAAGTTAGTAAAGAGGATGTTGGAAAGGGTATGGGTGAACCTGAATTTCAACATTTGTTAGAAGGTGAGGTGGAAGTGGATGGTGAGTTATACCACATACAAATCGACAAGCGTGTTTTGGATGAAATTGAAAATCAAACTACGGATGATCAACCATGTTATGGACCTATTGAAGAGGCGGAAATTGATTCCTTGATTCAAGAGGCAACGAATGATTTGTTGGAGATAGTCAAAGAGGATGATTTCGACCACAAAGAAATTGTAGTTGATTGGTTGGATGATCAACCAGCCTATGTACCTGATCAAGATCCAGATATTGATATGTTGTTTGCTGAGTTAGATTTTGTTATTCAAAATATGCCAATTCTTCAAAATGAAGTCAAAGATGAAGCTGTAGTAGTTGCTGATGAAGGTCCAATAGCAGAAGTTGAAGATAGTTTGGAAAGGGAAGACATGGACGCTCCAGCTACAGTGGATTCACCTGCCAGTGTGATCTATGGTATACAAAATAAGAGAAGAAAGTTGGATCCAGCTGACAAGGATGAGAAGCCAATAGAATCAGCTGATGAGGTCGATTCCAAGTGAGGAGGGAATGATCAAGGTCAGCACAATACAATGGTGAAGGTTGTTCTGTTTATTTTGTTTATCTTAAGCCTTGGGATGGATTGTTTTGGAACAATATACACTAGTACAGATTTGGCCTTTCGTCACACATAACATATTTTGAATGGTCACACAGCAACATATTTACGTGACTAAATGTACCATCCTTAAATAAACAGCCACACTTGATCCGACTTGTGTGACCATTTCGTAAAATATATATCACACATTTGTGTATATATGTGACCAGAGGGTAACTGGTAAATATTTTTCGACATTTTAGTCACTTTTAATTCGGGACGTGTGACAGATACAAATCACCTCGCAATATTAGTCACACTATAGACATACATATGTGACAAATATATGTCACACAATTGAATAGTGTGACCAAAAAGATATATGGTCACATGAAGTACTTGCGTATGTGGCTAAATTATATAATCAAGTTTGTCACACGTTATATAAATGTGACTGCTATTCTTTGCTGAATAGTTAGCCACATATGAATTTGAAATGTGTGACAACTAAAAACTCAGTTTGAGGCATTAGTCACGAAATGCATTTAAGAGTGACAAATATATGTCACACTTGAAGAGTATGACCAAATGTCATACATGGTGACACTAAACCATAGAAACATGATTAAGTGTAACTAAAATTCGATACATATGCTCACGTAAGTTAATATGTGTGTCTAAAGTTTAGTGTGTGTTTGTTTGCCAAATCCTAATGTGTATAGCCACACTTAATTGAAGCACGATCATGTGACTATAGGCTTTACAATAGTCACACCATATCACACATGTGTATCTAAATGATGTTTATGGCCACATCATAAGGGTATTATATGTGACCAATACATTCAAAATAGTCACATTGTGAAATATTCATGTGACTATTATTTATAGCAAAATGTGAAGTCAGTTATCATTAACCTTGATATTAGTCACATTGAGTTTTTGTTTGACTAAATTAAAGATGCTATATATATGGTCACATGAAGTATTTATTTAGGTGACTAAATCATAGAGTCATATTTTGTCACACATTATTTAAGTGTAGTCACAAATTGATACATATGGTCACACATTTCTGATAACTTATGTACTTTGTAACCCATATAGGAACAGTGTTACTTGACTTTCTAAAGTCAATTTTCAACTTTAATGAAGTAACATGTTACTAAATTGCCTGCAAGTGCATATACATGATAAATGGAAAATGCAAATAGAATAAAGCTTGCCTGTAAGTAGATATACTAGTGAAAACTGCAAATTTTTTCATTGCCATAGAAAAGCTTGACTTTTTGGAGTCAAAATCCATTACAATAGGCTAAATTACACAAACAACTATTGTAATAGCAGTAGTAACTTAATAATAGCATTAGTAACTTTTGTACCAACAACAAAGTTGTAATCTCACAAAAGGTGAATTATATTACTTACCAAAAGGTTTTTTTGCAACATAAACAATTGCTGATATGGGCATTCCGAAGATCAGATACAAAGAAGAACATACAATTCTCTGTTTAATGAAAACGGAGAAGCTACACCCCTGCTACCTCCAAACACCTTATCTTCTTTTATTCCGTTCTTGCATTTGTCTCTCATACTGAGCAGGAATTCTTTCAATGAGATCTTTAATTACCTCTGTACTTCCTTCACATATGATATTTATAGATATCATCACAGCAAGTATATTAGCACTCAAAGGATACTCTTTTTCTGCAAGCATAAAAACATCAACTCCACCTTGTGTTGATAACTGATGTACATTGCAGCTATCATAAAACTTCCATGAAGTTGAGAGATCATGAATTGGGAAGTTCCAGTAGATATCAGCTGGATCAGGTTCATATAACCTATGTAACTCAACCCACAGCTCTTGCTCTTTCACATCTGGCTTCTTGATTGTTTTGAGTTTTTTTTAACCAACTCCCATAATCTGTCTAAGTCTTCTCTGTCACTTATTCTTATCAATTCCTGAAAACTTTTGCACACTGCGGATCCTCCACCAAGACTGATTATCTTCCAAGCCTTTCTAAATTTATCTTTATAAATCTCCCAGCCTATGATTGGATGTCTAGATTGAATAGGATCAACATATAATGTTTCAGGAACAATCACCATCATCTGATCAAGAGAAGAGCAGTCTTCATTTCTTTGTGAACATTCTTCTTCTCAGCATGCTTGTCTTCAATGATCTTTTGTTTCTTTGATGGTGTTTCTTCTGTACCCATGGGGATAAACTTTTATTCAATATATCTCTTGTAGTGGTAGTATAGATGTGCAATTTCGTCATATGTCTTTCCCCTGAGTTGATGAGGCTTATAAAAATCTTGATTCTTTAAGTATGTCTTCATTACACTCATGAGCGGAGACTTTGTGGGATTTCTTTTCCTCTTCTGACTTTGACCTTGCTTCATTGACTTACTTTGCTGACTCAAAGCTAATTCTACACATCTTTCATTTATCAAATCAGCAAGTCTTTGTACTTTGTTATCATCAGTTAAAGTCTCATCTTTGTAAAGTTCTGCAACTCTAGCCTGTAGAACTTCACCCTCATCAATAAAAGCTTGCATTTTTTCTGCATGAGCTCTTTTTTTCTCCTTTTATTAAAGAATGAATGCTACTTGCTCTTCTGTTTCAAATTAAGACACTTTAGATCTCCTTTTCTCATCCATAAAGTTAGCTATTTCAGCTTCATCAACTCTCTTTGCAACCTCTTCAGCAGTAGAAACATCAGTAGTAGAAATTTGATTTGTTGTAGCAGCATAAACATCTTGTACCACCTTAGCTAGTTGTTCAACATTACTAGTAGCAACAGTTTCTCCAAAACTAGTATTAGTCTCCACCGTGATCTTTGAAGCTTGTACAATATTTTCACCTGGAAATTCCACTACCTGCTTTTTATTTACATCTTCCAAAACCGCCTCATTACCCTCATTGTCATCAACTACATAGTCATCATCCATATTATCACCACTATCAATCCCAATATCCATATCCACATGCATATCAGCACAAGCACCTTCAGCATTTGTTGTTTCCTCCCCTGAGACTCTGCTTTCATTCCTCCCATGTTTGGGAGCATCCTCCAAACTAGCACCCTTAGAAGAACTCATCCTATGTGCTGTGCCCACCTTCTTCAAACGTCTAAACTGAGTTTTTCTTGAGCTCTGTTGACCTTCCAAATATCGAAGTCTCTTTTTCAACTTTTTGATCTTTTCACCTTGTTTTGTTGTGCGCTTTTGGAGGCCAAGAACATCCTTTTCTAACTGGGTAAAATTGTCCTTAAAATCCTATATAAGTTTCATTCTAGCCTCACGACCTCGGCTTGTGTTACCTAGCCCGAGAGATGGATCATTGGAATTGACATTTTGTACATCAGTATCCATCAATTCATGTGTTTCAGATCTACCCTCGTCACTTCGGGATGTGTTACCTTTCCTGAGAGGTGAATCAACGGCTGTATACTCAGTCTCATGTATGTTACCACTGGCCTGCTCTGCTTCTAAGCTAGCAGCAGAAGTGGCAGCCCCTTCCATGACATCCTCACCCTTTTTTGTGGAAGGTTCACCATATATGGAAAAAGTGGTGTAACCCTTCCTGAAAAATCCTTTCCATTATTTTTCAGATTTGAAAATACTTTCTTTTGTAGTGAAGCGGCATAAAAAGTTCCTCTATGTATCTTAATAGTAGTCAATTGATTTGGAATAATAAGCTGCAAAAACCTTGGATATAATAAAGAGTTACCATCATCATCCAAGGTCTTGATCATACCCTCCTAAATCATTTTTGAAAAATTAAAAGGTTTTCCTTTACTAAGGCATATCACAGCTGATGCCATGGTAGTACCAAACTCATTCCAACCTGTTGTTTTAGGACTCAAACAATGTAAGAGATTATGAATCAAGAATTTCCACCGAGATGAGAAGAGACCTTTGTAAAATTTCAATTTATTATTCTTCTTCTCATACCCCATTTTTTCAAACCTTTGAAAATGGCGGCATTTTCAAGACACACAATCACTTCATTATCTGGTAGGTTAAGAGATTCCCTAATAGATGACTCAGTTATGAGTATATCTTAGCCATCTACCTTAGCCTTAATCTATTTTTCTTCATTAAAAGTTATGACCTTAGCAGTAGCCCAAAACTGCTTAATAAAAGAAATGCATATAGGAGGATTCACAATTAATGCATACCTAATAGGGGTAGCATTCAAGAAATTGGTTATCTATGTGAATCCTTCAGAACCATCTGGTTTCTTCAGAAAAGCGACCATGTTGTGTCTGTCAACAAATGTGCGTTTTGATTCAATTGGCAACACCATCTTGAATTAGGGTTTTGTGATTTGGGGATTTTGAAAATGATTGATAAAAGATGTTAGTGTTTGTGATTATAGAGAAATTATGTGTGCGTGAAGCTGAATTATCGATTTGATTGGGGATTTAAACTGTTAAGTGTAAATGTTACCAATCCACCCCTGCACTCTCAGTTCTAGCAGTACAAACCCAGCTGCAGTAACGTTTTCTTAGCAGCATTTTTTTTTAGTGCAAAGGGTGAATCATTATATTAATATCAATAAGTAATGAGAAAATTGAGCAATGACAAAAGTACGGGAATTAAGATTAAACATTTTCCATTAAAACTTGAAATGAAAAATTACAAAATAATGTAAAAAACCAGCTGCAGTAACGTTTTCTTAGCAGCAGAATATTTTTATAGTGCAAAGGGTGAATCATTATATTAATACCAACAAGTAATGAGAAAATTGAGCAATGACAAAAGGACTGGAATTAAGATTAAAAATTTTCCATTAAAACTTGAAATGAAAAATTACAAACTGGAAATAAAAGTTACACATTCTAAAAATCTACTAATCTAATTTTGGAGATTTCTCCGGGTCAAATGCCACATGTGCATCTTCGTAATCCAACCCATCCAACTCCACATCAGACAAATCATCATCATCCAATGTCTTGTACGCCTTGGGATGTTGTTTGAGAGATGGTTTTTTTGTTGCTTTGTACTCCTTTTCATCCTCAGCATGTTGTTTGATAGATTGTGTTTTTACTGCTTTCTTTCTTTCAGGAGCCCACCAAGTGTACCACGCATTTCCATCCAATTTAATTTTTTTTACACTTTTTGCCGCTTTCTTTTTTGAAGCAGACCTGCTTGAACCTTCTCCTTCAACCCATTGTGTTGATCTCTTGTTGTTTGCAGACATTGTTTATAAATACTTCCTGCAGTTTTTTGTTTAGAGATTTGATAAACTAGGATTTGTGATTTGAGATACACATGGAAACGAGTATAAAAAGGGAATATGGGAAACCAAAAGACCTATGTTTAATGCAGGAAAGGATTGATGTTTCCCACAGGTGGCTTGAACCTTTTCAACATCTTTAGGCCAATCATGATCCATTGGGACGAGCATTTGCCAGGGATCAATGCTTATAACTCTTGACAGAACTATATACATATTAGTCTCGAACAAAGACTAGCCACAATGGAACATGATTGACTTGAAGAAATCTACAAAATTTCATAATTAACCTGATTCAAATATCCCTTTGGAAAGTAGTCTGACCATGGATTTGCTGCAAAAAAATAAAAAAAAAATATATTAAAATTTTAAAAAATATAGTGTAAATGAAATAAAAGATAATGTTGCAATTCAGGGTGTATTTGAAACAACATTTGTTCTTGGAACTCCAATGGCCACATTACTTGGTGGATGGTTGGTTTTAGATCATAAAAATAATGGAATGCAATAAACCAATATACGTAACCCTTCTAAGTTCTCGCTACTGCTCGTTTTGTCGTTTCAACTCCCTTTGAGCAAAGGACTGCACCAGCTACATTGCTAGATTGTTGAAAAAACAAAACAAACAGTATGGAAACTTAGAATGGAAAGGTATGTTGAAATTCCAGACTCAAAGTAATACAAACAATCTACAAATGTTGAGTAAAGAATAGAGTCTAAGTAACATCACTCATCTTGAATGCGATAATGAACTAGTGTGTATTGTCGATAATGAACTAGTGTGGCCTGTCATGAACAATACACACTTTATCATTATCGCATTCAAGACATCTAAATTATTAGGCCAGATCCATCTAACGTTGCAGAAAGGTTCCATTGCTTTGTTTTTTGGACACCGTCTAATAACAGTAGTGTGCTTGATCTTGATCACGCTTTAGCACTTTCAAGAATGTATCTTATTGAAAGAGCCAAAACTAGTGATCAAGATCAACCACACAAACGGTAGCAGACGTTTTCCAAATTAAGCAAGGGAACCAATCTACAACGTTAGATAGATCTTGCCTGATAATTGAGCTTTAAGTTATTAGGAAACAGATTCTTACTATCATTTATATTGCTCCATTAGATGTGACGAACATACATGTTAATTATGTAGATTCTACGACATTAGAGAGCTAATCGTGCATGAATGACAAGTTGAACATATACTTGATAATTGTTTCTGTATTTTGGCAAAGAGCAAAGATGAATCAGTAATGGATGAACAACACAAGAACAAGTTTATGTTCATACTTAAAAGTGGTATTGATGAGGCGAAAAATGAACCGTTTTTAGGGGGTCATTTAAGCCCAGAATTGAGTTTATTTGATCAAATATTGCCCTAAATCGTTCCTTTTGTGATTTTAGGTACTTTGGGAGTGAATTCTGGAAAAGGAAGCATTTTGGACGTTTTTGGAGCATAAAAGTGAATATATAAATGAAAAAGTACAAAAAGAGTAGTTGTAGTGTTATTCATGAAAATCGGAAAATGGAGCATTTTTGAAAATAAATGATTTTGATATCTCTTTTGAACATCATTGCTACTTTACAACGTCAGTAAAGAGAGATTTTGAAATTATTTATCTCTTAAGCGTAAGGTGATGACATTGCGTGAGGACACGGCAATACCTTAGTCTGGGGGATTTTAATGTGTGCTTTTTCACACATCCTTTTTAGGCTTTAATCACACCAAATACACCAAATACTAACCAAATATGCCAAGAGAATGTGTGTTTTTGTATTTGTGTATGTGCAGGTACGGATATGTGAAAAATGAACAAAAACGAGCACGAGATTGGAAAAATGTCAAAAGCCGGAGCCGGGGAAGCAAAATGATTAAAGAGAGTGATGAGTGCTCAAACACTCATCATCTTTGGTTAAATCTGAACTGCAAAACATACAAAAACACTCGGAAATGCATCAAAATACTGAAAATATTTCAAAATTGTGTTTTATATGTTTTAGATGCAAAATGAGCAAAAACAAATGAAAAACGTACAAAGTTTGCAAAATTGGCAGTTTCAGTCCCCCAACTTTCATAAAATTACAAAATTAGTCCCTGGTCATTCAAAATGTGGAAAATTATCACCAAAGGTCTTTTTACAATCATAAGTTGTCATATTTTGTCCTTTGGTGAAAAATTGGAAAAGTTTTGGAAATTTACAGTTTGGTCCTTGGAGTTTCAGAAATTGGTAGATTTGGTCCCTGGTGGGATATTTTTGAAAGGAAAATCATTTTTTGTCCTTGGAAAATCAAAATGTGTCAGAAATAGTCCTTGGAATGAAATATTGGTGAAATTACACTTTTGGTCCCCGGAGTTTGGAAATTTGCAAAATTGGTCCCCGGGTGTTTTATCTTGGAAAATTGCAACTTTGGTCTTGGTATTATTCACATGTGGCAACTTTGGTCCTTGTATCAAGTTTGGAAAATTTCACAAACCAGTCCCTGGATTTTCAGATTGTTACAATTTGGTCCTTGTGATTTTGAAACTTAAATAAACCAAACCACCCTTTGTAATATTTATCCAATCCAAAACAAACCCTTACCACCTCAAGCCTGCTCCAAGCCCACCTTATATCTCCCAGGCCCAATCACCAACCTCAGCCCACCTTCCAAAAATATAATACCCCCCGTTTCATATAATCCCAACCAGTCAACCCTTTGACCATCCACCCCCTTCCTTCCCTCACCATCTGCTACACTCCAAACACAAACACCATCATTCCCCTAGGCCTGTTTCACCTCTGAAATACTCAATATTTCCCCTTTCCTAAACAAACAAGTACTACAAGCCAAGATTACATCCCTGGCATCAAATACCAAGGAAAAATCCAAATTCAATTTTGGCGGCAAAAATGATAAACGCCCAAGATTTGATTTGATCATCCAATGGCTCAAATTGCAAGTGGGAAAATTGCCCAAGACCCCCTGGAAGCATTATAAATCAAGAGGGAAGGCAAGAAGATGGAATTAGCTAGTTAGTAGGTAGTTCCTAGTTTTAGTTTTAATGTCATTGTAATACAAGTTAGGATTTACAGTGTTGATTTCAGTTTCTCTAGTGTATTTTCATTTACATTAATGTAACTCATGTTTAATTAATCAAGGTTTCAAGTTTGAATTGCTCAATTCAGTTTTCAGTTAAAATTGCTAAGTAATTTCATTGTAATTTAAGACTTGTAAAAAAAATTGTTAATTGATGTTTCTTTGAGCTCATTCATAAGCTCTTATAAGTCCAGTAGACATTAAAGTTTGTTTTATTCCATAATTTCAAAAATACCAAAAAAATAGGAGAAAATAGTGAAAAATCAAAAATCACAAAAACCAAAATCAAAAAGCAGAAGAAGAAAGGAGAAGAAAGAAATAGAAGTATGGTTTAGTACCTTTTGGGAGGTGTTAGGAAAGTTATTTGGTTATTGGTCTTTGGATCTCAGTACTTAGCATTGGACCAGTTATAAGCTATTTCTCCACTTTTTTTGGCTCAATCACTGTTCACTGCTTTGTGTGCTTATTTCATGTCAATTATGCTTGTCATGCTCAATCTGTAGTGTAACATAACTTATTTCAAGTTCAGATAACTATTTGCACATCATTGCTTAAATAAATGTCTCATTTAGCCTAAACTGATTAGTGTTGATTGATTTTTGAGCACTGCTCATTGGTGAATGATTCTTGCTTATTTTGGTGTGTTTAAATCTGGTTCAAACTTATTTGGTCATAATAGCTTCTAAAACTGCTCACTCTCATTGAAAAAAGCAAGTCAGACACCTACCAAGGGGTGTTTGGATTAGCTCTGTTGCTAGTTTTCTTGTTGATGTTCTGTGGTTGTTTTTGTTTTAATAGATTGCACTAGGTTATATTAGCTCAGTTAAGTCCTCAAAATCTAGGTCTTAGTTTCAGAAAGTCAAAATCTTATTTTCCATCGCATTTTATTTTACTGTCAAGAGTTTAGTATCTCTAATCAATCAAATCAATTCCCAAGTTGTTAGTGCAACTATTTTTGGTTTCATTATAGCTTATTACTACATCAGTAGTCAAATAATCAAGCCTTAAGTTCACTAAAGTCAATTTAGAAGCTAAGAGTAAAAAGTCAAACTTGTTTGTTTTCAGAAATTCCAATTTTTGCATTAATTTTGTAGAATTGTGTGATAGGAGTTATGGATTGAAACTTGTTTCTATAGGTAGTCCCTCAGATGAACTAGTGAATCCCATACTCACTTAATTTTTTTGATTTTAGCTGTGGACCCCACACCCTCTCAAACTCACTTGCAGGGCAAGCATATGCCCTGCTACAGCTGCTGATACAGTCCAACACCACCACTTGGTGGTGGTTTTCTGGCCACCACAGTGGTCCACAAGCCACCCTTTTTAGTTCATTCAGCCCTCCTCCTACCATACTTCAGCCATTGACAAAAGTTTTGACCTTAGGACCTCTGGGACCCACCAGAATTTGCCACATAAGTTTGTCCAATTTTCAGTCCTCAAACAAGTTCCAAGTGCTTATTTTGTTGGCTTATTTGCTTATCCAGTGGGCCCCAGTTGCTTTTTATTGCTTAATCATGTTCCCTAAACTCAGTTAACCAGATTCTACCAGAGTGGGTCCCACTTAAGCTGGTTTGAGCTTATTTTCCACTTTGGTCAACTAAAGTCAACTGTGGAGCCAAAAAGCTCCCACAGTGCTTATTTTTAAGTTGTAAAAATTTTGTTTTCACAAAAGTTCTCTTATTTTTGTGTTAAAATAGTTCAGAAAAAGAAAATTCAAAAAAATCAAGTTTTAATTTTAAGTGATAGTTTCTATTTAATGTAATTTAATTTTCATTTTCATTTTTAAATTTTTATTAAGGACTTAGCTTTTTTATATTTTTCAAAAAAATCAAATAGTGTAAAAATTTATTTTCTTTTTCTAAAAATTTTATTTTACCCTTAGGTTTGTAAAAAAGTCATTTTCACCCCCTGGGGGTTTTCCGATTTCATTTTTCACGTTTTGTTTTGTACGTTTACGTTATTTAAAACGTGAACGTACACGTTTTTAGGTTTTAAACGTTTCTGGTCTTTCCAACTTTCCAGTCTTGTTTATATAGCTTATTTAAGCTATTTCTTCGTATATTCCTTGGTTCAAATAACTCACAAACCTTTTCCTGTCCAAATTCACCCGATCACAGACCCGTTTGATAACCATCATACCTCGTCGGGACATAACGACCCGGGGAAACCCTATACTTCCACGGAGCATTGACTCTAGGCAGTTTGACCTTGTTGACCATCACCTGGTCAATTTAGGTTGACCATTTGGAGCCAATCAAATTTTGGCGCCGCTGCCGGGGAGGTTGTGCGTGTTTTCTAAACGGTTTTACAGATTAGTGAATCTGGATATACACTCATTGTATATTTACCATCCTTTGTTTATATTTTTTTCATTTTAAAAACAAAACGGTTCCTGAAAACTTTTTAAAATTAGTTTTCAACGAACACAAAAACACAAAAAGATTTTCTTTCTTTTAAAATGTTTATCAAAAATCCCAAAAATATCCATCTTTACCCTCCTACCTTTTTGATTCTTCATCCCTTTACCCTCTATCCTTTTGATTCTACCTTCTTCCACTTGTCCCATAATTGATTCTAATGGCATCTCTCGATGACGATTTCTTTGAACAAAGGGCCTTTAAAAGCAAAGTTGAAAAACTTATGGCCTTGTCAAAAATGTCGAGATGTCGTGTTGATTTTGATGGACCTTCGATTCCTATTCCCTCTCCGGTGAGGGAAAGAGATCATGAAACCGAGGTGACAAAGGGCCCTGTACTTTCCTCTAACCATGAAAGTGCTAAATACGTCCAACCTATGGTTGTCCAAAAACCTAAGCTCACAATTGCTCCTAAACCGTCAAGAATTGATCCTAACCTTTCACGGTTTACGGTTAAAAGTTTGTCAAACAAACATACAGAGCTTAGGGCAGTGACCGAAAAGAACGACTTACCCAATCTTCACGATTATCAAAAAAAACCCGAGACCATAACAGAAGTGGTGGAAATTCCTAGCTTTAAGAGCACACCACTTGTCCCACCTCCGGATTTTATTCCTTGTGTTGGTTGTGGTGAGCCACTTTTTGGTTTACCATGTCATTGGTGTACATGTGTACAATGTGGTAATGATATTCGTGACGGAAGTTGTCTGTTTTGTGGTTCGAGGAATTCATTTGCTTATGATCCTAATCAGAACTCATACAACGACTTTTCAAATTTTTCCATTTACCCATCACATTCATACGAGCAAGAATCATACTATCAAAATCACAATGATGCTTCGTATCAAAATACACCAAACTTTTCGTGTGAATATTGTGGAGGTCCTTACCAAGGTTTTGATTGTCAAAATAATCAAAATTTTGGTTATGACCAATATCCCTACAATTCACCAAACCAGAATCAACAGTTTAACTGTTGTGAGTACTGTGGTGGTCCACACTACAGTTCTGATTGTCAATCGGGCAACACGCTTGTCTATGAGCAGTTTCCCGATAACAGTTATGACTCAAGCACATACGACTCACAGCCACATCAGTTCTACTGTTGTGAATACTGTGGAGGTCCTCACTGCAGTTCTGATTGTCAAACAAGGAATCCAATTCCTTGTAACAATTATGACTATTCATCTCAAGACCAACCTCCACAGTACCAATTGACCCAAGCAACTCAATTCCCGCAAGACCTTTGTGATGAGGTTCTTGAAGCATTTAAAAAATTTAAGGAGGGGTTGGCTACTACATCGTTTCAAGATTCTCGTGAAAAATCTATGGCAGAATTACTTGATGAAGAACGAGAAGCTAGAAACGAAATAAGCATGGAAGAATTACTTGCTGAGCAAAGAGCGGCCAAAATACGTGCCAATCTTCGCTATGCTGCTCTATATGATGACGATGATGACAGTGATGATGATGAAGATAACATTGTCATTATTCAAAAAGATTCATCAGATTCATCAGTTGTGATTCCTTCCATGGAGAATCAGGGAGAAAATAATGTGACGGAGTCACTAGCCGTTGATCAAATGGAACTTGAAAATTCCATAACTGCTAGTACTTCTAAACTCCCTCAGTCTATTGATATCACACCCGAAGTTCACACTCACTCTCTAAATATGGGGGATGAGCATCTTAGCACTGTTCCTCAAAAGGAATCGGACGAATTCATAAAGTCTAGTGTTGAGAACCTTGTCCCAATCCAAGGAGAGTCACAGGGGACTTTTGATCATGTGTGTGACTTACCTTATCACCCTGAAAATCCAAAAGATCATTTTAAGACTTTCTCCGATTTTAATGATGATTGTACATCTTATGGAGAAGTTGAGTATGAAGAGGCACGACTGCCTCATTCTGATGTTGCCCCTCTTATTGAGGAGTTCACAGATGAACTTACTCACCTCAATCCACTTCCATTGGGAAGTGATGATGATCTGCTTAACCTTGAAGCCGATATGGGAGAAACTGAAAATCTTTTAAACCCTAATCCCAACATCGAGCTTAGTACTTCACATGTTGATGAAAATTCTTCATCTTCTGGAGACATCAGTCATGTAGAAGGATTACCTTCTGAGCTAGTTAGCTTAGAAGAAGAGAATGATGAGATTGACACTGAAATCCAAGATGAAGCACTTCGTGCAACATTATTAAATGTCAATCTCCTCATTTCTAAAATCGAGGCTTTCAATATGAAACCTATTTCATCTCCTATCCTGATTAAGGATAGTGACATTTTCTCCGATGATCCTATTCCGGAGTTTGAAGCCTTTACTTTTGATCATATGGGAGAGAAGATTAGTGGCAGTACCACTCCTCATTCTCAAATTTCTCTCCCCGAATATGATTCATTCACCTTTGAGAAGTTCTCCGGTGAACTCACTCATATCATGACTCCTCTGGAGTATGATAGCACGGGGGGAAATGCACTCAATCATGAGAATTTACAAATTCCCACCCTCCCGCCCGGGATGTTTTCAAACCAAACGAGCTTAACCCTTGAAATCCAAAATCAGGCTAATGAGCCTGCTTTCGAGGAAGAAGATCTTATCATGGTTTTCTTCCTTTTCTTCACCTACAAGGTGACTTCTCCTGTTCTTCACTCCTTCGGGAATGAAGACATTATCTTTGACCCCAGCATCACCACTTATAGTTTATACTATCTTAAGCCGGGATTTTATCTCATCGGTGTGGAACTTTCACGTGCTTCAAATGTTTGTCCAAACATCTTGAATGAAAGTCCGATTGAGATTGTCTTTTCCACATCATGCCTCCCCAAGGACAAATGAATTCAGGGTCGAGTCAAGCTAGCGACTCGGTAAACAAAAACAGTAGCATGCTTATAGGGTTTTCACCCTAAGTGTGGGGGAGTCCCCCATGCTATGGTTACTTATGAAGTGAAAATACAAAATGGTGTTTTCCACGCTTAACTTGTAATGTTGCCCTTTTACGTTCAAAATGTCGGCATAATAGCCGGGACTTTGAATATTGAGAACAATATTCATCCTAAGTATGGGGGGGGGGGGGGGGGGGGTATTTCGCTATTCTAGCGAATTTTATCACATTTTACTATCTTATACCCCCGTTTTTAGCCAAAATTTCAAAAATTTTAAAAAAAATTTCACTGGTGCTTCAAAATTTTTGTGGTTATCAGTCCGCCTTGTCTAACCGACAAAAGGGATTGGCTAGTCCAGGAGCAAACGGCTCTTGGTAAAGATATATCAAATCCGTTTACGGCTTGCAATTTGCCCAAAATTGTATGGTACCTCAACTCGCCATATCCCATAAAGCGAATGAGTTGGCTAGCCCGCAAGATTATGGCTTGTGGTAAAGGCAATGGAAAATCCATAATTGGTAATCAGCTCACCAAGATGTTGACTATTCCATCAAGAGTTGGCTAGTCCAGAAGCAAACGGCTTTTGGTAAAGACTAATCAAATCCGTTGACAGCTGGTGGTTTGCTCAAAATCACACGGTTATCAGGTGTACCACAGTTCTCACACCTGGCTACTCCAGAAGTGATGGCTTTTGGTAAAGAGTTTAAAATCCATCAAGTTTTCAAAACAGTTATTGCTAGGGACTAGCAATAGTTTAGTGTGGGGGATTGATGAGTGCTCAAACACTCATCATTTTTGGTTAAATCTGAACTGCAAAACATACAAAAACACTCGGAAATGCATCAAAATACTGAAAATATTTCAAAATTGTGTTTTATATGTTTTAGATGCAAAATGAGCAAAAACAAATGAAAAACGTACAAAGTTTGCAAAATTGGCAGTTTCAGTCCCCCAACTTTCATAAAATTACAAAATTAGTCCCTGGTTATTCAAAATGTGGAAAATTATCACCAAAGGTATTTTTACAATCATAAGTTGTCATATTTTGTCCTTTGGCGAAAAATTGGAAAAGTTTTGGAAATTTACAGTATGGTCCCTGGAGTTTTAGAAATTGGCAGATTTGGTCCCTGGTGGGATATTTTTGAAAGGAAAATCATTTTTTGTCCTTGGAAAATCAAAATGTGTCAGAAATAGTCCTTAGAATGAAAGATTAGTGAAATTACACTTTTGGTCCCCGGAGTTTGGAAATTTGCAAAATTGGTCCCCGAGTGTTTTATCTTGGAAAATTGCAACTTTGGTCTTGGTATTATTCACATGTGGAAACTTTGTTCCTTGTATCAAGTTTGGAAAATTTCACAAACCAGCCCCTGGATTTTCAGATTGTTACAATTTGGTCCCTGTGATTTTGAAACTTAAATAAACCAAACCACCCTTTGTAATATTTATCTAATCCAAAACAAACCCTTACCACCTCAAGCCTGCTCCAAGCCCACCTTATATCTCCCAGGCCCAATCACCAACCTCAGCCCACCTTCCAAAAATATAATACCCCCTGTTTCATATAATCCCAACCAGTCAACCTTTTGACCATCCACCCCCTTCCTTCCCCCACCATCTGCTACACTCCAAACATAAACACCATCATTCCCCTAGGCCTGTTTCACCTCTGAAATACTCAATCTTCCCCCTTTCCTAACCAAACAAGTACTACAAGCCAAGATTACATCCCTGGCATCAAATACCAAGGAAAAATCCAAATTCAATTTTGGCGGCAAAAATGATAAACGGCCAAGATTTGATTTAATCATCCAATGGCTCAAATTGCAAGTGGGAAAAGTGCCCAAGACCCCCTGGAAGCATTATAAATCAAGAGGGAAGGCAAGAAGATGGAATTAGCTAGTTAGTAGGTAGTTCCTAGTTTTAGTTTTAATGTCATTGTAATACAAGTTAGGATTTACAGTGTTGATTTCAGTTTCTCTAGTGTATTTTCATTTACATTAATGTAACTCAAGTTTAATTAATCAAGGTTTCAAGTTTGAATTGCTCAATTCAGTTTTTAGTTAAAATTGCTAAGTAATTTCATTGCAATTTAAGACTTGTAAAAAATTGTTAATTGCTGTTTCTTTGAGCTCATTCATAAGCTCTTATAAGCCCAGTAGACTAAAGTTTGTTTTACTCCATAATTTCAAAAATACCAAAAAAAATAGGAGAAAATAGTGAAAAATCAAAAATCACAAAAACCAAAATCAAAAAGCAGAATAAGAAAGGAGAAGAAAGAAATGGAAGTATGGTTTAGTACCTTTTGGGAGGTGTTAGGAAAGTTATTTGGTTATTGGTCTTTGGATCTCAGTACTTAGCATTGGACTAGTTATAAGCTATTTCTCCACTTTTTTTGGCTCAATCACTGTTCACTGCTTTATGTGCTTATTTCATGTCAATTATGCTTGTCATGCTCAGTCTGTAGTGTAACATAACTTATTTCAAGTTCAGATAACCATTTGCACATCATTGCTTAAATAAATGTCTCATTTAGCCTAAACTGATTAGTGTTGATTGCTTTTTGAGCACTGCTCATTGGTGAATGATTATTGCTTATTTTGGTGTGTTTAAATCTGGTTCAAACTTATTTGGTCATAATAGCTTCTAAAACTGCTCACTCTCATTGAAAAAAGCAAGTCAGACACCTACCAAGGGGTGTTTGGATTAGCTCTGTTGCTAGTTTTCTTGTTGATGTTCTGTGGTTGTTTTTGTTTTACTAGATTGCACTAGGTTATATTAGCTCAGTTAAGTCCTCAAAATCTAGGTCTTAGTTTCAGAAAGTCAAAATCTTATTTTCCATCTCATTTTATTTTACTGTCAAGAGTTTAGTATCTCTAATCAATCAAATCAGTTCCCAAGTTGTTAGCGCAACTATTTTTGGTTTCATTATAGCTTATTACTACATCAGTAGTCAAATAATCAAGCCTTAAGTTCACTAAAGTCAATTTAGAAGCTAAGAGTAAAAAGTCAAACTTGTTTGTTTTCAGAAATTCCAATTTTTGCATTAATTTTGTAGAATTGTGTGATAGGAGTTATGGATTGAAACTTGTTTCTATAGGTAGTCCCTCAGCTGAACTAGTGAATCCCACACTCACTTAATTTTTGTGAT
The DNA here is from genome assembly GCA_030686995.1 of Artemisia argyi. Taxonomy (NCBI): domain Eukaryota; kingdom Viridiplantae; phylum Streptophyta; class Magnoliopsida; order Asterales; family Asteraceae; genus Artemisia; species Artemisia argyi. The sequence continues at coordinate 177,997 of JARVZY010002735.1, read as the reverse complement.
TTTAGCTGTGGACCCCACACCCTCTCAAACTCACTTGCAGGGCAAGCATATGCCCTGCTACAGCTGCTGATACAGTCCAACACCACCACTTGGTGGTGGTTTTCTGGCCACCACAGTGGTCCACAAGCTACCCTTTTTGGTTCATTCAACCCTCCTCCCACCATACTTCAGCCATTGACCAAAGTTTTGACCTTAGGACCTCTGGGACCCACCTGAATTTGCCACATAAGTTTGTCCAATTTTCAGTCCTCAAACAAGTTCCAAGTGCTTATTTTGCTGGCTTATTTGCTTATCCAATGGGCCCCAGTTGCTTTTTATTGCTTAAACATGTTCCCTAAACTCAGTTAAACCAGATTCTACCAGAGTGGGTCCCACTTAAGCTGGTTTGAGCTTATTTTCCACTTTGGTCAACTAAAGTCAACTGTGGAGCCAAAAAGCTCCCACAGTGCTTATTTTTAAGTTGTAAAAATTTTATTTTCACAAAAGTTGTCTTATTTTAGTGTTAAAATAGTTCAGAAAAATAAAATTTTAAAAAATCAAGTTTTAATTTTAAGTGATAGTTTCTATTTAATGTAATTTAATTTTCATTTTCATTTTTAAATTTTTATTAAAGACTTAGCTTTTTTATATTTTTCTTAAATCCCTCTTATATTAAAGTATTTATAGTAATTTTCTCAGATTTTTATTTTGTTATTTAGTATTTATTAGATTTAATATTAGTTTAATTAATACTTAATCAATAATTAAGTTTTAAACAGCATAATTAGTTTTTATTAAGTAAAACCTAGTTTTATATTTTTCCTAGCTTTTATATAGTATAATATAATTTTAGAAATTTTTCTAGAATTTTTACTGTTCATTTTCTATTTTTTATAATTTAAAATAGTTTAATTAGGTAATTAATATTTAATAAGTAATTAATTAATATAAAAACCACAAAAAGACAAAAATACATATTTTTAGTGTTAAAACTTATTTTTAGTTATTTTATAATTTTAGAAATTTTATTTTCATTTTTCTAGTACTTTAATAATATTATCTTGTATTTAAGTATTTTAAATATTAATAATTAGTTTTAATTAGTATTTAATTAATATTAAATAATCAAATAGTGTAAAAATTTATTTTCTTTTTCTAAAAAATTTCTTTTACCCTTAGGTTTGTAAAAAGGTCATTTTCACCCCTGGGGGTTTTCCGATTTCATTTTTCACGTTTTATTTTGTACGTTTACGTTATTTAAAACGTGAACGTACGCGTTTTTAGGTTTTAAATGTTTCTGGTTTTTCCAACTTTCCAGTCTTGTTTATATAGCTTATTTAAGCTATTTCTTCATATATTCCTTGGTTCAAATAACTCACAAACCTTTTCCTTTCCAAATTCACCCGATCATAGACCCGTTTGATAACCATCACACCTCGTCGGGACATAACGACCCGGGGAAACCCTATACTTCCACGGAGCATTGACTCTAGGCAGTTTGACCTTGTTGACCATCACCTGGTTAATTTAGGTTGACCGTTTGGTGCCAATCAGAGAGTTTAAAATGTCATTTAAAGTCCTCAGAGATTCATCAAAGTTGCAAGATTAGTCCTTGATCAAAGTTTGGAAGTTTGGCAACTTCAGTCCCTGCATTTTTTGGAAATTACACAAATGGTCCCTTGGAATTTTAATGAAAAAAAGACAACAAAAGGTCCTCCATGATTCTGAGATTGACAACTTAGGTCCTTGGAATAAACTTTGGAAATTTACAAAATTAGCCCCTGGAAATTATAGCATTACAAAATTGGTCCTTGCCTTACAAATAATACTACTCTTATACTAAAACCAAATCCAACAGCCCATCACCCAAACAATATCCAAAGCCCAAAACCTGTGCACCCGGCTTGTTACTACTTAACCCGGTCAAACCCATTTAACCCGGTCAACAGGTCAACAACTAATAAAAATACCCACAATCCCAATTCCCGCCCCCCATTTTTATTTTTTACCCAGAAAATACACTATTCCATGAACCCTAAAAAAACCCCACTCTCCAATTACCTCCAATTACCCCGTGTGGGTAATAATTACCCTGTCATTTGGCTTCTAGAAGATGACAGCAAGGACAGAGAATGTCAGGGAATGTCAGGAGGGGATACGTGGACCAATAAGAGAGCACACGGAGGATAGGTCTCAATCAATCATTCAATCCAAGGGTGGATATTTGTGCGTTTGATGAAAGAAAGAATGAAGGGACCTAATTCACACAAAGAAACACAAGTCTAGATGCTTCTACTCAAACCCTAGCAGGCTCTCCTCAAGTATAAATACCCCCATCCTCCTCAGTCATGAGTGTGTAGGTTTTTAATAAAATTTAAGCTTTCTGTTTTAAGTCTTTATTGTAATTTTCATTTAAAAGCATTGTACTCAATTTCCTATTATTAATAAAATTTTTATTTCAGTTTTTATTATATTGTCTTAATTTTAGCTTATTCTAATTTTCTGTTATTAGTTTAGAATCATAATTTCACTTATATATATATATATATATATATATATATATATATATATATATATATATATATCAGAAAAATAAAAATATTGTTTAAATTTCTTGTTTAAGTTTCAAATTAATTGTGTTTGGTTTTATGATAACTCATATAAGCTAACTAATAGCTTTTGTGAAGTTTATTCTGTCATTTACTCAAAAAACATAAAAGTCAACTCTGGTCAACTGATACAGCTTATTCAATAAGCTGAGCTTATTAGGAGTATAGGCAGCCAAGAAGGAGTCCACTTGGCCTGTCAAAAGACAGGCAAGCATAGTGAACCCCCTCTTTTCATGCTGAGGGGGATTTGGTTTGTAAGATCTCATTTACTTTTATCTTTGAATTACATTAGTAGATTAATCAGTAGTATAGCTTTGTTTGTTATTAGTTTCTATTTTATAGTACTTGTTGCATCATTCTATTGTTCTGTATTAGCTTAATTCCTCGTTGTTAGTCATTAGTTTGGTGTTATTTGATAGCTTCTGTCATACTTAGCAGATCTGTGTTTTTGTTGAGTATTGGAATTGATACTTGTTTTTCTGTGTGGAATTGAGTCTCTTGGATCTCTATAAGCACTAATTTTGTGGTTTGGCTTGAGTATTCATTGAATTGAGGTTTTGTTGATACATATATTAGTGTAGTTAGTCATATAGGGGTGTTTGGTTTAGATTGGGTTGCTGGTTTTAGTAGTGTTTCATAGGTTAAATTTTATTTAGACAAATCACTTAGGTTATAAGTAGAATTAGTTAAGCATTAGTCAATAGGTTATTTTATTAAATAGTCAAATTAGCTTTTCATTTGCATTACAGTTAGGTCTTTGGTTGGATAATCTCAATAGTAGTTGCTTATTAGTATTATATAGCTTAATCTAGTTCAATTATAGTTTAACATTATATCAGTAGTAAATTAAGGCCAATTAAAATTCATAGTAGTCAAAATCTCATTCAAATTCAAAAAGTCAAAGTTAATTTCTACTCAAGTCTTGACAGATTTTTGTAAGTAGTTGTAGGGTTCATTTGTGATTGGAAATACTTGTGGTTTGCTGATTTAAGAACTTTAGCAGCTTAAGAAACAATTGCACAAAGAAAAATCAAGTTTGAAATTTATTTGCTTATTGGAAAAGCACTTTGTAGTTGACTGTTTGGCTCATAATTTTGCCCTGCACCACAGGTTTGTAATAGTTTTGGGTAACTAGTTAGGCTAGCAAATAGGTGATTAAGTGATTTCTATTGGTGTTTTAGTGTTCTCAGCTGGTCAGAGAAGCAATTGCCCCCATAAGCTCACTTTCTTAAGCTTATCTAACCTGCTTATTTGCTTGTCTTATTGGGTGGTTGGCCTAGGATCTGTTTCAACTATTAGGGCTGCATTTGATTATTATTGATCATATTCTGAGATTGGTGGTTCATTTAAGTTCATTAGCACCTAAAATAGTGTTTCTCATCAAGCATTTGCCATTTGCTTCATCTGTGTGCTTATTGCTTATTTCATTTTGCTTATTTGAACCTGTTTTGAGCCCTATCTGTGTTTCTGAGTGTGATTTGGCTTTAGTCCTTTTCATTTAAGCTTATTTAAGTCCAAAAATCATCTGGTCAACTTTTGGTCAAACTACTTATCAATAAGCACTTTCTTATAAGCTTTTTCAAAGCAAATAGCACTTCCAGTGCTTATTTACAACTTTTTAAATTTTTCCTAGCTTTAGAATAATATTTTAGAATTTTCCTGAATTTTTCAAATTTTTCTGAGTTCATTTACTATTTTTCTTTTTTTATTTTCATTTTTAAGCAATTTTTATTACATTTTAATTACCAAAAATTTCAAAAAAATCAGAAAAAGCCACGAAAAAAAATCCAAAAATAATTTAGAAATTTATTTTCATTTATTTTAGATTTTTAGAAATTAATTTTGCATTTTTCCTATTTATTTTCTATTTTTTTGTTAATTTTTAATTAGTTTAAATACTTTTAAAGTCCCAAAAATTACATTAAAAGCCAAAAAAAAATTAATTTTTAGTTTTAAAATTACTTTTTAGTTATTTTATAATTTTCAAAATTTATTTTTCATTTTTCTCACATTATTTGCATTTTCTTTTAATTTTTAATTAGTTAAATTAGTTTTTAATTCATAATAATTAAATAAAAAGTCAAAAAAATATTTTTCTTTTTCTTAAAATTTTCATTTATCAATTTTAACTTTTGAAAATTATTTCCAAGTCCGTAGGAGTAGTGTAGCTTAAAAGTTGCGTTTTATTTTGTACGTTAATGTTTATTTTACGTTTTAGCGTACGGTTTCAATTTTACGTTACGTTTCTAGTTGCCTTATTTGAAATACGTGCTTAAATGATTATTTGTGCTTCATTTGTGATTTCATTAGTATAATCTCATTCAAATCACTTTTTACCACTTTCACGACACGTTTCACGAACCGGGAATTCGAAATTCCATTCATCCTTCACACGGACTACGACCTCGGGTTATCCGTATTTCTTTGCGGATCTCTTGAGTAATACTTATACTATAATATATATTGATTTTCATGAATCATGCATCATCACTTTTATAGTATTCATCCATTTGTGTATTAGTTGAGAATATTGGATAGATAGAAGTAAACATAAGGAGTTAGGCTAGTAAGGTGTATAGGTAGAGAAGTTGTGAATTAATTGTGGTGTGCAAGTAGTATAGGTGTGAAGAAGAAGTAGTGTGATTAGGTAGTGCTTAAGAGTGAAGAAGTTGTGTAGAATTGTGAAAAAGGTGTGACGAAGTTGTAGTGTGATAATTCGTGTGTAAGGTTTTCTCCGCCATAAGGGAGCTTGTTGACATAGTGAAGAAAACTCTCGAGTTAGGTGCTCGGGGAGTGGAGTAGGGCAAGGAAGGTGTCCTTGTAGCCGAACCACTATAAATCTCTTGTCTCGCGGTTAGATCTTTCCATCTCTTACTTATTATCTTGCTTATATCGTTATTACTTTTGTAGACGTAGACGTATATATATTGTTGCTCATATAGTGCTAGTGTTGATTTCACATAAAGATCAAACAAAAGTTTCATTAATAAAACAAAGTTTTTACAATCAAACTAAAAAGGTAACATACATATAATTGATCATTTTGATCAAGTATAGTTTTCATACAAAATATAATTAAGGATTACAAAATAAACATTTACTTACTTATCTCTCGTATATAGCTATAATTGTTTATGTTATGCTTGTGTTGATTTCACATACTTAGCTTACATTATTATTATTGTTCATACTTAGATATAGTTGTTCATGTTGTTCAAGATTTGAGTTCACATAAGATCGAATCAAAGTTTTAAAAGTAAACAAGGTTTTAAAACTAAACTAAGTTTTCATAATAAAATAAAAAAGACATAAAACTATTCAACCCCCCTTCTAGTTTTCCACAACACCCTCACCCAACACCTTAAATCCCTAAAAGACCCAAATTACCCTTTTCCGAAACTTAATTGCCAAATCATTTTCAAAAAAAAAAAACCAAAACCATTTCTCAAAATAAAAACCAAAAACATTTTGACCACACTTACTAGTATTTTTGTTTTTATTATTATTATTATTATTATTATTATTATTATTTATTTTATTATTATACTAATATGATTTTTTTTTTACCTAAACTAATTTTTATTACTTAAATCTAAAAACTAATACTAACCTAAAACTTACTAATCCTAATACCACTACTAATGATAATCTACTACTAATCCTAGTCCTAAACCCAAATCCTAAAATGCTACAACAAGCCCAACTCACTTCCCACTAAACCTTGGCCCACTCCTTCCACCACTTAGTCCAAAACACAACCTTTAACCCGATCCACCCTCAACCCAGTAACCACAAATACTAAACCCTACAACCCCCGTTTCTATCCATTTGACCACCCAAAATCAAAAACGCGCTCTGCTCCCCTTCCCTCCAAAACAGAATCAGACAAACACCAGTCACTATCTCCATGGTTATCACCACCCATAAACAGCCAAACCCTCACATGATACTGTTCCCTCCGCTCCTCCACGCTGGCAATCCCCACATAGCCTAAAATTTCATCCACGGTTGAGATTGTTTGATTGGGGACCAAGATAACATCAAGGGCTGTGATTGGTATTAAAGAAACACAAAAAGGATGCCAAGCTGTCTCTCTTCTTAGTGAACAAACACAACAACAAGAAGACAAGTGACAAAAAAACCCCTAGGCTCATTAGTATAAAAAGAAGTCTTCTCTCACATTTGTAACTGTCCAATTCTTCATGCTTTTAGAAGAGTTTTGACCAATTTTAATGCTTTCCTAAGTTTTTCAGTTGTAATCTTCAATTAAATTTGTAATTTCTATTTATTTAATGAAAATTTCTAGTTTTTCTTTCATATTCTTGTCAAATTTATTTATTTCAAGCTCTTAAATTTCGAAACCCCTTTTTACTGTTATACAATTGTTTTCAAGCTTTCTTAAGCTCTTTTGGATGTTGTTTAACATATGCAAGCAATCCTTTTTGTTTCAAGTTCACAACAGTTTTCAAAAACTCAGTTTATAAACTTAAGGTACTGTTTGGCAACACCCCTTTTCAGCTCAAACTCATTTCTTTTCTTTATGCTTGAACTTAGATCAGCTGTAGTTTAGTGTTTTTAATGTTTCTAAAGTAGCTTTAATTAAATTCTAGTAGATTTATAGATTTTTAATTAGTTTCTTAAAAATCAAAATCCGTTACTGCCTAGAAATCTAGATAGGGTAGAATTTAGTTTAAACCATCTTTAGTGGTTGTTATTGCTTTAGATAGGTTCATGTTAGGATATAGAACTTTTTAGACATCTGGTCCTTAGCTTTCTTAGGTCTAACTCACACCATTTAACCCATTTGCATAACCACTGCATAACAAGTACCCCTAGTCCACAGCCACTTTGATTTGCATTTTTTATTTCTTTGTTTTAAGCTCTCATGTTCTGAAATTTGGTACTATTGATCTTTGCTAGCTTGTTTATAAGCTAGTATTTTTAGTTTAATTTTTAGATTTTTGTTGCTGCTTATTTAGACCTCCATGGGCCTTAGATGATTTTTGTTTTACCTTATTGCAGCCCATTTAGTTTTGTTTGCTTATGCTTATGCTTATGCTTTTAGGTCTTTCACTTACTGCTTTTCATGATCCCCTTTGCTTATTTTAGGTTCTCCCTTAGTGCCCTTAGTTCCTTGTTCCCCTAGGATAGCTTATAACAGTTTCCTATTAGCTCTTATTTTAGCATAATTTTTCTTTTTAAGCCTTTAGCATAGCTTATATGTATATTGTCCCTTATTTGCTTCTCTATCTGCTTAATTATCTAGTTTTAAAATAAGTTATAGTTAAGAAAGTTGTTCATCTTCATGTGTTTTATATGTTTGTTGAATAAAGTTAAAAAAAAAAAAAAAAAAAAAAAAAGTTTTGTAAAAAGGGTGTTGCCATGGGTCGAGCCTGGGTTACCCAGTTTACTCAGCAAAATCCCACAACACCTACACCATTTAAACTCTTTTGTTTTACTTGTTAGCAATTGCAAGTTTTATTTATTTAAACCACTTTAATTTTCTTTTACCTTTTAGCTTATAAGTCTGTCACAGCTTATTCTAGCTTAAATATTGTAGCTTGTTCATGTTTTTCATTTTTCCTAGGCTTAATATAGTTTAATATAATTCCATAAAAAAATTCACAATTTTCTAAATAGATTTATTATTTTTTAGGATTTAATTTAGTTTAAATAGATTTAAGTTCATAATAAAAAATTAAAAACTCAAAAAAATATTTTTCTTTTTCCAAAAATTTTCTTTTGTCATTTGGTATGTAGGAAAACTATTTTCATGCCCATAGGACTAGTGTAGCTTTAAATTCTCCTTTTATTTTACGCACTTACGTAATTTTTAAATAAAACGCACGGTTTTTAATTTAGGTTATGTTTTTGGTTCTTTTAAGTTTCGTTTAGCGTTTTTACAATTTTCTAAGTAGTTTTTTTTTTCTTTTTTTCTTTTTTTTTTCTTTTTTTTTCTTTTTTTTTAATTTCAAATTCGTAGTTTAAATTTAGGTAATTTCCTTTCTATTTACGTTTTTAAATTTCACACGTTACGTTTTAGATTTAGATTACATTTTAGTTTAATTTTGCATTACGTGCTTTCTTTATTAGTTTATTTGCGTTATTTTGAGTTATTATTTGCTTCAATTAGTTTAGAAATCCAAATCTCTTCTTTATACCTCATTCACATCACCCGATCACGAGTCGAGATTCAAGTTTCCATTTCACACCTCGTCGGGACTTAACGACCCTGGAAACACTATACACACCGGAGCACATACACTAGGGTTGACTATATTATCCATCCTTGGTTAAGTGATTGATCTGAGCGTATCAATACATGGATTCATCCTTACTACATTGGACAAATGTTTGACGTACAAAAGTCAAACAATGTCAATTGGTTATTTTTATTGTTACAAGGTTGTTACAATCTCAATTAGTCAAACATGATCAATTAGAGTAATGAAGAACGGCAAATAAGGATAATTAAGCTTAATCATTTTCCATTACATGTTAAATGAAAAAAGAAAATGTACATGAAACAAAAGTTACACATTCTTAAGACCTAAACAACCAATTTTGGAGATTTCTCCGAGTCAAAGGCCTTATGTGCAGCTTCGTAATCCAAGCCATCCAAGGCCACATAATCATACTCCTCTTCATCTTCAGGCAAGCACGCCTTGGTCCGACCATACTCCTTTTCATCTTTAGCAAGCTGAAGCAATGCTTGTTTGCTTGCTTTTTTCTTTTTTTATACAGTCCACCACTGCAACCACACATTCACATCCCATTGCTCTTCTTTGCCTGCACATAATATACCATTATTAAAGATTAAAAAATGACAATATGTATAACAGATTAGGCATTGAATGATTAAAGTATTTGCAGCAGTATCTCAAAGAAATGCATAAGTAATTTATAGATACCTTTACCTGATTCTCCACTGTTTGAAGACTCTCCTTGAACACGTTTTTTCCTGAAATGGAAGACACATTAGATTACTAATATATACAATTTGGTGAAAGATATATTATTGAATCTTTACATCACTAATCTATTAACATACTTTGAGTTTTGCTTACTTGAAGCACCTTCGGATCTCTTTCTGTTTCCTGACATACTGTATGATACTTTGTTGCAGGTTTTTTTAAGCCTTTGGTAAGAAACGATTCGTGATGTGTGTGATACATGGAAATGAGTATAAAAAAGGGATTTTGGAATTCAAAACGTCCAATTGCAGTTTCCAAGATGCAGGTGTGAATTGAAATCATAGGAGGGAACTTTAGACTCATTAGCATTTAATGTGTTTTTTTCAAACTGTTTATGTTGAAGTTGATTATGTTTGTTACATCTTAATGAAGTGATTAATTATTTGTCATATGTGTTGATGTTGATTATGTTTGTCACATCTTAATGAAGATAATATGTGAAGAAAACAGATATACATGGTGGTACTAAAAGGAAATTAATCCCTGTACAATAATATGTTAAACACAAACTTCATTACACTAATCATATACTCCATAATATACTAATTAATTGCATCACAAAACTTAAAACCATCAACAAATTGAAATACAACACAAATTCATCCAAAAATCCGTTTTGAAACTTATAGTTAAGCGGATAGGTTGCATTAGCAACAAATTTAAATAGACATAGAACTACATAAACCATCCTATATATGACACTAGATAAACCATCCTATCAACCTACATCGTTTACTACATAACATTGTCTTCGGATAAACCCATATGGTTCATCCTACATCAGCTAATTACATACAATTGTCTAGTGACAAACCCATTTGGTTTATCATACATCAGATACTTACACAAAGTTTATCCAACTTACAAAAACTTTCAAAAATTGTTTCAACCTCAACATACATAAAACCATCAATAACCATCAACACACATCAAACCTTAAAACTCTTTGGGACCTGTTTGTGTCATCAGTTAAAAAGAAGCGGACCCTTGCAGCTACACCAAAGCCGGTTTCCTGCCTCAACTCACTGAAACCAGAGCATGAAACAATTGACACCTTCCTCCTCACCTTCCCTCGACCAGGTACCACCACTGTTCTCTCACGTACTTCAAATACTTTATATATCATTTGGTGCTTCACAACAGCGACAGAGTACCCATACAAGTTGTGCTTGTGCACAATTGTTGATGGTATAGTCTGTTACAAAATGTACAAAACTTAGCATTAGTTTTTTGGGGGTTTTTCTAACACACATTATGATCTATCAATCATCCTATCAGACACACAATATCTCAGACAAATTAAAATGAAAATGCTACAAGTGTGTTACTGCTGCTGCATATTAAGCTTATTAAGGATAAGTCTGCTTATGGAATTCAGTGCTGCTAGTACTAAGTTACAACTGCTATAGTTTGATAGTTGTCTAGTTTGATGGTATAGTCAGTTACAAAATGTACAAAACTTAGCATTAGTTTTTTGGGGGTTATTCTAACACACATTATGATCTATCAATCATCTTATCATACACACAATATCTCAGACAAATGAAAATGAAAATGCTACAAGTGTGTTACTGCTGTGCTGCATATTAAGCTTATTAAGGATAAGTCTGCTTATGGAATTCAGTGCTGATAGTACTAAGTTACAACTGCTATAGTTTGATAGTTTTTTACTTTGTAATCTCATTGAAATTGTAGCATAACAATTTGACAAACTATCAAAGTTTTCAAGACACTTACAAGTCGTCCATCTCTCCATAAGCATGCAGTCAGTGTTCTATAGAATGCCCTATCTTCTTGGTCATGGACAGTGTGAAACGACAATTTGCACATCCAATTCATCCGTCGGGGTTAAAAATCTGAATTTAATAATACAAAATGAGTAAGTTACAGATAATCCAAAATGTTAGACAGATATCATATACTTGATGTAGTTAAAGATAATAAAGGAAAAGATACCATAGTCATGTGGTTGGTAACACAGGGCATTCATGGCAATATTGGTGCTGTATGTCTCCACAGTTGTGATGACCCCTCCATCAGGTTCAAACAACATCACATTATATTCCTGGCCCGGGACAACCTGAGTAAAAATATCCACTGACCAGGGCTCATATTCAAGTCTCGAACAAGTGTCAACCAACCACAGCCATACAAGAAAGAGTGGACTTATCGAACATAGATGATCACTGGCCACCCTAACATTATAGTCAGTCGTGTTAGTGGAAACCACGACTGAACAGTAGGGGTTGGACCATCCAAATATCTTAGAAAGTCTTCCTGCAACGACTACTTAAGCAGAGATATGTTGTCACATGCACTAAACATCTCCAAAATGGGGCACTCTCGGGTTCATAATTGTGAAATCATTCCACCTCGCTCCCTCAACAACACACTTTAATTCTGAGACTCTCCTTACACGAACTTTCCATTTAACCCCCCCCCCCCCCCCCCACACACACAGTTAACTAAGTAAATAAAACCATTGGCATGATAGGAACCTCCTAGAACATAATCATTATGTAGTTCCTATATACAAAAATTAATTTTTAACCATTGTGAATTAAATACTAATTAAACTAGTTTCTTAGAGAAATAATAGCTTGTCAATAATGATGTTAACTTACAAACTCATCCAAAACATGTTGAGAATTGTCCACAGAGCAAATAATTGATTACCAAACCTGGTTACTGCATTAACGATTAAGGTTACAAGAAAATGCAAATACCGTTTGAATGAAGTAAAAAACAGTAATTTGGTTACCTGGTACGTGTGTTTTTTGAAGAATCACGACTGCTAAGCTCCGATTGTATTGTTTAAGATATTGGGTTGAAAGAAGATACAACGTTTATGTGTGTGTGATTTTGTTAATGTTAATGTTAATGTGTTAAACACGACTTAGTTTGGTTATTTACAAAAAATGTCCTCGTCGATTTTCGTGCAAATGAGGTAGATGAAGTGTGTTAAAGGCGGGAACAGTGAAATGATGTAACACCCCCTAATTTTAAATGCGGCAGCGGAATAGAAATTAGGGTGTTACGGTGAGGATCGAAGTCATAATGATAGAAAACGGCTCGAAGAGACGTTTTAAAACATAATTTCATTTATAAATATTTGAAATACAATAAGTCCTTATCAGAGTATTATAAAAGCTTGATGTTTTGAACTAAATCAAACATCATTTATTTTACATCATTATTTAAATAAAGTAATCATAATTTGAAGATTTTTGCCGCCCGTTTCATGCTTGCTTCCCCTGTTAAATACCTGAGATACATGCTTAAAAGTCAACAAAATTGTTGAGTGAAATTATAGAGTTTGAATTTAATAATCATTTTGATACACAAGTAAGATTGTATTGGAAAATACAATCAGTTTGAAAACATTGATATTGCAGTTCATATATTGCACTAAGTCTCATGACACGCAAACGTTAACAAATACCGTAAACGGCGGGTGTTTATCAAATCAATGATAAATTTGCCCTCGTGTAATAGGTGATTTGCCAGTTCCTATTTTTACTCAAATATAATTATCACGACTAATACAACTAACCACATGCATAATGGCATTCCGTCAAGTATTAATGGGACAGGCTGTCAAACCTTAAATAGATCTATTCATTATATTCGCGTTCACCGCAGTGATTAATGGCTCATGAATAAGGGTCTTTTGGCAATATCTAACTTAGGCATATATCAGTCAGGAAAGCATACAGAAAAATACTTGCGATCTATTTATAACATGTATCCCCCTCACGGAGTTTTGAAAATAATTAAATGTGAGGCTATGACTCACCTTGATTTATACTGAAAATGAAGAAAATAAAGTCGGATGAATTTATGAAAACGGCTTCGAATCACAACCTGATAAATAAATTTATCTAAGAACTTGACCAAAAACTATTCGGTAATTATGAAGAAAATAACGAATATTAGATATTCGTTATGACGAAAAATGATGTGCAGTGAAAATCTTGTGATATGCATGATATGACAAAATATGACTTTTAAAATTATCCATCGAAGTTTTTCCTTTTTAATCATAAGTAAAATCTTAACTTTTTTTAAAATATCGTTATATATATTATTAATGTTACGTTAAATAATATATATATAAATAAAAAAAAAATTTAACATGATATGAAATAAATTGACGAAAAATAGAAAATAAATAAGAATGATAAATAAGTTACGTTTAGTCTTTGTCTCCTTTTCCAATTTTACCATTTTTACACTAACGATACTTGCGTTACACCGTTAGTCCTTTTTATATATTTTTCAACTATTGTCTTCTACTTTGTCCAATAATCAATACTAACCTTCTAATATTAATTTTTATCACATTTTAACCTTAGATTTCTGTATTTACAGGTTTAGTCCTTTATTTTCAATATTTACACATTTAGTCCTTCTAGGTGTCGTCGCGTTACATTTTTAGTCCAATTTTGCAAAAATAATTATTAAACTTTTCTAAAAAATTTCCGTAGCTTATTTATTTAGTAATAAGCTTATTTTAACTGCTTATTTATTCAAAAGCTTATTTTTTTAGCGTATGGGCCTGGAACGATTTAAACTAAGGCCCGTTAAGATTTTTGGAGACGGGGCATAGAAAAAGTTTTGGGCTTGGCTTTGGACCAGTTTTATGATTCTAAACACATTTCTTATAGGCCCAGTGGGCTTACAGATTTTAATTACTTAATAGGCTTTAGTTAAGCCCAGTCGACAAAAATAAGATTTTTAGTTTCAAATTTTGGTTTGAAAACCGGTTCATGTCATTTCAAAATGGATCGATTAGGATGTCAAAACGTGATTATTTTTACAAGTTTTTTACATGAAAATGTTAGCTTGCTAGGTGGTCAATGGCGTCGTGAAAAAATATGGTGCTATCGTTAATTGAAATTTTAAGTTATACATGTGTTTTGTGACATGTTTGGATCGGTATTATATTTTGAAAACTTAGAATTATTTACTAAGTGTTATACTAAATTTCATACGATGGATGCAATTTGAAATGGATGTGTGATATGCTTGAAACATTACAACTAAAGTGAATGGTGTGTGCTACGTGATTCCTAGGCCTTCCAAGATAGAGGCTAATCACGTTTCGTGTACTAAAAATAAATATATACGTGTGATTCATGTGCAAAGTGTAGACGTTCGAAACAAAATACACAAAGTGCATGACTATATCATAACGTATGAAATGGATTAGAAACAAGTGTAGGAAACTTACAAACACCTTAAAGGTGATCAAGAGTCGAGATAGGTAGAAAGGGAACACAAGAAATCACGTCTAAGCTATATAACCCAAACGTTATATAATATTTCAAACCCGATTTCTTTTCCTTGCTTCCAATATTATACCTTACGACTTGTAAGTATTATGAAAAGGATTTGAAGGTCGAACAATTGCAGCTAAAGAGTTTAGAAATGAATGAGAGTAGTATGCATGCAAGGACGTACATATATATACTAATATATAACGTTTTAGTAGAGAAATTCAATTTAACTTCTTCGTACTATTGCATGTCAGTAACTAGGCTCATAGATGAACATATTATATTGATTTAGGGAGCATTGTGAGAGCACAAAAGAAGGGAGATGTTGGGTGAATCATACCCTATGTCGACCATGCAATTTTCCTTATATACGATTTACAAAATCGTACATAACTTATTTATACATGATCATCTTTAACATTTGAGCTTAGAATCATCTTAGGAATAATATTAGGAACAATTAGAAACAAACTAGATTCAAAACGGTTAAGTTTTGAATATAGTCTAAATCGATTTGGGTTTGCTAGAGTCGAATACTTTGCCTCTTAAAAACGTATCAAAACTCAACGTATAGACGTGAGACTTGATACACTAATTGTTGGCTAGTAGGTTAACGAGATGGGAAAATAAAATACGTAGGTCGTGTAGAAGATTTAAAAATAAAAGATGTGTTTTGGGGAGGGTGTGAACTTAGTCGAACGGATGAAAATTAATAAAAATAAATTTTGGGCTTTGTTTCGTGGGCTTAGGAATAGAGGTTAAGGTTTGGGCCGAAGGTAATTAAGGGTCCGGTTTGATTAATTAGGATAATTAAGGATTTTAATTATATTTACTAAATATAATTAGGATTAGGATTTAGGTTTAGAATTTAATGAAACGTTTAAGTTTCGTGTAATGTGTCGAGGATTAATTCCGTCATTTCGTAAATTATATTATTTTGTGAAAATCGCCAAAATAATATAATAAGAAAAATTTTAAATTTTTCCGAGAAAATGGGAATTAGAAATTATAGCGAAGGATTATTTATTTATTAACGATTTAATTACAAGAAATTTTTACAGGGTTCTACAGTACCCACTTGTCATTCTGAATTTCGTCCCGAAATTCGATTTTAAGAAATCTAACAAGTGCATTCTATGAAAATAAGTGTGGATATTTCTCACGGAATCTATCTTCTCTTTCCCATGTGTAAGTCGGTCCTCGCTTAGAGTCCCGTCTTACTTTCACAATGGGGATATGATTCTGTTTGAGTTGTTTTATCTCTCTATCCATTATTTCCACAGGCTCTTCTGTGAACACTAGTTTGTTGTCCAATCTAATCTCTCTTAGTGGAATGATGAGAGTTTCGTCTGACAAACATTTCTTGAGTTGGGATACGTGAAACGTAGGGTGTACCCTACTGAGTTCATCCGGAAGTTCTAACTTATAAGCAACTGAACCAATTCTCTCCAGAATTTTGAATGGTCCAATGTACCTCGGATTTAACTTTCCACGTCTTCCAAAGCGAATCATTCCTTTCCATGGCGAAACCTTCAACATGACTTTGTCTCCTACTTGAAATTCCATAGGCTTTCTCCTGACATCAGCATAACTTTTCTGTCTGTCACGAGCAGCTTGCAAGCGTTGCTTGATTTGGAATATCTTCTCTGTAGTATCATGTATTAGCTCTGGTCCGGTAAGTTGCGTATCACCAACTTCTGTCCAACAGATTGGTGATCTGCACTTTCTTCCGTACAGTGCCTCAAAAGGTGCAGCCTTTATGCTGGCATGGTAACTGTTATTGTACGAGAATTCAACTAATGGCAAGTGTCTATCCCAACCTTTTCCGAAATCAATCACACATGCTTGGAGCATGTCTTCCAAGGTTTGGATTGTTCTCTCACTTTGTCCATCGGTTTGCGGATGATAAGCGGTGCTCATATCTAACCTAGTACCAAGAGATTTCTGTAGCGATTCCCAAAATCTTGAGGTGAATCGGCTATCTCTATCAGAAATAATAGATATTGGTACCCCATGTCTAATTACAATTTCCTTAAAATACAACTGAGCGAGTGTTTCCATCTCGTCAGTTTCCTTGATTGGTAGGAAATGTGCATACTTGGTTAATCGATCGATGATAACCCAGATTGTGTCTAATCCAGTCGAAGTCTTTGGTAATTTGGTAATAAAATCCATTGTGATTCTTTCCCATTTCCAGACCGGAATTTCTGGTTGCACGAGTAATCCTGATGGTTTCTGAGTCTCTGCTTTTACTCTAGAGCAGGTTAAACATTTACCAACGTACTCGGTGATATCAGCTTTCATATTTAGCCACCAATAATTCTTCTTAATATCTTGGTACATCTTATTGGAACCGGGATGAATAGAATATTTGGATTTATGAGATTCATGCATAATAAGGTCTCGAATACCTCCAAAGAGAGGAATCCAATATCTTTCCTTAAAACATAACATTCCATCATTTCTTCTCACAAATTCTTTTTCATTATTTGGCATTCTGTCAACCTGATCTTCCAGGTTTGACCTTCTGTCAATTTTCTCATATTTCCGGTTTTCTTCTTGTAGAGCTTCCGTTTGAGCTTTGATAATTTGAGCGGGAAGTGGCGAATGAATTGTCATTCCTAGAGATCGAACTCTAAGAGGTTTAATTCTATCTTTTCTACTCAACGCATTGGCTACTACATTCGCTTTACTAGGGTGGTAACGAATTTCACAGTCGTAGTCATTGAGTAATTCTAACCATCTTCTTTGCCTCATGTTTAGCTCCTTCTGATCTAGTATATGCTGTAGACTCTTGTGATCGGTGAAAACCGTACACTTTGTACCATATAGGTAGTGTCTCCATATCTTAAGAGCAAAAACTACTGCTCCTAATTCTAGATCATGAGTGGTGTAGTTTTCTTCATTCTTCTTCAGCTGTCGTGAAGCATAGGCTATAACTTTGTCTCTTTGCATTAGTACCGCACCTAAACCATGATGAGATGCGTCACAATACACTACAAAGTCCTCATTGCCTTCTGGTAATGCTAATATTGGTGCTTCACAAAGCTTCTGTTTCAGCAGTTGAAATGCTGACTCTTGCTTCTCTTCCCAGTTATACTTCTTGTTCTTCTGGGTTAGTTCCGTCAATGGTTTTGCAATCTTTGAAAAACCTTCTATAAATCTCCGGTAATAACCAGCGAGACCTAAGAATTGACGAATCTCAGTTGGGGAGGTGGGTGACGTCCAACCTTTAACTGCTTCTATCTTTGCGGGATCTACGTGGATACCTTTGTTGTTGATGATATGGCCTAAAAATTGAACGGTAGAAATCCAAAAATCACATTTGGAAAACTTAGCGTACAACTTTTCCTTCTTAAGTAACTCTAAAATAGTCCTTAAGTGTTCGGATGCTCTTCTTTGTTGCGCAAATAGATTAAAATATCATCAATGAACACAATAACGAATTTATCCAAGTATGGTTTGCATACTCGGTTCATTAAATCCATGAATACAGCTGGTGCATTGGTAAGACCAAATGACATCACTTGAAATTCATAATGTCCGTATCGTGTTCGAAAAGCTGTCTTGGGAATGTCCTCTTCCCTAACTCTTAATTGATGATATCCTGATCTTAGATCGATTTTTGAGTGAACACTTGATCCTTGTAATTGGTCAAATAGATCGTCGATCCTTGGTAATGGATATCGATTCTTCACCGTGAGTTTGTTCAACTCTCTGTAATCGATACACATTCGGAACGTTCCATCTTTCTTTTTGACAAAAAGGATTGGTGCTCCCCAAGGGGATGAACTTGGTTGAATGAAACCTTTATCTGATAGTTCTTTTAACTGTTCAGATAATTCTTTCATTTCGGAGGGTGCTAATCGATATGGTGCTTTTGCAACGGGTGCTGCTCCAGGCACTAAATCGATTCGGAATTCTACTTGACGAGTTGGTGGGATTCCAGGTAAGTCTTCGGGAAATACATCAGAAAATTCTCTTACAACTGGCACTTCATCAAGTTGTTTCTTCTTTTCTTTTGTTTCTCCTCCCGTTACTTGGATTTGAAATACATGGCATCCTTTGCTTATGTATTTCATCGTCTTGGCGTACGAAATGATATTGAAAGAAGTTTTAGGTTTATCACCTTGGATGATTAAGGTTTCACCGTCGAATGGAATTTGGATGATTCTGGCACGGTGTTTAGATAACCAATCCATACCAATGATGACATCAAAACTTCCCAATTGAATGGGCATAAGATTGATAGGAAAAGATTTATTTAGAAGGGTTAAGGTGCAATTTTCGATTAGGGTATTGGTACTTAGAATATTTCCATCTGCTAATTCTATTTCATAGATAGTATCTAATTCTACAGGAGTAATATTTAGAATTGTGGCAAACGAAGTAGACACAAAACTTTTATCTGCTCCTGAATCAAATAATATCTTAGCATCTTGTTGATTTAATAGGAACGTACCAGTAACAACATCAGAATTCTGTGTTGTGTTCCCATCACCAAGTACATACGCTCTTCCTCTGGCAACATTATTGGTAAATTTCGGACATTGAGGTCTGTAATGTCCAACTTCTCCACAACCATGGCACTTTACTGCTATCGGTTGTATGTTGGCTCCAGTCGCTCGACAGTCCCTTGTCATATGACCAATTCTTCTACAGTTGCCACAAGCAGCCCTACATGCTCCAGTATGATGCATGTTGCACTTGTTACATGGGGGTAGAGTTCCAGAATAACCTTTACTTTCTGTAGGCACTGCTGCATAAGCTCGGGTAGCTTCTTGTCGACGATTTTGTTGCTGATGATGATTACTACGGTTCTGCTGTTGATCTCTGTTGCGATTTCTGCTTTGATTGTTGTTGTTGCTGTAGCTACGGTTTACCACTGTAACTGTTGTTGTAGTTGCGGTTGTTGCTATTGTTATTCCCACGGTTGTCAGCACTTCTCTTATGCTCATTGATCACAGAAGTAGAACCTCTTTTAATCACTCGGGTTAACAATCTCTGTGCAAGCTCCATAGCTTCTTCTACTGTCTTTGGATTCGATGAGGTAACATCTCCTTCAATGGATGGTGGCAGTCCCTCCACGTATTTCTCCAATGCTTGTTCAACATCGGGTACTATAGTTGGACATAGCACCGACAACTCCAGAAACTTTCTGTCGTATGTCTTCAAGTCATTGTACCTTACAACTAGCTGATGAAATTCATCCTCCAGTTTTCGAATCTCTGTCCTTGGATAATCCTTCTTCAACATTTTATTTTTCAACTCATTCCACGAAAGTCTGAAAGCTTCATCTGGACCCATAGCATTCGCAGTAGTGTTCCACCACGATAGTCCTTCTCCTTGAAGAGTTCCTGTAGCAAAGGTAACTTTGCTATTCTCAGGACAACCACTCCTCTTGAAGATTGTCTTAGTATGCTCAAACCAATGGGCCATTTCAGTCACTCCTTCAATTCCTTTGAAGTTTGTTGGCTTGCAAGTCATGAAATCCTTGTAAGTACAATTACGCGGAGTAATTGTATTAGCTTCGCGATTTGCACCATTGATATTATTCAAACGATCCGCTTCACGAGCTGCAGATATTCCCTCAGCAATCATTCTCTGAACCTCAGTGGGGGTCATGATCACTTCCGGGTTAGAGTTTTCGCTACTTGCATGCTCCATTTTTCTATTAATAATACAAAAATATAGCATTTAGAATTTTAAACAACAACTTGTTTAAAGGTTCTTGTGAAGTAGGGAAATAAATATTTTTGAGTCTTAATAATAATTGGGCACCATATGTAGTTTTTATTTCTATACAACAGTCATAATCATTCCGATATGTTAGATGCAATTATAATACACATGAACAACCATAAGCATAAGTTAACATTTGTATACAGTAATATCAAAGCCAACAGCATAACATTAATAACTTTAAATCAGTTGAGTTGTTATAACAAAACGATACAAGCTTATTAAATGCCACATGCGGCAGGCTTGAATGCCTTATTACTAGTACAAATACTAACTGTCTCTAATGATTAGGTATGTCCACATGTCCTCCCATTTCTAAAATCTGAGTTCGGAGCTCTTGCATCTCGGTATGGTGTTGCATCTGCATATCTCCTACAAGGTTTTCCAATGTATCTGCTCTTCGGTGTGCAAGCTAGGCTTCCCAAGTACGGTTCTGTCCCTCTCTTTGCAACGATATCGCGAAAGAACGTGTCTCAGAGATATCCGAATGTATCTGAGCTAACCCCTGCTGCAACTCTATCCTATCGGCTATAAGGTTATGTAAGGTGTTGTGGGTAGTATCTGAATGATCAAAAGATGAATAATCAATCATCTGAAGAAGTGAGTCTATCTGATCTTCGTGATGCTCCAATCGCGTCACTACTACAGAAGGTGAAAAGGTAGAGGGAATTTCCATCCTAGCACTCTCACCAGTTTCATTGATATGAGCTGGGGGAGTAAAACCAGGCGGATAGGGTAATGATGGTGAAAGTGGAGAAATAGAATCAGAAATACGAAGGCGGCTGAATGTAGGTATATCTTCCTCAGGGATTTGTTCTCTTGGGTGAAAAGTATACTGATAAGTTTGGCTAAAAAGGTTGAGTAGGTGATCGGGTGCATATGAATTGAAATCATGACGTGGTAATGGTGTCGATAAAACAAAAGCATTGGGATTCTCAGGCGTTGTAGCAATTTCGTCTTGCTCGAAGGGTTCTGTTTCTTGGGAAACAGCGTCAGGTACAAAAGTAGAACGATAAACAGGCGAAGTAACGGACGCGACGGAAATATCAGAGTCGGAGTCGAACATACTCATATTGAAATAATACTGTAACAATTCGTAAATAGTGCAGAATAAGAATTTATTATCATAAAATTTTAACATATCACAATCAAAATATCATAGCTTAATGATTAACTTACGGAATACTGTAGCAAGCAGGCACGGCGGGCAAAATTTATATGATGAAAATTTAATTTATTTGAAAGTGTGGTTATAGTTCAATGTTTGAAAACATTTGGTTCTCTATAACTATGGCTCTGATACCAATCTGTAACACCCCCTAATTTGAAATGCGGCAGCGGAATAGAAATTAGGGTGTTACGGTGAGGATCGAAGTCATAATGATAGAAAACGGCTCGAAGAGACGTTTTAAAACATAATTTCATTTATAAATATTTGAAATACAATAAGTCCTTATCAGAGTATTATAAAAGCTTGATGTTTTGAACTAAATCAAACATCATTTATTTTACATCATTATTTAAATAAAGTAATCATAATTTGAAGATTTTTGCCGCCCGTTTCATGCTTGCTTCCCCTGTTAAATACCTGAGATACATGCTTAAAAGTCAACAAAATTGTTGAGTGAAATCATAGAGTTTGAATTTAATAATCATTTTGATACACAAGTAAGATTGTATTGGAAAATACAATCAGTTTGAAAACATTGATATTGCAGTTCATATATTGCACTAAGTCTCATGACACGCAAACGTTAACAAATACCGTAAACGGCGGGTGTTTATCAAATCAATGATAAATTTGCCCTCGTGTAATAGGTGATTTGCCAGTTCCTATTTTTACTCAAATATAATTATCACGACTAATACAACTAACCACATGCATAATGGCATTCCGTCAAGTATTAATGGGACAGGCTGTCAAACCTTAAATAGATCTATTCATTATATTCGCGTTCACCGCAGTGATTAATGGCTCATGAATAAGGGTCTTTTGGCAATATCTAACTTAGGCATATATCAGTCAGGAAAGCATACAGAAAAATACTTGCGATCTATTTATAACATGTATCCCCCTCACGGAGTTTTGAAAATAATTAAATGTGAGGCTATGACTCACCTTGATTTATACTGAAAATGAAGAAAATAAAGTCGGATGAATTTATGAAAACGGCTTCGAATCACAACCTGATAAATAAATTTATCTAAGAACTTGACCAAAAACTATTCGGTAATTATGAAGAAAATAACGAATATTAGATATTCGTTATGACGAAAAATGATGTGCAGTGAAAATCTTGTGATATGCATGATATGACAAAATATGACTTTTAAAATTATCCATCGAAGTTTTTCCTTTTTAATCATAAGTAAAATCTTAACTTTTTTTAAAATATCGTTATATATATTATTAATGTTACGTTAAATAATATATATATAAATAATAATAAAGTTTAAACATGATATGAAATAAATTGATGAAAAATAGAAAATAAATAAGAATGATAAATAAGTTACATTTAGTCTTTGTCTCCTTTTCCAATTTTACCAATTTTACCATTTCAACTATAGTCCTCTACTTTGTCCAATAATCAATACTAACCTTCTAATATTAATTTTTATCACATTTTAACCTTAGATTTCTATATTTACAGGTTTAGTCCTTTATTTTCAATATTTACACATTTAGTCCTTCTAGGTGTCGTCGTGTTACATTTTTAGTCCAATTTTGCAAAAATAATTATTAAACTTTTCTAAAAATTTTCCGTAGCTTATTTATTTAGTAATAAGCTTATTTTAACTGCTTATTTATTCAAAAGCTTATTTTTTTAGCTTATGGGCCTGGAACGATTTAAACTAAGGCCCGTTAAAATTTTTGGAGGCGAGGGCATAGAAAAAGTTTTGGGCTTGGCTTTGGACTAGTTTTATGATTCTAAAACATTTCTTATAGGCCCAGTGGGCTTACAGATTTTAATTACTTAATGGGCTTTAGTTAAGCCCAGTCGACAAAAATAAGATTTTTAGTTTCAAATTTTGGTTTGAAAACCGGTTCATGTCATTTCAAAATGGATCGATTAGGATGTCAAAACGTGATTATTTTTACAAGTTGTTTACATGAAAATGTTAGCTTGCTAGGTGGTCAATGGCGTCGTGAAAAAATATGGTGCTATCGTTAATTGAAATTTTAAGTTATACACGTGTTTTGTGACATGTTTGGATCGGTATTATATTTTGAAAACTTAGAATTATTTACTAAGTGTTATACTAAATTTCATACGATGGATGCAATTTGAAATGGATGCTTGATATGCTTGAAACGTTACAACTAAAGTGAATGGTGTGTGCTACGTGATTCCTAGGCCTTCCAAGATAGAGGCTAATCACGTTTCGTGTACTAAAAATAAATATATACGTGTGATTCATGTGCAAAGTGTAGACGTTCGAAACAAAATACACAAAGTGTATGACTATATCATAACGTATGAAATGGATTAGAAACAAGTGTAGGAAACTTACAAACACCTTAAAGGTGATCAAGAGTCGAGATAGGTAGAAAAGGAACACAAGAAATCATGTCTAAGCTATATAACCCAAACGTTATATAATATTTCAAAGCCGATTTCTTTTCCTTGCTTCCAATATTATACCTTACGACTTGTAAGTATTATGAGAAGGATTTGAAGGTCGAACAATTGCAGCTAAAGAGTTTAGAAATGAATGAGAGTAGTATGCATGCAAGGACGTACATATATATACTAATATATAACGTTTTAGTAGAGAAATTCAATTTAACTTCTTCGTACTATTGCATGTCAGTAACTAGGCTCATAGATGAACATATTATATTGATTTAGGGAGCATTGTGAGAGCACAAAAGAAGGGAGATGTTGGGTGAATCATACCCTATGTCGACCATGCAATTTTCCTTATATACGATTTACAAAATCGTACATAACTTATTTATACATGATCATCTTTAACATTTGAGCTTAGAATCATCTTAGGAATAATATTAGGAACAATTAGAAACAAACTAGATTCAAAACGGTTAAGTTTTGAATATAGTCTAAATCGATTTGGGTTTGCTAGAGTCGAATACTTTGCCTCTTAAAAACGTATCAAAACTCAACGTATAGACGTGAGACTTGATACACTAATTGTTGGCTAGTAGGTTAACGAGATGGGAAAATAAAATACGTAGGTCGTGTAGAAGATTTAAAAATAAAAGATGCGTTTTGGGGAGGGTGTGAACTTAGTCGAACGGATGAAAATTAATAAAAATAAATTTTGGGCTTTGTTTCGTGGGCTTAGGAATAGAGGTTAAGGTTTGGGCCGAAGGTAATTAAGGGTCCGGTTTGATTAATTAGGATAATTAAGGATTTTAATTATATTTACTAAATATAATTAGGATTAGGATTTAGGTTTAGAATTTAATGAAACGTTTAAGTTTCGTGTAATGTGTCGAGGATTAATTCCGTCATTTCGTAAATTATATTATTTTGTGAAAATCGCCAAAATAATATAATAAGAAAAATTTTAAATTTTTCCGAGAAAATGGGAATTAGAAATTATAGCGAAGGATTATTTATTTATTAACGATTTAATTACAAGAAATTTTTACAGGGTTCTACAAATGACGAAAATACCCTCACGTGCAACGCACGTGAGGATTGACTAACGGGCTTCGCTAACGATCGTTAAGCAAAAAACCGTTTTTGCAAACAAAGTTTATCCTCAAGTACACTTTTTGTCATTTGCTAAAATTCTTGTATTGAGGACAACCTTCGCAAAATCGACAAAGTTAAGGGACATTTTTTGCAGTTTACCCTAAAATTTTTAAGATAATCGGCTGAAAATATATCATACTTGTCACTTTTTTTATTGTGCGGATTTTTTTTGTTGCTATTATAACACAAACTTTTTGAATTCTTATTATTACCGTGTATTTTGAGCATGTAAAATGACCCTTTTTAACCTTTGGCAGTTACACAAAATACATACAATGGCAGGAATTCAAAAAATTTATGTTATAACACAAACTTTGTGAATTCCTCTATTGTCATCATCTACACATCAACGTCAAATGTGGTGATGGCCCCCGCTTCGTAAAAACGAGCGTTACAGCTCGTTGATCGAGTAGGTGAAATATTTTGATCATCAACTAATTCCACTCAACAACAATTGAATTCCGTAAGGGTATCTCGTTTATATTCAGAATCTCTCTATCACAAGACACACAGAGTAATAACTAATAAGTATCACATGTAGTGACAGCCATTTCCTCGTGCTAAAATCACATAAAAAAACACCTCGAGTCAACTTGTTATAATATCTTTCTTTCTTTTGTCAACAAAGAAATATTTCAGATCTAAATTTCATCTCCTCAGCTGCACTTTCACCAGGTTTGTCATTCATCCCCATCTCACCTTTTTTAAAGTGGAATGTGTTTTTTTTTGGGGAAAATAGATTTAGAAATATTGTAATTTAGCTATGTTTTTCAAAGTATTGTTAGAAATGATGACCGATCTTTTTTAAATATTAATTTATTCATGTTTACTAGAATCGGTATACGTACAACATCGGGATTGGGGGTTTGGCGGTAGTTAAAATTAAAATACTTCTTATAAAAATTAATAAGAAGAAATAATAGTGGTTACCATGACCCATACCTTTTAAAAGTTGGATTGCTACTAGTGGTCAAAGATCCCCAAATTTTGATTCTCTTATTTTTAAAGTTGAATATATAAATAATCAAAATTAGTAGTGAATATATGTATGTATGTAAAATTTGAAAAACCAATCATTATCGCTCAGTTCTCGAGTTTTAAGTGAAAGGAAATGGAAAAGAATTGGAAAGGGAAAAGAAAGGGAAAAGGAAAGTAAGTGTAGTTGTTATGTTCTTGAGATAGAGGAAAGGAAAAGGAAAGTAATGACAATCATGTTCTTGAGTGGAAGGAAAAGGAAAATAACTTGGTGAAATTACATATATGCTCTTTAGTTGTTAATGTAAAATATTTTAAAAAGGGTATATTAGTCTTTACACAATAAAAACTTCTTTTTCCTTTCACTTTCCTCCCAAAAGTGGGAGGAAGATTTACTTACTAAATCTTCCTCTCTATTTCCTTTCCCTTTCCAATTCCTTCATTAAAAAAAAACTCAAGAACACAAAAAATTGTCAATTTCCTTCCCTTTCCAATTCCTTTCCAACTCGAGAACTGAGTGTATAAGTTTATCAAGTTAATATAAGTTCAAGTTGATAATCTAATAAGCAAATAAATATGACCTCATTAGTTTCTTGAATTTTAGATAAGCTTAAACTGATTTTAAACTTACTGATCAAGTACCCCCGAGTGTATGTACACACTCTGCATAAATGATGACCCATGTTGAAACCATCGATCCTGCTGGCCTTTTAACCTTCAACCCTTGCTACGACGGAAAAAACCTTTACAAACCAGCCTTCTGTCGTTTAGCCGGAAGAAAACCTCCGACCATCGCCCAATCTGACCACCCATAAGTTTTGGTATAATTTATGTAAAAAAAAAAAAACCTTAGAATTTGGATTCTTTTCTCAAGACTATGAATGTTTAACAAGATTTGGTCGTTGATTAATCAATACGAAAATTGAATTAAAAACGTTATATTGGTTACTTATTCTTTCAAATGGGGTGTTCGCGTTAGCTTATGAAATATAGCTTGTGCTTATTGGCTTATCGCCTTGATAAGCTATTTTATATAATCACGTTCATATATGCTTCTCAAAAGTAGCTTATCTATGTCAAATAAGCTCTTAAGTCCTAAGCTGTTTGGCTAAGTTTATTGAAAGAAGCTAGGTGTGTTATCAAAACACACTAGTTTAGCCTTCAAACGCTGTTAAGTACTTTTATGGGAAGTGTTTGAATAATCTTATGTGTTTGGTTAACGCAATAAGCTAATAAGCCCCTTAATATGCTCATCCAAAACACCCTCTTAATATGCTTACCCAAACACCCCCTAACTGTAGTACTGGTTAGTGTGTCTCCGTTCAATCCTAAACTTAATAGCGAATATCATTAAAAGGAAATTACTAAATGGAATCTGCATTCGACACGGCATAAAGTTTATACAAAATATAGTTTTATAAATTATAAACTTTTTTTTGTTTGTTTGTTTGTTTTTTTTTATTATTATTATTATTTTTTTATTATTATTTATTTATTTTTTTAAACCGTAGATCTTGTTATATGATATAAGATGAAATGTGATTGCAGTTGGATTCAGCAATGACGAACCAAGACCCGTCTTCTGAAAACTTCTTAAAAGAATTTTACATTCCTGATTACATCCTTAATCCGGGAGGAGACGTTAAGGTTGATTGTGATGCACCTGCATGCCCAACGCTAGTATTTATTAACTCCAAAAGTGGTGGTCAGTTGGGTGGTGAACTTCTCATCACATACCGTTCTGTTCTAAATCCTAACCAGGTACTGTCGCCATTCCATTTAGTATAGACTAACTTAGTTCCCAATCATTTATTGTTAGGTCTAACTTCATGTTTGTTTATGTACAAGGTTTTTGACTTAGGTGAATATGCCCCTGATAAAGTGTTGCAAAGACTCTACCTCACTCTAGAAAACCTTAAACGCAGTGATGATGGTTTAGCTACTAAAATAGAGAAGCACTTACGAATAATTGTGAGTTGATGATATACATATGTGAAGATTGTATCTAATTTAAAATATATATGTTTTGTGACATGGACTTGTTATTATTTATCAGGTTGCTGGAGGAGATGGAACCGCTGGTTGGCTGCTTGGGGTTGTTAGTGATCTGAAATTATCTCACCCACCGCCGATAGCAACAGTGCCTTTAGGAACTGGAAACAATCTCCCGTTTGCATTTGGTTGGGTAAGAATAAACCATGATATTAGGCAACTTGATAAATGATTATTTAATTAGAAAAGCTTATTTACTTTGTTCTCTTCAAAATTCTGGCTTATAGGGAAAGAAGAATCCAGGAACGAATCGTGAATCAGTGCTAAAGTTCTTGAAGCAAGTTCTTGAAGGACAAGAAATGGAGATAGATAGGTAGCACTTTTTTTTGGCAGATAAATAGATTTTGTAACTTATATGGTTTATTGACTTTATATATGCCTAATCTTATTCGTTATTGACCCGTTTTCGACATAATGCAGTTGGCATATTCTTATGAGGATGAAATCTGCCCCAAAAGATTGTGATCCCATTGCCCCACTTGAGTTGCCACATTCTTTGCATGCCTTCAATCGTGTGTCTGATACAGATGAACATAATGTGGTAAAGTATTATGCTATATTTTTGTCTCACTTTTTATACATGTATCCTACAATATAAGTAACTGTAACTTCTTCTTCCATTATAATTCAAATTACGTGATGTGTTCTTTGTTAATGTATACTTTGTGAATGTTCCCAGTCAGGCTACGACACATTTCGTGGAGGATTTTGGAATTATTTCAGCATGGGTAATTTAAGACTATTGACTTTTGTTTTTCCAACTCTTATGACGATCAAGTAGTTTCGAAGTGCTTGTTCCATATACTAAATCTACTGAGATATTTGTTATAAATAGGGATGGATGCTCAAGTTTCGTATGCATTTCATTGTGAGCGGAAGTTGCATCCTGAGAAATTCAAAAATCAGTTGACTAATCAGGTATGGTACAGTTCTGAGTATTCTTGAATGGAGGTAACTTGTTTTCACATCTCGATTCGTACGCAAGTTGCACGTAATAGCAACCTACCTACAATTCAACGTGTAAAGTACTAGGTTTTAAAGATAAAATCAAACAAGGGATCTAGTTGTTAGTAAAACCCTTATAGATAGGTTATGTTGTATGCTTGGCTAGGTATAATTATGCACTGATTCATGTAGAACTGAACCTATGTCTTCTTACTGCAAATAATCTATAATATTACTTCATACATCCGACACTGACCATGTGTTTTCCTTTATCTCGTAGAGCACATATGCAAAGATTGGCTGTACTCAAGGGTGGTTTGCAGCATCTCTCTTTCAGCCTTCATCAAAGTGAGTTTCTTCACACTTTTAATTGTGAAAATAACTAATGCATACTACAAATACATATTGGGTTGGTGTATGTAATGGGTTTATTTATTGTCTTACAACATAATATAGAACAGGTTGAAATGGTTTGGGCCTGCTTTGACTTTTAACTTTTCCCAAATCCAATTCCAACCCAATGTAATATAGACATCATATAAGAGCTACTCTCTATCAGGAATGAGGAAGTTGATGAATTTTTTGATTTAAAAATTACAGAACTCGAGATTGCGAATAAGATTTGTATCATTCTAAAGTACGAGTTATTTAGGAAACGTGTATTTCAGATGTACATATAAAGTGTAATTGCTGGTTAGATGAGAAGAGTAAAACAATTTATGCAATTATCTTTCTGAACATCCATAGAAACACTTTAGTTAACACGTATAAGATAGCCGTTCATATTTCACCCCTTATGCTGCTATGCCCTTCCGCAAGGTGCAATAGCAGCAAATACAGAGGCCATAAAACTCGTCCCATATGTTCATGGACGCCAGATAAAGCAGCCATGAAACCCAAGAGCAGCATCAATCTAATACTGGAACCAACTACAGAGCTGCTGTGAGCAACAGAGCATAGGACAACCAGCGAAAACTACTTAGAAGGATTAGATCTCGTCACTGCAAAACCTAACAGGAAATCTTACAATTGTGTAATGCCTGATCTACGATGGCACCTTGATGTACACTCTGAACATTCCTTGATGAATTATGCTCATTGGATCGACCAGAAATCCACATGAATAGCTGAAATCCACATGAACAAACTTTTTTGGAGTTCGGAGAAAAATCCGGGTCAGCTAGCAATCTTTAAATCAAACACCCTATTTTGATGGTCAAATAAAATAAGCAGACGACCAAGTCCCAGCTTGCCACATGTTTCGTTGTCTTCTCTGGAAAAAGGATCTATCCAATGCCAATGCGTAAAGCAAATTGAACGAGTCGACACCAATTAAATACCTTAGACCACACTGCCTTCACACCTTTGCGGCAGTAAGAAAATGATTCATCGTCTCTCTTGATTCCATATAGCATGGAGATAAAGCTGTTTCCATTTTGAGATATGAATGTGGATAAACAAAAATCATTACTTTAGATCACTAAAAGTCGCATACCTGTTTTTAAAAAATACTGTTTTCTGTCCTATCTGTGAGTGCAGATTTTCCATGCTGGGCAAGTATATACAGTTCAAATTATGGTGTGCGTGCACACAAGGAATTTAGCCATCTAGGGTTGTCGATACTCGAAATGTGTATAGCTTTTATAGGGATAATTCTACATAACTTTGGAGAGAAAGTATGAGGTTTAGAAGAATTGGTAAGCTAGAAAGTTGCAGTCATGTTAGACCCTAATGTTTTACGCTATTTCATTCATCCCAACCGAAAAACACGACTTACATTGGATTCGGTGTACGTTGCAAAGCTGAATTTCTGTTAGAATCAGTTCAGTTTAGATTTTGTTTATCATAGTTGATTTGTTCTAATCTGTTGTAACCTTGATCTGTTCTTATTTTCTAGACTTGTTATACCCTTTACTTGTGGATATACTATGCTAGTAAAAGAACTCGAGTTTGTCTACATTTGATATCTATTTTTGGAACAGAACTTGAGTTGACTTAAAAACTACCACAATCGAACTTCAAACTTCTAATTTCTATTCTATTGCTATATTTATACGTTTTTTCTCTTGTAGTAATTTAGTTTTATTTAAATTTAGGAGAGGTGAATGGGATTCTAAGTCCCATCGCTAGTTGGATTCAAGTAACCTATTGTAATCACTGTTCAACTTCAAACACAGCTGTGATTCCTCATGTGAATCTCAATAGTTCCTTTTTCTAACACTTGGTTGATTTTGGTTTGGATGCAGGAATATAGCGCAGCTCATGAAGGTTAAGATTATGCAAAGGCATGGTGGATGGAAAGACCTCAAAATACATCATAGGTAATGAAAGTTAACTCCAGCTCCTTCTGTTGTATTCTGTCTTTTGTATATTTAGTTATTCTCTCTTCACCTTTATAGCTGCACTAATTTGTTGGTTACTTGACAAATGGCAGATGTTTCATTAATCAGTTTCTTTTAATGTATCATATCATCCTTCTTAACTTGCAGTATCAGGTCAATTTTATGTCTCAACTTGCCTAGCTTCTCAGGGGGGCTAAATCCTTGGGGAACACCAAATCAAAACAAAAGACGTGATGTTAGTATTCTTTTTCTGTCTCTTGTTGACTTCTTGTATTTTCGGATTCCACATTTTCTGGATGAATTGGAAGTGTATTTGAATTATATATAATCTCAACATTCTTGTACTTCCCTATTTTTGTCCTTTAAATTTTGACCTATTTCATGATTGTGCTCTGCCTAACATTCTCTTTCAGACGGACTTAACTCCGCCATACGTTGATGACGGCCTTATTGAGATTGTTGGTTTTAGAGATGCATGGCATGGGCTCGTTCTGCTTGCACCAAAAGGACATGGCACCCGTCTTGCACAGGTTATAATGAATCCAACTTCTATAAACATGATTCCATTTTCTCCATTCACACAAACTGTATATATGAGATCAAAGGTTTCCAGAAGCATGCATATATATACATAATAACTAAACACTTTTCTTTTTGGGAAGTGCAGCGTGAATATTTTGTGATTATTTTAAAGACAAATTGCACTAAGTGAGCATATACTTCTAAGTCTACATCCGGCCTATAGTTTATACTCTCACAATCAGCATCATAGGGTTTACCCTTTCCTTTTGCAAACAATGTGAGTTTATACTTTCATTTAATGTCTTTGCTATATCAGCAACTGAAATGCTGGTTTTCAAATTTGAATATAAATTGAACATTGCATTAACATATGTACCAAATTTCTACAATCTATCCTGGTATGACCACAAACACAAACAGATTGATGGTATTCATTTTAGAGGTGGCAATTGAACCCAGGTTAGTAGGAATATTTTATGTTTTCGCTACCTACCTGTCAAATGGTTGAAGGCCATCCAATCTTTAGTTCCAACGCAACCTCTTCAACCTTATATTAAGAAAACTGGGACTTTCATTATTACAATGTTTCTTATGAAATTCATATGTCTCAGGACTAATAAATTTTCCGAAATGGATAAGAAGTATTTGCAGGTCAACTAAACAGCAGTAATTGTACCTGTGCTATAATTTTATGTTTTAAACTAACTTGTTTTCCAGTTACATAACGCAACCTGTCCGGCCCATCAATCTTGCCATGTAGCTGGATGAGATTTCTCAAGCGTATCACGTATTAAAAACTCAACTGATTTTTTTGTTTGTTTTTAGACACACCGTGTAAGATTTGAATTCCACAAAGGTGCAGCTGACTGCACATATATGCGAATGGACGGGGAACCATGGAAACAACCCCTCCCGGTTGAAGATGACACCACTGTTGTTGAAATTTCACATCTTGGACGTGTCAAGATGCTTGCTACACAAAATTGTATATCCAAAAGTGTTAATGATCCTCATTCTCATGATCAACATGAAGAAGATGGTGATGATAGTGGAAATGAAGATGCTACACCAAAAGGTGAAGAGTGGAGAAAGTTTGGTGCAGCAGATACATTTAAGATCCCTGAAGATGTTGATATTTCTCGCCTCAGTTAGTTATGTTTCTTGGTGATCAATTTGGGTAAATGATTAGTATGACAAATTCCAAACTATTATGAATTTGTAGATAGTATTCAATGCTGCTACTTGCCCTTACTTTGATGCGCATCCGGAATTAAAACTAGTTATGGGGTCATGTTTGTATGTGCAAAGTTGCTTTTATGATGATACTCATTTTATTATTACATTACTATTTGCGCAAGATACTTAACATGTCGTTGTGTTACATGCCAGTTGAAATTGCATAGTTCTGACTAAAAATTTTCCATTTGTATCGCCTACTGATCATCTTGTTTACATGTAATGTAGCATTTGGAGAACTTCAAATGACCATGCACAATAAAAATAAAAATAAGGGATAATGGCCTATAAATCTATTTTACTTGACATTCTATCTTTTTATATTAAAACTTTTAGTATTTTATGTATCGACAAAATATCAATATAGAACTCATATTTGCCATAAAACCGATAAATCAAGTATAGCCAATTTTTTATTATTATTGTTATTGTTATTGTTATTGTTATTATTATTATTATTATTATTATTATTATTATTATTATTATTATTATTATTATTATTATATCAAAATTTAAAAAAAATAAACTTTCACCATTTTTTTTAAAATTAAATATCTCGCAAACCATTAAGTGAAAAAAAATCATAGCATCGTGACGAAAAGTAAATTATCTTTCTATAGATATGCATTATTATATACTTTCGACAAATTTTTTTTTTTTTTTTTTTTTTTTTTTTTTTTTTTTTTTTTTTCTTTCAAAATTTCTGTATAGAAAAATCACATGTGATTTGTAAAAATCACATTTTTGATTCGTTAAAATCAAATCATATGTGATTTTTACGAATCACATGTGATTTGTAAAAATCACATGTGATTCGGAAGAGTCATATGTGATTTATAAAAATCAAATTATATGTGATTTTTACGAATCACATGTGATTTTTCTTGACGGAAATTTAAAAAACAAAAATTCGTCGAAAGTATATAGAATTGCATATCTATAGGAAGATAATTTAATTCTCGTCGCGATAGTGTATTTTTTGTAGCTTGAAGATTTACCGTTTGCAAGATATATTGTTTTGTTATTGTTATTATTATTATTATTATTATTATTATTATTATTATTATTATTATTATTATTATTATTATTATTATTATTATTATTATTATTATTATTATTTTATCAAAATTTTAAAAAAATAAACTTTCACCATTTTTTTTAAAATTAAATATCTCGCAAACCATTAATCGTTATGCGAAATAAATCATACCATCGTGACGAAAATTAAATTATCTTTCTATAGATATGCATTATTATATACTTTCGACGAACCTTTTTTTTTTTCAAAATTTCTGTATAGAAAAATCACATGTGATTTGTAAAAATCACATTTTTGATTCGTTAAACTCAAATCATATGTGATTTTTACAAATCACATGTGATTTGTAAAAATCACATGTGATTCGTAAGAGTCATATGTGATTTATAAAAATCAAATCATAAGTGATTTTTACGAATCACATGTGATTTTTACGAATCACATGTGATTCGTAAGAGTCATATGTGATTTATAAAAATCAAATCATAAGTGATTTTTACGAATCACATGTGATTAAATCATAAGTAATTTAATTCTCGTCGCGATAGTGTATTTTTTGTAGCTTGAAGATTTACCGTTTGCAAGATATATTGTTTCAAAAAAAAGTTGGAAAATGATTTTTTATTAATTTAAATAAAAAAATTGATGACAATGATTGGTTCATTTGTTCTATGGCAAATATGAGTTCTACCCACCTTGTATTTTGTGTCATTTTGTGTGTATTTTGTGACAGTTTTGCCACTCTCGGGTAATAGGAGTGCTAATAAATTGAAGGGCAAAAAAGTCACAATTCACGCGAACTTCAAACGATAAACTTTTAAGAAAAACTGATTTCACCATAATTTTTTAAATTTAACTCTCTAATTTGATATGCATTTTGATATATAAATCTTAAATTTTCTTCAAATTTTAGGCATATTCGACCCTACTTTTGTCTAATTAAAGGTTGGCTTACACATTAAAACATGAGAGTTGTAGATTTTTGTCCTTTCTTTACCCCGAAATTTAAATCACTCAATTCTGATGTGATATGAGTGAGATATCATATTTGAAAATGACGTTTTACTCATATTTATTGCACATAAGGTGTTTCATAAAATGCTTAATAGATATTTTCCTTGTGAAAGTACATTTAAATGCACTAATTAGTGTACCACAATACATTTTTATGTATTTGTTCATAGTTAATATGGAAGTTGATAACAAAAAAAATTGATAATCTGATGAACAAAATGATCTAACTAATGAATGGATGAAAAATACAAACTGATAAACAAAGACTAACTAATGAATTGATGAACAACAACTAACTGATGAACTGATGAACATTGTGATATTTTTTTAGAAAATTGATAAATGGATGAACATTATGATTTTTTTGGAAAACTGATGAACTGATTAACATTACAATTATTTTTAGAAAACTGGTGAACTAATGAATATTGTCATTTTTTATTTTTTTTTTGGTTAAAAATCTTATGAACAACGTGATCTAATTGATAAACAAAATTAAAGAGAACTGATGAACAGTCCTTTTTTATTGATGAAAAACTGATGAACATATCTTTTTATTGATGAATAACTGTTTTTGTTGATGTACAACACTTTTTATTGATGCACATTTTTTTTATTTTTTTAATTGATGAACAAGGTTTTTATTGATGACAACGATTATTATTGATGAACAATTATTTTAATTGATGAACAACTCTTTTTATTAATGAACAACTAATTTTATCGATGAACGACTCTCTTTATTGATGACGTCGCCTATGATAAACGACACTTCTGCACACACTTGTTGTATTACTATTCTACCGAACAACATGTTGTACCTAGAACTCGACTTAACAATGTCTACGATGAATGACTATTGTGTTACGCCCCGTACCTGATTTGACATGAATTAAAAACTTTTTGCGGAAATGGCAAGACTATAACGAAACTTCTGTTACTATTTAATAAAGTGATAAAAAAAAATATTACTAACCAGCCTTTGAGACTATTTTTAAATGAAAGTAGACTCAAATACCTTTAAAATGATGGGTGGCACGACCTCTAACGACTTACGGTTTATTTTATACAAAATAAACAAAACGACAAAAATATGTCAAACGTCAAAATCCTGGTCTGAGCATAATCAACATTCTGGTCTGAGCATAGATCAGGGAAGAACCTTTTAAACTCAAATTTTTGGGTTGAGCATAGATCTTAAGATCTATGCTTAGGAACAACTTTTGCACATTTTTCGGAAAACTAACATCCCGAACACGAGACCATATGAAAACTTCCATAAATCATTTACACAACATAACACTCCATTTCCATAACACTCGTGGTCTCAATGATCCACGAAAACATACTTTACAAGCATACAAGTGTCTTTGCCAAAACACCTTTGACCGTTTATATAAACTTTAACCAACTACTATAACTAGACGAGTACCCGTGTATAGCAAGGGACTTTATAGCGACAGATCGTTTATTGATTAAAAAAAAGTTTATATGTTATAAATGAAAAATAATAAAAGTTTGAAGAATTAGGAATTAAACATAATGTTTTGAAACCTGGTTCGACCCGAGTGGTTCAACCGGTTGAACCGTTCCGGTCGAAAAATGGGTCGATTTAAACCGGGTCAACTTGTCGGGCTGGGTCGAAAACAGGTCAAATTAAACCGGGTCAACCCGCCGAGTTTGAAAAATCTCGAGTCAATTAATAGTTTCCTTTTGAAAAATATGTTTTTAACATTTCCTTTTTTAGTTTCAACTTTTCACCTTTCAGTTTTTTCTTCGGATACCCTGTGACGATTAACCGGAGAAATGATGAGACCTGATTCACCAATTTGTATCGGTTTCAACGGGTCCTCTCTGGTTCCTTTTCAGATGGCTTTTCTTGGTTAGACGAACCGGTGGCGACACCGGTACCCGGTTGAACCCGTTGGTCCCGTCCGGTTTTCAAAAATATATGTACCATCAACTTGTTAGGTTGTATGAAGCTTTGTTTGTTTTATAAATTTGTATAATGTGTATAATAACATGTACTTTTCCTTTTAGGGTGTTTTAAAAATAACATTAATTAGTTTGTTTAATTATTTTATATTT
Organism: Artemisia argyi; assembly: GCA_030686995.1. NCBI lineage: Eukaryota > Viridiplantae > Streptophyta > Magnoliopsida > Asterales > Asteraceae > Artemisia > Artemisia argyi. Next base: position 140,474 of record JARVZY010002735.1, on the reverse strand, counting down.
TGAATTATGTTGTAGCTTGTTTAAATTGTACATTATGAAAATTTTATTGTACTTTTTAATAAGTGGTGTTTTAATTGGTTGTATGTAATTTGGTAGGTATATGCTTTTAATTGGTTGTACAACGTGAATAAATCACTGTACTTTTAAGTAATGGGGTGTTTTAATAAGAGTATTAATTAAACTATACATTTATCTAACCTATAACCATTTTTAACTTTCAACATTTCACTTTGACCATACACCCTTTATATGTAGTATAGATAAATGACCTCGACATACTCTAATTCTAACATTTACAATTACTATGACACTTAATAAAGACCTTTAGCAAATCATAACGACGCTTGGGGGTTCAACATTGACTTTAAGCTCGGTATCTACGACTAAGCTCTTAAGCACGACTAATATACTTTCATCCCTTACTTCCAATCCTAATTGTTAATACCAATATAGCTTAAAACGTTATTTTTATTTTACGATCTTTACTAAATTTTATTAACGAAAAAGTGTAAACTATAATTTTTAGCAAAACATAAATATAGCTTAAGTCTTTCATAATTAAACTTTATTTCAAACTAAACATCACATTTGCTACATTTACATTTCACATTAACATAACATTTTCATATTTCTAAAAATAGAAAATGTTGTATGACATTATGGCATGCATCATGTGTAATCTTAGAAAGATTTCCAAAATCTCATAGTTGACTTTGTGAGATCTCATGCATATCTTAGATAGATTCTTACACAACATATCTTATGGTTGACCTAAAATGATCTTGATTAGACTTGTCATAGATATGGAAAGATTTCTTGGATACTTGCCTGTCAGACCTGGCAGAACCCTTGGGATACAAGGACGGAACCGTTGATTTGGTTCCGCTTGATCCGTGGGTGTGTTGGTTTGTTTTGCCTATAAATAGCAAGGCACATCCAAGAAATTCTTGATCACTTACAATCATATTTTGCATATACACTCTCATTACATTCATCTAACTCAGTAGCATTTCATTTGTGTAAGATCTTTTGTAGCAAAGAAGATCACAAGTTCATTCGAAAGTTTACAAGTTTCAACATAACGTTGCAAGACTTGTTAGCTTAGCATTGTGTAAACTCGTGTAGTTTATACTTCATTCAATTGTATCTTGTCAGTAGTGATCGGTTTTAGTCCTTAAAATACAAAGAGTGACAGGAGTGGTTGTACCCTTGTAAAAGAACTCGACATCTAGCTTTGTGTCGGTAATTTTGTGTAAGCGATGTGTAAGGTATTCTCCGCCGGTGAAAGGAGCTTGTTGACTAGTGAAGGAAACTCTCGAGTTGGATACTCGGGGAGTGGAGTAGGGCAAGAAAAAATAGTCCTTGTAGCCGAAGCACTATAAACATCCGTGTTAGCTGAACCACTATAAACATCCGTGTTGTGGTTTGATCGTTTCTTACTTTATCTTGCATTTACTTATTGTCTATTATTTGCATCAGTCGATTACACGTAAAGTTTTCAAAGATAATTAAATTAAAAACTGGTAAACTATTCAACCCCCCTTCTAGTTTTCTACAATTGGCATCAAGAGCTATGTTACTAAAGATTTTTAAAATATATTGTATTTTTAAACTTGGAACGATCCATGGATTTTGAAAATTTTAAAGAAGGGCAATCTATGCAAAGACCACAACTATTTGAACCAAATGGTTTTATATATTGGAAAAACCGCTTTGAAACTTACGTGAATTCAAAAGATATAGATTTGTGGTATATAATTATTGAAGTTGATAACAAAATTACTTTTAAAGATATTGCTAGTGGTAAAGATGAGGATAGCACACTTATGAAACATAGTGAGGATCAAAAGAAATTAGTCGCTAAATATAATGAGGCTAAAATGATGCTTTATAATGCTTTACCAAATAAAGAGTATGAAAGAGTCTTTATGTATAAAACCGCTAAAGATATTTGGCAATCTTTAATAATCACTCATCAAGGAAGCTCACAAGTTAAGGATAACAAAATTGATCTTCTTGTCCAACAATATGAACAATTTTCTATTCCCGAAGATGACAGTATTGATTGTGCATTTGCTAGATTTAACACTATCATTACTTTACTTAAAGCACTTGATTAATCTTTTTGTAGTAAGAACTTTGTCAGGAAATTTATTAGAACACTCCATCCGAAGTGGAGAGCAAAAGTGACGGCTATTAAAGAATCTAAAGATCTTTCAAGTATGTCACTTGATGAGCTAATTGGAAACCTCAAAGTTCATGAAATGGTTATGGAAAAAGATTCGGAGATAGTTAAAGGCAAGAAAGAAAAAGTGAGGTACATTGCCTTGAAAGCTAGAGTTGATTCAAGTGATGATGAGCAGTCTAGTTCGGAGAGTGATGATGAAGAATATGCCATGTCCGTTAGAGACTTTAAGAAGTTCATTTGAAGATGAGGGAAGTTTGTAAGGCAACCTAGAGATGACAAGAAATCTTTCCGAAAAGATCGTGACGAAAAGAAAGGAAAGGGTGAAAGAAAATGTTTTAGATGCGGAGACATGAGTCATCTCATAGGAGAATCTCCAAAACCACCCAAAAACAAAACTCAACGAGCTTTTGTAAGTGGTGCTTGGACTGATAGTGAAGATGATGACGAAGAGCCAAAGAATGACGAGATTGCTCTCATGGCTCATAACTCAAACGAGGTTTGCTTGAAAGTAAGTTTGGAACCGGATGAATGGATCAAGGATAGCGGTTGCTCATGACATATGACGGGAAACAAAAGTCTCTTTTCAACTTATCAAGAATATGACGGAGGTAACGTTACTTTTGGTAGCAAGCTTAAAAGTAAGATCATTGGAAAAGGTACAATTGCTCATGACTCCCTCTCTATTGATGATGTAGCTCATGTTGATTACCTAGGCTTTAATCTCCTTAGTATAAGTCAACTTTGTCGTAAAAAGTATAACGTCCTTTTCAGTGAAAATGGAAGTAAAATACTTAAAGACAACATAACCATAGCCAAAGGTGTCCTTAAGAACAACGTACATGTCATGAAGATTGATCAAACATCTAGATAAAAACTTTGCCTCACCTCATTAGATAAATCTTCAACTCTATGGCATAGATGTTTAGGACACGCTAATATGAGACTTATCCAAACCCTCTCCTCTAATGACTTAGTTAGAAACCTACCCAAGTTGAAATACGACCAACACTTTTGTAATGCTTGCAAAATTGGTAAACAATTTCATAGTAGCCATAAGGCTAAAAATATGGTGTCCACATCTAGGTGTCTAGAACTTTTGCATATGGATTTATTCGGTCCATCCGTTATACAAAGTTATGGAGGCAACTTCTACACTTTAGTTATAGTAGATGATTATTCAAGGTATACTTGGACGAAATTTATGAAAAGTAAAAATGAAGCTTTTGACCAATTTGAAATTCTTAGTAAGAAAATTCAAAACCAAGTAGGAAATTGCATTGTGTCAATTAGAACGGATCATGGTCCTGAATTTGATAATGAAATACAATTCGGAAATTTTTGTGATAAAAATGGTATAACTCATAATTTTTTGGCACCACGCACTGCTCAATCTAATGGTGTAGTAGAACGTAAAAACCGGACTCTTCAAGAGATGAGTAGAACAATGCTTAATGAACAAAATATTCCAAAAAAGTTTTGGTGTAATGTCGTTGACACGTCAACCTACATTTTAAATCGTGTCTTAATTCGACCATTTTTAAATTAAACACCATATGAATTATATAAAGGTAAAAAGCCTACAATAGAATATTTTAGAGTGTTTGGAAGTAAATTTTTTATACTAAACACCAAGGATTACCTTACCAAATTTGACCCTGATGAGTGTAAATACTCATCATTTTTGGTCAATCTGAACTGCAAAAACGTTTAAAAACACTCAGAAATGCATCAAAATACAGAAAATATCTCAAAATTGTGTTTTATATGTTTCAGATGCAAAATGAGTTAAAACAGATGAAAAACGAACAAAGTTTGCATAATTGGCAGTTTCAGTCCCTCAAGTTTCAAAATTTGTCATAACTAGTCCCTGGTTATTCAAAACATGGAAAATTGTCATTCAAGGTCCCTGTGTTATTCTAAATTGTCAAAGTGGTCCTTGAATGAAACTTTTTAAAATGGCAAGCTTAGTCCCTAAAGTTTCAAAAATGGTAAAAATGACCCCTGGAGTTTTGAAATTTGGAAATTATAACTTTGGTCCTTGGGTTATTCTAACATGGCAATTTTGGTCCTTATGATAACTTTTTGGAAAGTTACAATTCAGCCCCTCAACTTCATAAAATTACAACTTTAGTCCTTGTGGTTTTTACACTTAACAAAACAAACGGACCCTTAGTTTTATTATAACCCAACAAAACAAACCCACCCAAATAATAAAACCCAAAACCCCTTTAGCCTGGTCCAGTAATAAACCCAACAAGAAACACCCCGTTTATATTAAACCAGGGTTGACCCTGGTCAAACCCACCATTTTCCCTCTCCCTCACTCACTGAAATGAATACTACCATCACCGCTGCAATACCACCATGGTTTTCACCAACCCCAACACTCCCACTTGGCCTCTATCCCTCACCCATCACCTCCACCACCCCTCTAACCCCTAGCCTGCAAACACAGACCCCCAATTGCACCATATCCCATTTCCCGCCAAAAAAACCATTAAACGACTCAGATTGATTCAGACCAAGCCAACGGTCCAGATGAAGTGGGATGTGCTCAGAAAGTCCCAAGAAACCCTAGAAGTTATCTATAAAGGAAAGAAGAAAGACAAAGCAGAGGGTAGTAGCTAATTAGTGTAGAATTAGTATAATTAGTGTAATTTAATTCCCAGCTTTAGTTTTTAGTTTAAAATAGTTGTAATCATCAATTCAAGTGTAATCTCATCTTTCCTTAATCATAATTTCAAGTTCTCAAGTAATTTCAGTTTTGGCAATTTAGAGAGAAAATTGACAATTTCACTCAATATTGTTAGAAGTTGTTATCAGTGTTTCTTTAAGCTTATTTATGTTCATTTAAAAGCTTTCTTAAGTTTTTATGGTGTTTCAATAAGTTTATCTCATATTTACAAAAAATTACTAAAAAATCCAAATAAATAGAAAATAATTCAAAAATCAGTTTACAAGATGAAGAAAGCATGGAGCAGGGTTCATTCTGGATTGCCTTTAGGTTTAGTAGCTTGTTGGGAAGCTTATAGGATTGTTACTTGTCCTTGGTTCTCATTTGTGGGCTTGGAAGCATTTGTAAGCTCACTTTTCAATTTTTAGCCATTAACTGTATAAGCTCTTATAGCTGCTTGTATTTGTGTTTCTTGAGCTTATTTAGTGTATTAGAGTTGTTGTGATGCCATTTGGAATCTATTTATTCACTAGAATGCATATTGCTAAGATTCTATTTTGTACTGCCTAATTAGCATATCATTGATTAATGAGCATTTGCTGTCTTTGTGTATGTGTGTGTGCTTAAATGGTCTTATTATTCCATTATGTAACCTCTGGAATCAAGTTCATGGTCTTAATCAGTGGTTCTCTTTGAAAATCTCATTTTCAGCTTATTAAGGCAGTGTTTGGATCAGTGGATTTCACCACTGATTCCTGTGTTCCAATTGTTGTTTGTGGTTTATGCATGTGTCATTAGGTCAATATAGGTCAGTAGAAGCATAAAACCTAGGTCTCCTTCATCAAAAAGTCAAATCACTCACAAATCTCATTTGTGAGTTAACTGTTAAGTTTTAGGAATCAAAATCTTGCATAATAGTTCACTAGTGGTAATCTTAGCCTAAGTTCATCTCTTTTTAGCTTATTACAACCTTTTCAGTAAATAGGATTCATCTAAATCTGATGCGTAGGGATTGCATCAGGCTTTACCTCTCGAGGGATCTCGAGAAGCTTACAACCCCCGCCAGGCAGTGTACCTGATCGATGTAGTATAGTATAATGACAAGTATTAGGGGATTGATCGTTCAGCTAGGAATAGTGTCGCTAGGATTAGAAAACCTAAAGACTAGGTCTAGAGATGAGGGATGATTCTTTATGTATTTTTATATTTTTATGAAAGCAAGTAAAAATCTCGGGTTTGAAGGAGATGGGCGGAATTAGTTGCTAGTCAACTAACCCAATACTAAAGATGCAATCAAAATAAAATACTAAAAATGAAAATAAACTAAATTAAACTAGAGTTGTGAGCAATATGTGGGAAAATTGTGTTTACTTAGATTTCACTACTCCCTAGATATCTTTCACATGTTAATTACTTGTTATAGTTGCGTGGATGACGGATTGTATTCCTTAATACCATTCATGGGGTGGCGTACTTAATTCCCCAATCCTATGAGCGCCTACTTCACTCCTATGTCGAGCCGACTAAGAAGCTCCTAACATGGGATCACTAGAATTTGCTCATGCATTAAATACAACTAATAAAACCTAGTACACATCGGTTCATGTTTCCTAAGACGTTCAAGCATGTTACACAAAGGAGATCTGCCAGTTTTCTTAAGCCTAACATTGAAATCATTCGTTCATTACAACCATAAACAAGTAATCAACATATAATCAACATCTAGGTTTCATTACATCTAAGCAAACACAAGATAGATCTAGCCTAGCATGTTGAAATCAAGACAAGCATAAGATATATTCAAACAACACATAGACATATTGATTGAATTGAAAGAGGACTTATGTCAATTGAACATGAAAGGATTCAAGGGGTGAAAACCCTTGAAAACACTGTAAAATATGACCTAGGGTTTACAAAGTTCGGCCCTAGTTTTCTCCACACAAGTTCCTCTTCTATGAATGAAAAATAGAAAACTATATATAGATTTTGATGGGTGACGGCGTCAAGAACAAAAGTCTGACGCCGTCATCTCGCCGCCAAATAATTACTCGGACTGCCTAGATCTGGGTCTGATGCCGTCATGTATACTCCATATGCAGGCCGTCACCAAAAATTGTCTTGACGCCCTTGTTGTGACGCCTTCAGTTTTTCACTGGGTCGTCATGGTTTTTACTCTTGACGCCGTCATGATCTTCCTCTTGACGCCGTCATGATCTTCCTCTTGACGCCGTCAGGTACTGTTCTCAGCATGGAAAATTAAGTCTTTGCCGTTTTCTTCACTTTTATGCTCCAAAAACGTCCGAATTGCTTCCTTTTCCAGAATTCAATCCCAAAGTACCTAAAATCACAAAAGGAACGATTTAGGGTAATATTTGATCAAATAAATTCAATTCCGGGCTTAAATGACCCCCTAAAAGTGGTTCATTTTTCGCCTCATCATATACCCTTACACTTGAGATTTGCTTGTCCTCAAGCAAATGCGCTTTTATTCTAATCAAAATACAAGTTAGGGGTCATTTAACACTAATATAAAAGTAATTACAACAAATAATCATTACACTAAAGACCAAGGACAAGCACGGAGGTCATATACTAGCACCTCACAAATAGTGTTTAGATACTCACATCTCTCGGGTGTAATAAAGTAATATCACAATATGGAAACGGAAAATATCTCTCACTACCTGTCATAGCAAAATAGATTACCATAGGCTTGGGAAAGGATCAAACCTCCACCACATGGCGTAAGCACCTAGGATAAACTATAAAAGAGGTCTTTTAAAGGGTTGTAACGTTAGGTGTAGGGATATGGAATACATGGTTTTGTTGGATATAGGCAGTCTTTACTGGTGGCGAGTTAACAATCTTGGTTAATTACATGTACAGTGTAGCGTTGCTAAGCCAAGACTCGACTCGACTCGACTTAAGCTAATAAATGAAAAATAACAAAAACATAAAATAAACATAGAATGAAAAGGGATGGTAGTCCGTATGTTTTTTCTCTTTTCTTTTTCTAATATTTTTTTCTTTTTCTTGATTTTTTCGATTTTTTCGATTTTTTTTTTTTTTTTTTTTTTTTTTTTTTTTTTTTTTTCATACACTCTTACCCTACCACCCAAAATAATACATCGTAGGGAATGTAAATTCCCCTTACACTTGAATCTTTACATAGTTTACAATAAACTAATCTAATGACTCGAATCAAGAAAATCAAAACACTTGGAGTACTTTTAAGATTAACGTACATACGGGGGTAATATATGATGTTCTTCCCCATTACTCCATAAAATAAGTACTTTATCCATGAGTCCCAATCGTCCCAAAACAATATGTACAAGGATATGACTCGACTTAGCAACCATGTAATCAATTAGATAATTAACTTAGGGTTTAACAAATAACAATAATGCACTAAAGATGAGTGCATACACGGAAGGCTAAGGCGATTTGGGTGTACATTTAAGTGGGGTGTAAAAAATTCTTCCTTTAAGTAAGATGCTTAAAGTTAGAAACGAAAAGATAGGCTCAGAGGGGTGTACTAGGGGTTTCGTGTACTAAAAATGAGTACAACGCTAAGGGTGTGGAAAAAATTAGTTAACTTAACTAGCCAAGTAATATGACTTAAATGGTCAAGTAATTATGATACGAGTTAAACACAAGGGTGATCCTAATGCCTCTTATCATGTAGTAAATCCTACTACACGAATGTAGTCTCACTAGCGGTCTCGAGATGCATCACTAACGCAAGTTCTAGAATCTAAATGCTACCGGTACACTCATAAGCACTAATAGTAAATGCTTTTCCTATCAAATCTAAAGGCGAACCTCACATATTTGGGTGGAAAATTTTTCTGAATAGTACGGTTATGTGCTAGTCATACAATCTCTTATCCATGAGATGCTTGCTATGGCTAAAGTTTCACTCCTAAATGTTGTTAAAAAAATTAAATTTGGCGCTAAAATTGCACTAACAAGTATTTCTCATAGTTTTATTACACATCTACTATTAAACAAACACACTCAAGCGAAAGTGTATCTGTAAGGTATCATCATTTTACCCTCCCCTTACACTTAGGATGAACATTGTCCTCAATGTTCAAGTAAAGAATGTAAAAGTGAAATAAGTAAAACAAATGAAATCAAATACTCCCTTGATTCGCTCGGTATGGATAATAAGGTGGCCAGGTTAGATCTTCCTCCAAGAAAATGAACAATCAAAGCTTCCCTTCCAGAATAATAATCATCTTCTTGTCATACATAACCTGTAAAACCTGAGAAAACAGACAAGGCAACCTCGAATAAAATCGGCGGCAATCTTCATATGCTAATAATCCTAGAAAACAAAATAAGATATAATGCTTGTGGAATGATGTTTGCAGATTTCCTGGAGATTATAAAACTAATAATTCAACAAAAACTTTAAGACTCCGTTAGAAAAACAAAACTGGTAAAATTTCCAGATTTTTACACGTGACACCGTCAAGAGTAAACTCGTGACGCCGTCAGAAGTGACCTGCAGAAATTCTTATGTTAAGTTTCCTGAAAATTTCTGGAAAAACTTCGTCCTACTTCCTGGAAAATCCTGCAAAACTTCATTATGACTCGATATAAACATTTGACTCTAACAAATACGAATATACATGTTCACTTAATATTGTGGAGAATCATGATCGGTTTTGTTTCTTAAAAACATATTTGGGGTTTCCCCTTACACTTATCTTTTGCAAAAAATACCTTTGGATGAAGTTAAGACTAGGCCAAACAACAAAATAAAGTATTTTCACTTTTTTTAGTTTTGAAACATGATCTACCAACAATAAAAATAAAGCATGCATACGGAAGCAAATAACAAACAAACAAAATAAAAATCACACAAATCATGGGTTGCCTCCCAAGAAGCGCTTTTCTTTATTTACGAGTCTTGTAGCTATACTCAAGGTCATAGGTTACTACGTGATACGGGTGAGTTCCTCATTGAGGACATCTTTGGGATCAAACTTAGGTTTTAACTTCCTATCGGTTTTCTTAGTACGGTATAACCTTTCAAACTTCTCTCCATCCGGATCATACAAAGTCATCTTCATATGCCATGATCCCTCACCTTCTTTAGGTGGCTTGTCCCACCTCCATTTACACTTATCTCCCTCTCTTTTCCACTTATTCATCTCTATATTAATAGGCATTACGCTTAAGAACTCAATCATCTTCCTAAAGACTAAGGGGTCCTCAAAAGGATCTAGCTCTTCATCTCTAGCTATGAGTTGTTCCACCGAATGTGTCTTTTCGATGAAATCTTTTTCTAGATAGAATGGGCGTTGAGGTCCTATAAAGTTCCTTTCTATCCAAGGTTCATATCTAGATGGTCTCCTATTCATCTCTACCCAATGTGGTGTCGGTTCATCCTTATAATCATAGCTATGTTTCTTAACATCGTATACCGACCAAGTGTCGCCCTCACCTACCGCTATCTTAGACTCCTTACATTCTATCATGGCGCTAGCGGTTGCTAAAAATCCTCTTCCTACCAACAATGGGCATGTAATGTCACTAACCATGTCTAGGACGTGAAAGTCCGCTAAGATAGTTAACTTCCTTACGTGAACAACTACATCCTTAATCATTCCAACCGGGTGGGCAATGCTCCCATCCGCTAGACCTATCAATACCTCCGTCTCCTCTAACTTTCCTAGCTTGAGAGTGGTGAAAAGGGATAAGGGAATCAAGTTGAGGCTTGACCCTAAATCGGCTAGTGTGTCGAAAGCTTCAGATCTTCCTATCTTACAAGGCAAAACAAATATACCTGGATCATAAAGCTTTTTTGGCAACTTGTTTTGAACGAAGGCAGTCCCATTTTTACCTAGTTTAAACTTCTCATACTTTTCTATGAGGGCACTATAGTAGGGAGCACGGGATAAGACATCAATGACGGGGCGTTCAAGGTGAAGCTCCTTGAATTCATCGTCAAGGTCTTGCGTAGGAGGTGTTTCAACTATGCTTTTGACCGGTTTTATATCGGGTGTTTTATTCGATTGGTCCTTTTGAAGAATCTGGTTTTTCTTGAAACATGTGCTCATTGATTTAACCGAGTAGTATTGCGGACAAGAAGTGGGTGACGAAACTGATGATATGGAATTAACGTTTAGTTTCGGGTTCTTGACCGTGTCGCTTAGGAGTGCTCCCATTTCTCGGTCGTTGAGAACTTTCAACAATGTGTCAATTTTGGTGGTCATCTCGCTTTGCTTTTGTTTGAAATCGGCTTCAAACTTAGATATGCAAGCTTCTTGAGACGCCATAAACTTGGACATCAATCCTTCAAGATTGTTGGTACTACCATAGTTGTTAGAAGGATTGTTGTTGAAAGTACGGTTGAAGGGTGGACCGTTTGGTTGGTAACGATTTGGCGGATTGGAAGAATTGGCTTGATTTTGTTTCCACCTAAGGTTTGGGTGATTTTTCCAAGAGGGGTTGTAGGAATCACCGTAAGGGTTTGGCTCGGGTTTAAAAGTGTACCACTTATCTCCCGCTTCGTCGGTACGCGAGGATGCGTAGTCCGCAAAAGCTGTTCCGGGGAGTTCCATACAATCACGAGTGTCATGGGGACCACTACATAATTCGCATGAAGAAGTGATTTTGTTCACTTGGCTTGAAGGCTTAGGAGCTTCGTAAGATTTCATGAGAAACTTGACTTGGTCCTCAAGTTCCATGATCCTACGGCGGGAGTGCTAGAGTTGTTCGAAGGCAAAGATATTGCCTTGACCGTTTTGTTCAAATCACGGGGATCATTCCAACTTTTGTTGTCATAGAGAGCAAGATCTTCTATGAGTTCCCATGATTGTTCCGCACTTAGATCACATAGCTTACCACCGGCCGATTGGTCAATGGCTAGCCTTGTGGAGAGATTGATATGGTCATAGAAGATTTGGACTTGGAGCCAAAGATCTATGCCATGATGAAGGACTTTTTGGAGTAAGTCCTTGAATCGAGTCCATGCTTCATATAGAGTTTCATTTTGACGTTGTTGGAACATCAAGATGTCATTTCTAAGCTTGGTAGTTCTCCCCGGTGGGAAAAATTGAGCAAGGAAACGAGTGGTAAGATCATCCCATGAGGTGATGGATCCCACGGGTTAACGTTCAAGCCATTGACTAGCTTGATCACGTAGAGAGAATTGGAATAGGCGTAATCGGGTTGACTCTCTAGTAGTAACATCAAGGTCTATAGAATCTACGATTTTAAGGAAGTCCTTGAGATGTTGATTTGGATCATCGGAACGAAGTCCATAGAATGCACATCCGCTTTGCACCAACCGGATGGTGTCGGATCGCAAGGGGGTCACATTGGCTCCTTGGGTGAGCTCAATGGTGTTTCGGTAGCCTTGGTGGCTAGGTCGGGAATACTCTCCTAAGGTTCGGGGCCTAAGAGGTTGGTTATCTAGTGGTGGGTTTTGTTGTGGTGGGATGACGGGTTCAAAGATGTTACCATCGTCCATGATGTCGGATGGCAAAGAGTTACGAACAAAAGCACGAAGAAATAAGATAGACTAAAGAGAACCTAAAAATAAAAATAAAATCTTGCTAGAAAGGAATCTAGTAAGTAGACCTAATAAAAAGAGATTCTAAACTAGACAATAACTATTCCCCGGGCTGCGGCGCCAAAAACTTGATGCGTAGGGATTGCATCAGGCTTGACCTCTCGAGGGATCTCGAGAAGCTTACAACCCCTACCAGGCAGTGTACCTGATCGATGTAGTATAGTATAATGACAAGTACTGGGGGATTGATCGTTCAACTAGGAATAGTGTCGCTAGGATTAGAAAACCTAAAGACTAGGTCTAGAGATGAAGGATGATTCTTTTTGTATTTTTATATTTTTATGAAAGCAAGTAAAAATCTCGGGTTTGAAGGAGTTGGGCGGAATTAGTTGCTAGTCAACTAACCCAATACTAAAGATGCAATCAAAATAAAATACTAAAAATGAAAATAAACTAAATTAAACTAGAGTTGTGAGCAATATGTGGGAAAATTGTGTTTACTTAGATTTCACTACTCCCTAGATATCTTTCACATGTTAATTACTTGTTACAGTTGCGTGGATGACGGATTGTATTCCTTAATACCATACATGGGGTGGCGTACTTACTTCCCCAATCCTATGAGCGCCTACTTCACTCCTATGTCGAGCCGGCTAAGAAGCTCCTAACATGGGATCACTAGAATTTGCTCATGCATTAAATACAACCAATAAAACCTAGTACACATCGGTTCATGTTTCCTAAGACGTTCAAGCATGTTACATAAAGGAGATCTGCCAGTTTTATTAAGCCTAACGTTGAAATCATTCATCCATTACAACCATAAATAAGTAATCAACATATAATCAACATCTAGGTTTCATTACATCTAAGCAAACACAAGATAGATCTAGCCTAGCATGTTGAAATCAAGACAAGCATAAGATATATTCAAACAACACATAGACATATTGATTGAATTGAAAGAGGACTTATCTCAATTGAACATGAAAGGATTCAAGGGGTGAAAACCCTTGAAAACACTGTAAAATATGACATAGGGTTTACAAAGTTCGACCCTAGTTTTCTCTACACAAGTTCCTCTTCTATGAATGAAAAATAGAAAACTATATATAGATTTTGATGGGTGACGGCGTCAAGAACAAAAGTCTGACGCCGTCATCTTGCCGCCAAATAGTTACTCGGACTGCCTAGATCTGGGTCTGGCGCCGTCATGTATACTCCTTATGCAAGTCGTCACCAAAAATTGTCTTGACGCCCTTGTTGTGACGCCTTCAGGTTTTCACTGGGTCGTCATGGTTTTTACTCTTGACGCCGTCATGATCTTCCTATTGATGCCGTCAGGTACTGTTCTCAGCATGGAAAATTAAGTCTTTGCCGTTTTCTTCACTTTTATGCTCCAAAAACGTCCGAATTGCTTCCTTTTCCAGAATTCACTCCCAAAGTACCTAAAATCACAAAAGGAACGATTTAGGGTAATATTTGATCAAATAAATTCAATTCCGGGCTTAAATGACCCCCTAAAAGTGGTTCATTTTTTGCCTCATCAAAATCTCATAAAAGTCAAAGTAGGATCATATAATCAAAAAGTCAAAATTACCCATTGGTAGAAAATCCAAATTTTCAAGGAATTTTAGTGATTTTTATGTTGTAATTTAGGCCTTAATCTTTTCACATGTTTTAGTCTACCACCTAATCTTTAGAATCCCATAATCAATATATTTTTGTGATTTTTTCTAGTGGGCCCCATAAGCCCTCAAAGTGACCCCTTTAGGCTGTTTGAGACTGTTTGGTTCAGGGGAGTTTACTGTGTTTAAGCCTATTTCAGATGTTTTTGTTGCTTGTAACAATTCACATTAGGTTATAATAGATTAGTTAAGTCATAAAATCAAGTGTTCTTTTGAGAAAAAGTCAAAATCACTCACAAATCTCATTTGTAAGTTAACTGTTAAGTTTTAGGGTTCTAAATCTCATTCAATCTTTGCATTAGTTGTTCATTTATCCTAATTTCACTTCATGTTAGCTTATAACATCATTTTTAGTCATTAGGATCAGATCAAAATCCAAAAAAAGTCAACTAGAGTGTTCTTCTCAAAAAGTCAAAGTTTACCCTTTGTCAAAAATCCAAAAATTTCAGGAATTGTTTAGAATTTTGTGCTTGGTTTCAGGACTTGAGCTTTTTACCTATTGATGTCTCCCACCTAATCTTTAGAATCCACCCAACATTATATTTTTGTGATTTTTATTGTGGGCCCCACAACTCCCCAAACAGGGTTGCAGGCCCTTGTTGCACCAGCAGACCACCCCCACTGCCTCCACTTCTGTGGGTCCCACAGACCACCATAGTGGGCCCCACACACCCCCTTGGTTCTTTGAGCTCACAAACTGGTCATCTTGCTAGTTCCACTAAGCTTTTGAGCTTAAACACCCTTGTGGGCCCCCTAGACAGATGCAAATATTGTCCTATTTCTGTGTACAAAACAAGTATCCCAAAAGCTTATTTTGGCTTATTGGCTTATTCAGTGGTACAATTTTGTTGTTTCTAGCTTATACCAGTCCAAGTAAGTCATTTGAACCAAAATCCACCTCTGTGGGCCCCACAGAAGCTCATTTCCTTCAAAAGTCAAAGAAAGTCAATTATATAAGCATTTTGGTGTCCATTTGGCTTATTTTTAAGCTAGAAAAAATTTGTCTTCACAAAAGTTTCTTATTTTCAGTAGTTAAATAGATTTCCAAAAGAAAAACCAGAAAAATCCAAAATAATATTAAGTGAGAGTTTCTATTTAAATTTATCTTTTTAATTTCCCTTTTTAGCTTTTTATTAAGTAATTTGCATTTTTATATTTTTATTAATTTTATTTTATATTAAAGTATTTTTAGTAATTTTTCCAGAATTTTATATTGTAATTTAGTACTTATTAGATTTAATATTAGTTTTATTAATTATTAATTAATATTTAAGTATTAAAAAGCATAATTAGTTTTTATCAAGTAATACCTAGTTTTCATATTTTTCCTAGCTTTTATATGTTATAAAATAATTTTAGGAATTTTTCCATAATTTTTACTATTCATCTTCTAATTTTTATAATTTAATTAGTTTAATTAGCAATTAATTAATATTTAGTTTAATAATTAGTAAAATAGTTTAAAAGTACATAATATAAACTTTTTATATATTTTTTAGGATTCCTGTGATGGTTAATTAGTTTTATAAAATATTTCTTAATTTTGTAAGTCATTTGTAGTATTATTAGTAATTTAAATTAGTTAATTAGTTTAATTAATATAATTAGTAATTAGTTAGCATTAAAATTACAATAAGACATATTTTTAGTTTTTATATTATTTTTAAGTTATTTTAAAATTTTTAAAAATAAATTTTCATTTTCTTAGTTTTAATTTAATATTATATTATATTTAGTATAAGTTAAATATTAATAAATAGTTTTAATTAATAATAAATAATAAAATAATCAAAAAAATAATTTTCTTTTTAAAATTTTCTTTTAAAATTAAGTTTGTAAAAGTTTCATTTTTACCCCTTGTAGTTTATACTTGCTTAAAACGCACCTTTTTCCCAACACGCAATCGTGTCTGAATTTAATTGGATTTATGTTTATACACATCTATTTCCCGTAATTGTTAATATTGTTATCACTGATCATTCCAGTCGTGAAAAACAAATCCAAATCATTATCTGGTTACTTCCCATTCAATTCACCCGATCACAAACCCGTTTTTATACCATCACACCTCGTTGGGACATAACGACCCGGGGAAACACTGTATTCCACGGAGAATTGAGCCTAAGGATGTTGGGAACATACTTTTATATTTAGTCAAGTCTCGGTCATTACATTTTGTAATAGGTTGCTTAGTTATTTATATCATTATGTTTTATGTTACTTGGCTTTAGTTATCATGTCCAATGGGCTTTAAAGCCCACGATCTAGAAGGAAAGGGAGGAAGGGAGTGTTGCCCTAATCCTCCCCTATATATACTAAGCTTATGTAAACATTTTATTTGTTGGTTATTTTGGTATTCTAATGAAACTCTTGCTTTTCTAATTCTCTCATATCATATAATCAACCAATCCTTATATCTATCTCATTCTTACTTGTTTGATATCAATATGGGCACCTAACAAGTGGTATCATTCGCCAAATAGAGATTGAAGTGAAGTTTCTATTGTTAACGTGGGGTTTAGGTGTTATTTCTTCATATTTTTTTGCCTTTTTCTTTGTTTCTTTCACTCAAATCTTGAAGCTTGGACAAGTTTTAAGGTTAATATAGTGATTAGAAGCTTAGATTTTGCATAAAGTTTTGATCTTTTAAGGTTTTTCTACTTATTCTTCTAGTTTATTGAGTTTTGTAGCTTCTTTGATTTTAGAAAACGTGTTTTTGGTAGCAAAATCTTTCATATTTAGTGTTTTCTAAGTGTTGGTGAAGTTACTTGATCAAAAGAACCTTATTTCTAGGCGTTTTTCTTCAAAAAGTTGTGGTTTTTTAAGAATCTGGTCATCTTACGCGTAAGTTTGGACCACTACCCAAGTTTTTAGCTGAAATTTGTACTTCTTGGTACTTTTACGCGTGAGTTTTAGCAAAAAAACCCCTTTTCTACGCCAAAGATCATTTCCTACTCCTAAGTTTAAGCAAAAAAAACCCCATTTCTACGCCAAACATGGAATCCTACGCATAACTTTAAGCAGAAAAACCATTTCCTACGCGTAATTTGGGAATCCTACGCCTAAGTCTTATTTCTACGCAAAAGTTGGGATCTTACGCCTAAGATTATATCTTACGCGTAAGTTGCTGAAGTCTACTCATAAGTTTTTTTCAATGGTCTACTCTTCGTGCAAAGGTGACTCAGTACTTCCCTAGCTTGGACAAGTTAGTGGAATACTTCGACTAAGGATATCTTTCAAGCTTGGACAAGTTTGAAAGATTTGTTTGGTTCTTTAACCTTACGCAAAACTTGATTCTTACGCATATGTTTAAATCTTACGCGTAAAGGATAATCTTACGCATAAACCTCTAGTTTACGCATAAAACTCATCCTTTACGCATAACTTTTAAGTCTACGCATAAGTACGCGTAAGTTTTTCAAGTTACCCAGAGGATTTTGGTTTTAACCAAAGGAACATGCATTTCAATCTTCTACAAAGATCCATCATTCACACAAGTTTTTTGGCGGGAAAATTTGAGTAAACTTTAATTTTTACAGGAGACTAAACGTTCAATTTTTACGCGAAATTCAAATTTTGGTATAACTGTGAAAATTTTGGCTCAAAATTCAAATTTTTTCGGTGAATTTTGGCGGCAAAATTTTTTAAAATCAAATTTTTCCTGCGACCTTAGAATTGCTTTTTGTTGTGATTTTCAAAATTTTGGGAGAGAAAATTTTTCAAATTATTTTGGAGGGAAAATTTGAAATCATTATACGACCTTGAGTGTGACATTTTGTTTGATTATTTCGATTACGTCGCAACAATCAAGGGGGAGAGAAATGTCATTTACAATGTCTCAATCACCTTCTTCCAACTACCTTCCTCACCAATATTCTCATCAGCAACAATCATCAGCAACTGTACCTTCTTCCAACTACCTTCCTCACCAATATTCTCATCAGCAACAGTACCTTCTTCCAACTACCTTCCTCACCAATATTCTCATCAGCAACAATATCATCAACAACAAAGTCACAGCTCCCTCATTCGTCAAGTTTTGCTATTTGGCAATGAATCAAGGCCTCCAATGTTGCTGCCAGGAATGTATACTGATTGGAAACGGAGATTTCTACAATGGCTCACAGATTGTCCTGCTGCAGATCTCATGCTTAAATCCATTCAAGATGGTCCATACAAAATGATATTTCTTGCTGACTCAACAGGGATTATCATACTACAAAATGATGAAGATTTGAATGCTACTGAACTTGCTCAGTACAATGCTGACTAACAGCTGCATGGTTTATGACATTAGCCCTTCCTAACTCAATTTACATGAATATGGACTTTCAAGGCAGTGCTTATGAAATGTGGAAATATCTTGAAGCTATGCATCGTACAGAAGAACTTGATCACATCAGAATGAAGCAAATTCTTGAATCTTGTTTAAGCATGAATCCACTGAAGACCATTCTCCCTGCTCCACCATCTCCAGCTGTTGACCATGGATCCTTAATTTACACTCCAAATGGTCTCTTCTTCAATCCTCCAAATGCACCTGAGCCTATCTTCATTCCACAGTACCATCCTGCAACACTAAATGATCACATGCAATCTCTTCTGCAAAATCTAGTGAAGCTTGGACAAGTATCTACTGAGAAAGGCAAAGGCGCAATGACTTCAACTTATGAATGCTTTAACACAGTGGAAGATACTGATGATGAAGAAGATCTTATCGAACCAAGCATGGCATTTTTGGCATATACGGAAAATATTGCAGATGTGGAAGCTCAAGATTATGATTCAACTCCACTCTTTGATGCTAATGTTGAATACGATGCCACACTTAGTCAAATGAAAGTTGAAGGGGGTAATCTCAATGCTGTTTTGCAAAATGTCATGGGAGATATTCCATCTGATGATGAATATGCAGATTTGTAAACCAATACAGCATATGTGGAAGCCAATACAGGTGATGTGATGTTAATGTCAAATCATGCTTATGTTCAAGAACAGAATTACTTCAGTAATCCACAACCTGCTACCTCAATCCAAATGATGCCATATGATTCATCTCCGCAGCAAACTTCAACTCAACTTGTTCCATATGACAACAGTGATGCAGTTTACTATTCAAATTCCAATGAAGATGACGATGAGGATTTCAATATTCTGAATCAAGGACTCGCACTTATTGCTCGTACCTTCCGCAAATTCTCCAACAAGACAAACAACCGTCTTCGTTCTTCTTCTAACACAAGGAATCAAGATGTTGTGCAAGGTGAAAGAGTTGATAGACAAGGAAGGAATGCAGAAAGGACTGTTGGGAATACTGCAGATGTCGGTAATACAGGCTATCAGGATAAAATTTTGGAAGAGCAAGATGACAGCAGCAGATTGGGGAATGATACATATGTTGATTCTGCTGATATCAGACCCACTTATGACTCAGAGCCCAACTTTGACAAAGAACAGATGGTTGAGGAAGATACCATACCCATCTATGACACAGAACCTAACTTTGACAAAGAGCAAATGGTTGAGGTACAATCTATTGTTGATCATATTATGCTTGCAAAAGAGAAATGACAATCTGAGCAACCTAACTTCAGTAATGAAGCAGAGGTTGACCAGAATGTTGTTCAATGTCTAGACAAACATTCTGAGTCTGAGTCCTTACCTGATAATCTAATGACTGAAACATCAAATCAAACTCTTGAGTTTGAAAACATTCTTCTCAAAAAGACCATCGCCCAGTTTCATAAAGATTTTTCAAAACTGGAGGCACATTGCATCTCACTTGAACTTAAATTGCAAAACGAATCTATAAATTCGGGCAACAATGGTCAATTTTTGAATGAAAAAAGTAAACGTGTGGATACATTAGTTAAAGAAAATGAGCTTTTAAAAGGTCAAATTCAAGCAAATTGCAAAACAAATTAAGAAGACTGACTGGCCAGAGTGTGGATACGAAGTTTGAAAAACCATCAATCTTGGGGAAACTGACTTCTCAAACAAACAGAAAACAATCAGTGGTTAGACAACCAACTGCATTTAAATCTGAACGACCTAAATTTTCAAAATCTCGGTTTGCCTCCCAAGTTGTTGAGAAAAACAATTTGACAAAACCAGTCACTCCACATTCTTGGCCTAAGGAAAATGCATCTGTGTCTGCTAAATCTCAACACGTGATTATACCTGGCTCATCTAGGATTAGTTCAAAACCAGTGTCTAATACGAGCAATAAAGGTAAAGATTCTTATGCAAAATATGACATGTACACGAACTATGATCTAGAAAAGGCTAGGAAAAAGGCGCTACTTCAAAAGGATGAAATTCTAGGTTCAAAACCTCATGTGATGCCTTCCACTGTAGTACAAAACACTGCTAGTAGTAGCAAACCAAAACCTAAGAGTACTCAACAAACTAATAGGAATTGGCTAGCATCTAAGAATAGTTGCATAAATAATCATGTTGTCTATGCTTTAAAATATCTTCGAAAAGGAAATTCACTTGCAAAGGCACAATCGACTAAGACAAACAAACCCATTGAACCAAAAGACAAGATTCACAAACCTAAGAAGTGGATTAATATACGATATAGGTTTTCTCAAAGAAGTGATGATCCCACATTTCATTCCACTGCATCTAAAAAGAAAACATCTCCTAGATCTAACATTAGATGGGTACCCATGGGTAGAATTTTCAAATCGATTGGTCTTAGGTGGATTCCTACAGGAAAGAGTTTAGACATTTGCACCAAAACTAATGTGAACTCCACAACATCTACCCCTGAGACAAGAAGGAAAACTGTCGGAATTGTGTGTTCGAGTGTCAAGAAGATAATTGACACTACATCTTTATGCTTCTAACATCTGGAACCCAACTACACTTCGGGATCCATGTTCTCTCTTTTGTCTCTTCTTTCTTTCTTTACAGATTCGACAGGAATGGCTTTGGAACAAATCAGTTTTGGACCCGAGCTTCATGTTATGGTTTCTGAGCACAACAGCTTAGGACCCGCAACCAACCGTTTAAAAGCACCTCAGCAATGGCTTCTGATCACAACAGCTTAGGACCCGCATCCAACCGTTTAAAAGCACTTCAGTAATGGCTTCTGAGTACAACAACTTAGGACCCGTAATCAACCATTTAAAAGCACTTCAGCAATGGCTTCTGAGCAAAATAGCTTAGGACCCGCAATCAACCGGCTGAACTTTCCAAACTCTCACCCGTAAAGAATTGGAAACCCTGTTTGCTCCACTATTTGATGATTCAATTGAAAACCATCCTCAAGAGGTCTCACCAATTTCCGCTGCACACCCTGAGAATATTCAAGTACCTGACACACCTTAACAAACAACAACCACTGTTGAGAAAGACGGTCCTCCAAGTGAATCTCCAACAACAGCAGAACAAACCGCTTCCAACTCCAGACAATTAGCTGAAGATCCATAAAAAAAATCAGTACCACAACCTGCAGATTATGACAAAAATACGTTCTTCAATCCATTTGCACCGACTCCAACCATTCTTTATATAATAGAGTCGTCTTCTCGCAGTTTGGATCCGTCTATTATGCATACGTTCTACCAACATCACCCTTCGACACATCATTGGAATTAAATGGATTTGGAAAACAAGCTGGACGCAGAAGGCACAGTGATTCGCAACAAATCTTGTTTAGTTACAAAGGAATACAGTCAATGAAGAAGGATTGTACATCACTGTCATCAACAAAAGCTTATAATGTAGCCATGTCTGCTTTCTGTGCTCAAGTCATTTGGATGAGAACTTAGCTCACGAACTACGGTTATGTATTTGACAAGATCCCGATGTACTGCGACTCAAAAGTGCTATTGCTATCTCATGTAACACCATTAATCATTCCAAGGCCAAACAAATTGCTCTGCTCTACCATATCATCAAAGAGCATGTCAAGAAGGGTACAATTGAATTAGATTTTTTGGGTACTGAATACCAATTGTCAGACTTGTTTACAAAGGCATTACCTCCATCAAGGTTTGCTGATTTAGTTTACCAAATTGGTATGCGGTGTTTGACTCCAGATGATTTGCAAAATTTTCTTAAAAACTGAGAGAGTCAAACATCAAACTCTTTTTGTATATATATTAAAAAAATCTTCTTTCTCTGTGTACAAACTTCGTAACTTCAGAAATATGTTCCTCTATTAAAATTTTTTTTGCTTTACTCTGTCAAAATGGAACATGTTTTGAGGGGGAGAAAACTTTTCACAATATCATGAAGTTTGCACACCTCATCATAATTCTTCAAGGATAAAATGTTTCTTCATCATTCGGATTAAAATCTCATTTCCAAAAGCTTCTATGATCTCTCGAATTAAAATGTACAAAAAGGTTTCACAAAATATATGGTAATTCGAGGGGGAGAAAAGAAATTTTTTCTACAATGATTCCAAATTAATCTAGTTTGGACTTCAAATGGAAAAGTAATTAACCTTTAATGAGAAAAGATTCACAAATGTCTTAAACTTAGGTAAAATTATCTTGCATGGAAAATAACTTGATGTACAAAAAGGTTTCACAAAATATATGCTAATTTGAGGGGGAGAAAATAATTTTTTCTGCAATGATTCCAAATTAATCTAGTTTGGATTTAAAATACAAAAGTAATTAACCTTTAATGAGTAAAGATTCACAAATGTCTTAAACTTAGGTAAAATGATCTTGCATGGAAAATAAAATGGGCTCTAATAAATGTTTCAACAAATGCTCTCAAAAGTTTCACACATAATTAGAAACCTCAACAAATCAGACTAACGAGTTTTGATTTCTTTTCGATTGTGAGTTTCTAATTTCTTCATTGTTGTTGTCTAATCGTTACCTAAATGTTTCAAGTGTTTTCAACGGTCAAAAAGGCATAATCAGAAACTAGGGTTTATGTAATTATCGATAAGGGCTTTCATTTTTATGTATTTTATCTAATTAACTAGTTTATATAGCTTTAGAGAACACTAAAGAATGCTCGATTGGTATGTTTGCTCGATTAGGAACAACATAGGTTTGTATTGAAGTGATTTTGGGTTCAAGATTTCGATGTCTTTGCTGCTACTACTAGGATGTTTGTTTGTTTTATATTCAGGCATTAAGAAGCCAACATGCGCGCAAAGTCTCAATTCATAACCGCAAACCATGACAATAATTGGAAAATTTCGAGTGAAAGAATGAATTAATCTGTGATCATGTGTGTTAATTTGAGAATTCTGAGCACTTAGGAAGATTTAGAATGAGATTTTTGATTCATCTGTTTACTTGTTTGTGCCTGATGCATTTTATCTGTGTGCAAGTACATGTCATCTCATTGAAAGTCAAAATTTCAACATTCGACAAAATGTTTCTTATGAAACATATTTTTGAGGATAAAGGGCAAAATGTGTTTAAAGGCTAAATTGGTAAAAGGATTCAAAATGGTGAGAAACAAATTTTTCCAAACTTTACACTCTCGTTTTACACCGGTAAAGCAAGTGTGGAGACCAAAGGAAAGTCATTCAAAACCTTTCAAATTTTCAAAATCTAGAATGCTTTGGCTTCAATAAAAGAATGTCTCTGATCTGAACATCCCAAATACCGGAAGTTTTCCATTCATCATAAAAACAAATCTTCAAAAAGAACCCATGAGGTTCAACTTTAGATGGAAATCTTTTTCAGATTTTAAAACTCAAAAGAGAGACTCCGGGTCTCAAACAACTTTCAACAGTAAAAGAGTTTTGAATTTCAAGCATTCTTTGTTGTATAATACTTGATTCTGTTTTCTAAAACCTTGTGCAGAATCATCTCATGAATTTTCAAAAAGTATTTTAAAATACAATTCAAAATTCTGCTCAAGAAGACTATCTCTTGAATAAACTTCATTATTTGAGGGAGAGTATTTTGTTTAAAGAAAACCAATTTTGTTTTTCTAAACAACTCGGGTTTCAGAGAAAGGAGAGTGCCTTGCCAAACCATTCTTTAAAACCAAACGTGCACTTTTCCTTGAAAACCTTTAGAAGTTCTCATGCTAAGCTTAACTAAAATTTCTTAATCTTGAGCAAAATTAATTCAAATTTTTTCAAAAGGTTTTTCTAAACTTTTCAAAATTTTGTTCAAGATTTTTCAAATCTTTACTCCCCAATTCGCTCCAAAGTTTAAAATTCTCAAAACATATGCGAGTTTTGAGGGGGAGTATCTCCAAAACAACATGTTCTGTCAAAATCATGTTTAATGGCTTGTGCACGCACTACAGTGTACAACCCGAACTTGTAAATAAAGGACCCTGAGGTACGCATCAGTGCCTCAATCCTAATATAAGGAGCGAAGGCTTCTTACTTTTGAGTAGAACTAATCAAATGTTTTATGATTTTCATAATTCTGCTCAAAAGGACAAGTATTTCACCTCAATAAGACCTAATCACTTGTTGAGGGGGAGCACTTGTCAAACAAAACTACTTCGTTCTTAAAAGTTAAAAGTTCTTGGTGAATCTCCCCATAAGACTCAAAAAGGCATATTTTAATCTAAAAAGTTCAACAAAAACATCATTTCGTATGCTATTTTTGAGGGGGAGAAAATATATAAGTGATTAAAATATGAGTAGTCAAAAAGCTAAAGTAGTATCTTGTGCGAGCTAGACTCAAGATTGACCCAGGAATTGACGAAAAATGAAAGTTAGTAATCTCGAAAAGACTTATTCTCGACGGGTAATGACATCAAGTTAGTTACTAGAGCTAGTTGTCACCTAAAAGCTGACAATGGAACTCTTTAACTAGCCACGTAAGCGTGTCTCGAAAAGGATTTGTCTTATTAGAAAGGTACCATCTCGAGAAACGTTCTGTGGACTTGACCAGGCCGGGTAATTACTTCAAGCTAGTTTAACTAGTGATTTAAGTGTGTCTCGAATCGGTCTTGTTCACTGAAAGTGGATCAATTCAAAAGTGCTTGCTCCTCGCGCATGTGCAAATTTATTAATTACTTATGAGCACATGTGAAGGGGGAGCCCTTCAAAAGTAAATACAAAACTCTCAAAGTGTTAAACAAAATGTTTGATAATCAAAAACACTTTGAGAGATTTTCAATCAAAGGTTTCATGGCAATTGTAGGATAATCATGGAGTTATAAGGTGATTAAGATAGGAAAAATCGTCCTGTGATCCGCCAGAGCCGGAGGGATCTACCCAAGGACATCACCAATAGTTAGAATTAGAAGTCCTTAGGTATGATACGAAAAAAAAAGATGAGAAAAGAATGAAAGGGGAAAGAAGGAGTTGAAGAATTAAAAAGAAAAGTAAAGAAAATGGTGAAAAGAAATAGCCCTCTATATGTTCAACCTTAGGGCAGACACCGGGTTCAATTCGTATGCTACTGGTTGTTGCAAAGACAACACCGGTATTGAAGATAAAGTCTTCATGGACCCAGTGACGCAATGAACTAAACCTTCTTAACCACTCAATTTCTCTTAAAAGAACTTGTTTCATTCTCACGGGGAACCAGTGTAATCTATCGACTTATCTCTTAGAGATGGTTGATATTGAAGCAGGAGACCCCTCCCTAGTCTCCGCATAGGAAACCCAAGTGTGCACTTATCGAGTCTAGAGCCATGAGATACATCAAAGATCTCTTAGGAACACTTAGTATTTCTACAACTGGTGCTCTACATCAATGGACACTAGCTGTAAATTATCGAGTCCTTCACAAATCTTAGAAATCTGACGAGAACGTTTATGAGAGAATTACAAATGTATTTCTCAATGATTGAACAGAAATTCCTGCCAGGGTCAACATCAAAAAGCCCTGACAGCAGGTCACTTCGGTAACCCTTCACGGGTTACGCTTAGTGTTCGCGGTGGTTCTTTAACGGTCTACAGTCGTGGAGTGATCCCCAGCGACTCACCCTGTCATTGAGCTACTTAGTAGGTCTCGTAAGCTCCTTCGGGGGTATCTGACATGGGAACGGCCTTGACAAGGATTAGAAGGAGTCTTCACACTATGCTGTTGTTATCTGTAAGTACCGGTTGATTATTGCTAACTGTTTACCAGCAGGTACATATCACTTCCATGATGGTAGATTCCAGCATACTCATGCATACATCTTGAAGTCATGGAAAGCTCCCCCAAAGATCTAAGCACCACAAAGTTCAAAGAAAGATTCTACGCCAAAAAGAAGAATCTACAAAGTATAAAGACCAAAGATCAATGTGAATGTAAAGGAACTTCGTGCACTTGAAAGACACAGTCCAAAGATGTATGAGCATGTTGGAATGGCGGACAACCACCAAAGACGATAAAGTGACGAAAGGCAGGTGACTACACAATCACAACGTTATCACCAAAGAACAAAGACTATGAGCAAAGAACATTCATCTAACAAAATTTTTTGTGAAGACGTCAGAAGTTATACAAGTCAAAAGACAAAGACAAAGATGAAGACGTCCAGCAACCGTCATGACCGACCCTTAGGGGGGGGATTGTTGGGAACATACTTTTATATTTAGTCAAGTCTCGGTCATTACATTTTGTAATAGGTTGCTTAGTTATTTATATCATTATGTTTTATGTTACTAGGCTTTAGTTATCATGTCCAATGGGCTTTAAAGCCCACGATCTAGAAGGAAAGGGAGGAGGGGAGTGTTGCCCTAATCCTCCCCTATATATACTAAGCTTATGTAAACATTTTATTTGTTGGTTATTTTGGTATACTACTATTGCTTTTCTAATTCCCTCACATCGACGCCTTAAGAAAATGTATGTAAATTTACCCTAGTAGGTGCCTTGACAAGCACCTAGAGACCTTAAATATAGTGCATCCCCCCAGATGGGGGAGTTCAATCCCAATAGATCTATTCACAATATTCGCGCTCACGACAAGGAATCAGCACAACCTAAGAAAAATATAATAGTCGCGTCTTAGATGTTTAACGAGAAAGTACCAAATAAATTTTATGAAAGCACCTCAAAGAGAGGTAGAGAGGCAGAATTTTATGAGTTTTTGTCCAAGTCTGCATGTACAATTAAGGATAAGTGAGATGGATTTTAATATTGGGAGACATTAGTGTAAGAGTTAGGACATGTGGCTTCTTAAGACATCACCAAAGACATGCAAAGTCTTGGCGTGTCTTCCTTTGGACGCCACTTCCTATAATGAGGTGGTGAATGTTAATTTTTGACAAGTATTAATCTTACGGGGTATAGTTTGGTCCCAATAGTTACTAATGTTAAGTCCTTAAGTCACGAAACTTAAAACCGGGCAACATAAAAATATAATACTTATAAAAATGTTAAAATTTATCAAATGCTCCAACTAATTATAATAGATGTGTGATAAGTTTAACAGATAGTGTATACATTGTTAAAACCTAATAACGAAGTTTGAGTACGCGTATTACGTAAAGAGTATAATGTTTATTAAAAAATAAAAAATAAAAATAAAAATAACAAAGTGACAATAGTTCATATGAAATATGACTATTGATCAAAATAAAGTATATTGGAAACATAGACTTATCATAGTCCTGTGTTGATCGGGAGGAAAGTTTACACAATTAAATTTTCATAATTAATAAAGTAATAACAATAAATAATAAAAGTAATATTATTTAGTATAAAAGTAATAATAATTAAAATTAAGTAGTTAAATATAGACAGAGGTGAACAAAAAAGTTCAGAGTGTAATAATTTGAATCAGAGTAAATTATGACTTTTTAAAATAGGATTATAAGAAAACAATGTTGCATAGAAAGTGTTGACTGGACATAGTCTAGTCGCGGTTGAATTAATTGAACGTGTCAGGACGTACGCGGATAACTTCCGACGAAGTTAATTATTTAAAAATAGAATAGTTTAATAATAAAATATTAAAATTTATGACATGAAATTTTAGAAATGTCACAGCACGTACCCCTTAAGAGAGCTCCGTCCCGGAGCTTAACTCGCTTTATCTCCTGACGATTCACTTGCGAAAAGATGAGGATACTCGTAAGGAATGAATTCTAGAATAGCTAATGACGCGGTTCGATTCCCGTCGTCTAGAAATACGGTGCGGAGTATGGTTGACTATACGCGATAAAGATAGAGTGAGGATTTGTTTATTTGTTCTGCTAGATCGCACGAATACTCATGAATTATTTATACTCATGCAAGAATTTCTGTGATTCTCGAAGATCAAGTAGACATAATCCATATATAACTATTCCCAGTATTTGAAAAATTTTTAGTTGAACATAGGTAGTCAGCCTATGTTCCCTGGTTAAATATAGGTGACTAGACTATATTTAATTGAAGGTCAATAAAATTTTCAAATACTTGACTTAGTTATACTCGTGATATGTCCGTTGTCCACACTGGCCAGGATCACAGACCTTTAGCAATAAAGGTTTCTAAAGAGAACTTGATGAATGCAGAGAAAGTTCTTGAACTTCAGCTTTTGTAGATGATGAATCAGTTTATAAGAATTATAGGAGAATGAAGAACGATAACATAATAACAAAATAGTTCTGATTTGCAAGAAAATATCTAAATGATTTATAGGGTGGTGAAAATATTGATATAAGGTAAATGACAGAGCGATTTGTAAGATGATAACAAAAAGTTTATTCGGAACTAGGCAAAACAGTTTACGTAACGGTAGTACATTAGTGATTTAGTTTATAAGATGGTGGTGATGTACTTTGTAAGGGAGTGGCAAAATGATTGATGGACATTGACAAACATTGCAAAATATTTTAGTGAAATGACTTATAAAGAAATAGTAAAATAGTTAAGTTAATGGGAAAATTGTTTGTAAGATGCTTACAAAATAGTTTATATGAGACTAACAAAGTTGTTCATAAGTTGATAGTAGGTATGGTTATTGGTTTACAAGCTATTAGTAAGGTAATTTTGGAGAATAGTAATTCATTCATAATATAATGAAAGATAGTTTATATGACAATAAAGGAGTTGTTTATAAAATGGCAGTGAAATTTCTAAGGTAAATAAATAGAATGTGGCGGGTTTCATATAAAATACCATTGTGAAAGGTCATGAAAAGATTTTAAAGCTCATAGCATTACTCACATTTTTTTTAGGAAAATAAATGAGACCACAGTGTTTGAGAAAATTTTAGGGGATCATCAAAATGAATAAATATGTATTTAATTGTTTAGTAATCTGGTGAAACATATATAATTAGGAGATGTAGGGTTTGACATGATGCTTTGAAGGCTGAGTGTAAAGAGTCGGATAAATCGTTTATAATAAGTACCTTTATACAAATAAGAAGTTACGCTCTGGTAAGTAGGTATAAATAGTTGAGAGAAAATCAAGTGTATATAAATAGTCCTTTATATAATTAGTGTCAATTCGGAAAGGGGGGGGGCAGAAATACTCAAAAACATAAGTTTACGAGGAGTAAAGCAATCAAGAGGAATTGATAAATCGTAACGAGTTTTGCCATCAGATGTAATGATAGTACATAAGGTTATGAAAGAGCTTAGAGACCATTGTAATCACCTACAATGTCCGAAAAATTAGAGAAACCATTGTGCAACTGATGCGTGAGAATTGCACCAGGCTTTACCTCTCAAGGGATCTTGAGAAGCTTACAACCCCCACCAGGCAGTGTACCTGATCATTGTAGTACAGTATAGTGACAAGTACCGGGGGATTGATCGTTCAGGTAGGAATAGTGTCGCTAGGATTAGAAAACCTAAATACTAGTTCTAAAGATGAAGGATGATTCTTTTTTGTATTTTTTATATTTGTTAGAAAGCAAGTAAATATCTCGGGTTTGAAGGATTTGGGCAGAATTAGTTGCTAGTCAACTTACCCAATACTAAGATGCAATCAAAATAAAATACTAGAAATGAAAATAAACTATATTAAACTAAGGTTGTGAGCAATAAGTGCAGAAATGTGTTTACTTAGATTTCACTACTCCCTAGATATCTTTTCATGTTTCCTAAGACGTTCAAGCATGTTACCATTTGGAGATCTGCCAGTTTTCTTAACCCTAACATTGAAATCATTCATCCAATACAACCATAAACAAGTAATCAACACATAATCAACATCTAGGTTTCATTAGATCTAAGCAAACACAAGATAAATCTATCCTAGCATGGTGGAATCAAGACAAGCACAAGATATAGACAACCAACACATAGACATATTGATTGAATTAAAAGAATACTTATCTCAATAACACATGTAAGGGTTCAAGGGCTGAAAACCCTTGAAAAACCTGTAAAATACGTATATGGTTCGGTCTTAGGGTTTCTCCAAACTTGTTCCTTTTTTATGAATGAAAATTAGAAAACTATATATAGATAATAGAGGCTGACGGCGTCAAGAACAACCTTGTGACGCCGTCATCTCGCCGCCAAAATAATCCTCGGACTGCCTTGATCTACATCTGACGCCGTCATGTATTCCATTTTTTCAGGCTGTCACACATTTAACTCTTGACGCTCTTCTTTGTGACGCCTTCATTTCTGTACTGGGTCGTCATGATCTTTACTCTTGACGCCGTCAACTTGTTCCTCTTGACGCCGTCACACATTGTTCCCAGCATGGAAAATTAAGTCTTTGGCATTTTCTTCACTTTTATGCTCCAAAAATGTCCGAATTGCTTCCTTTTCCAGATTTCACTCCCAAAGTACCTAAAATCACAAAAGGAACGATTTAGGGCAATATTTGATCAAATAAATTCAATTTCAGGCTTAAATGACCCCCTAAAAGTGGTTCATTTTTCGCCTCATCATATACCCTTACACTTGAGATTTGCTTGTCCTCAAGCAAATGCGCTTTTATTCTAGTCAAAATACAAGTTAGGGGTCATTTAACACTAATATAAAAGTAATTACAACAAATAATCGTTCCAATAAAGACCAAAGACAAGCACCGAGGTCATATACTAGCACCTTACAAATAGTGTTTAGATACTCACATCTCTCGGGTGTAATAAAGTATAAATTACAATATGGAAACGGAAGATATCTCTCACTACCTGTCATAACAAAATACATTAACATAGGCTTGGGAAAGGATCAAACCTCGACCACATGGCGTAAGCACCTAGGATAAATTATCAAAGAGGTCTTTTAAAGGGTTGTAACGTTAGGTGTAGGGATATGAAATACACGGTTTTGTTGGATATAGGTAGTCTTTACTGGTGGCGAGTTAATCATCTTGGTCAATTACATGTACAATGTGGCGTTGCTAAGCCAAGACTAGACTCGACTTAAGCTAATAAATGAAAAATAACAAAAACATAAAATGAACATAGAATGAAACGGGATGGTAGTCCGTATGTTTTTTTCTCTTTTCTTTTTCTATTTTTTTCTTTTCTTTTTCTTGATTTTTCGATTTTTTTTTTTTCATACACTCTTACCCTACCATCCAAAATAATACATCATAGGGAATGAACATTCCCCTTACACTTGAATTTTTACATACTTTACAATAAATTAGTCTAATGACTCGAATTAAGATAATCAAAACACTTTGAGCACTTTTAAGATTAGCATACATATGGGGGTAATAAATGATGTTCTTCCCCATTACTCCATAAAATAAGTACTTTACCCATGAGTCCCAATCGTCCCAAAACAATATGTACAATGATATGACTCGACTTAGCAACCATGTAATCAATTAGATAGTTAACTTAGGGTTTAACAAATAACAATAATGCACTAAAAATGAGCGCATACACGGAAGGCTAAGGCGATTTGGGTGTACATTTAAGTGGGGTGTAACAAATTCTTCCTTTAAGTAAAATGCTTAAAGTTAGAAACGAAAAGATAGGCTCGGAGGGGTGTACTAGGGGTTTCGTGTACTAAAAATGAGTACAACGCTAAAGGTGTGGGAAAAATTAATTGACTTAACTAGTCAAGTAATATGACTTAAATGGTCAAGTAATTATGATACGGGTTTAACATAGGGGTGATCCTAATGCCTCTTATCATGTAGTAAATCCTACTACACGAATGTAGTCTCACTAGCGATCTCGGGATGCATCACTAATGCAAGTTCTAGAATCTAAATGCTACCGGTACACTCATAAGCACTAATAGTAAATGCTTTTCCTATCAAATCTAAAGGGTAACCTCACATATTTGGGTGGAAATTTTTTCTGAAAGTAAGGTTGTGTGCTAGTCATACAATCTCCTATCCATGAGACGCTTGCTATGGCTAAAGTTTCACTCCTAAATGTTGTAAAAAATTTTAAATTTGGCGCTAAAATTGCACTAACAAGTATTTCTCATAGTTTTATTACACATCTACTATTAAACAAACAAACTCAAGCGAAAGTGTATCTGTAAGGTATCATCATTTTACCCTCCCCTTACACTTAAGATGAACATTATCCCCAATGTTCAAGTAAAGAATATAAAAGTGAAATAAGTAAAACAAATGAAATCAAATACTCCCCTGATTCGCTCGGTATGGATAATAAAGTGGCCAGGTTAGATCTTCCTCCAAGAAAATGAACAATCAAAGCTTCCCTTCCAGAATATAAATCATCTTCTTGTCATACATAACCTGTAAATCCTGAGAAAACAAACAAGACAACCTCGCATAAAATCGGCGGCAACCTACATAAGTTACTAAATCCTAGAAAACAAAATAAGATATAATGCTTGTGGAATGAAGTTTGCAGATTCCCTGGAGATTATAAAACTTAATAATTCGACAAAAACTTTAAGAATCCGTTAGAAAAGCAAAACTGGTAAAATTTCCAGATTTTTACACGTGACGCCGTCAAGAGCAAGCTCATGACGCCGTCAGAAGTGACCTGCAGAAATTCTTATGTTAAGTTTCCGGAAAATTTCTGGAAAAACTTGGTCCTACTTCCTGGAAAATCCTACAAAACTTCATTATGACTCAATACAAGCATTTGACTCTAACAAATACAAATATACATGTTCACTTAATATTGTGGAGAATCATGATCGGTTTGTTTCTTAAAAACATATTTGGGGTTTCCCCTTACACTTATCTTTTGCAAAAATACCTTTAGGTGGAGTTAAGACTAGGCCAAAACAACAAAGTAAAGTATTTCCACTTTTTAGTTTAGAAACATGATCTACCAACAATAAAAATAAAGCATGCATACGGAAGCAAATAACAAACAAACAAAATAAAATCACACAAAGCATGGGTTGCCTCCCAAGAAGCGCTTGTTTTTGTTCGAGTCACGAGCCTGACTCTACCCTTATTTAACGGATAAAGGGGAGGTTATCCCTACACTTAGGATTAAGTGTGGGTGATAGTAGAGATACACACCAACTTGGTAATAGTATGCCTCGTGATGAAAGAGTGGTGGATGAATTGTATGCTCAAAGGGGTGTGCTCCTATCATCATAACCTTACCTAATTCAATCGGGTTAATGGGTGGATTAAGATTTCTCCTAGAAAGGGATCATTTTCAATCAACTTCAAGAGATTACTAGTTGGGGATCCATCTTGACCTAATAAACCCGGTTTAAACCCATAACGTTTCTTATGATCAATCATAAATGGGTGATGTAAGCTTGTAAGGTCATTTTCCACTCCTATATTGGTTTCCTCTCTACAAGGCTTAGAGTCCACTACCTTTATCCTAAGACTACCCGGACTATATGGTTTGATGGGTGGACAGGAACCTATCTCAATTCCTAAATTCACATCCAAGGATGGAAGATTAGGTAACGGTTTTGGTTGAGGCTCCGGTTCATCAAAACTAGGAACTTTCCTAGAACTAAGAGTAAGGTTGTCATTATAAGTATTCAAACCTATATCCTCTAGTTGTGTTTGGTTCAAAGGTTCTACCTCAATTGGGATTCCTAAAGTCTCATCTACTTCATCCGAATAAGTAATGGGCGGTGTGTATGCCTCAAATGATGGTAGGACTTGTGGGGTACTTTGTGGCTCATGTTATTTACTTCATCATTCCTTGTGTCAAAATCACCTATACCCTCAACATGTGTTTTATTATAATCTAACCCTAACATTTTCCCAAGTATCTCACGTGCTTCTCTAGGCATCTCAACTTCTATATCCGAATCATAAGGATCATCCTCAATATTATGACTACTATATACAAATTGCCCAAAAGATTCATCATCTGTTTCATGAGATTCATCATCATCGATCATAAAACCTAGGTCTTTTTTATCAATGTGATCATGTTCGGCTACATCCTCCATCACATCAAGGTCACCTATGGGTTCAGCTTGTATTGTGGTGAAATCAAACCATTCCGTATGCCCAGTTATCACATCTATAGTTTTATCCCCAAACAAACTTCTTGCTTGTTCCCTCAAACTTGCTATCAATTGATCCGTAACAACATTTGTTGGGTTGTCCATTTTTTTGGCAAGTATGGCACAATTCTCTATGGTTTCCCATGCTTCATCAACACTTAATCCGCAAAGGTCCCCATCTGCGGTATGGTCAATGTCCATTTTGGTATAGTGGTCGACACGATGGTAAAATATTTCAATTTGGGACCACATATCGAAATTATGATGAGGGACTTTCCAGAATAAATATTTAAAACGAGCCCATGCATCATAGATAGGTTCATCTTTATGTTGTTTAAACATCAAGATATCATTTGGGGTGGGTGAATTTAGTGGTTGGTAGTATGGTGGATTCGCGTTCTCCGTAATGGCTAACAGAATAGTCAATGGAAAGGTTTTTACAGACAAAGACACAAAGAAAAGATAGACTAAAGAAAACTTAAAAATAAAAATAAAATCTTACTAGAACGGAATCTAGCAAGTAGACCTAATAAAAAGAGATTCTAACCTAGACAATAACTATTCCCCGGGCTGCAGCGCCAAAAACTTGATGCGTAGGGATTTGCACCAGGATTTACCTCTCAAGGGATCTTGAGAAGCTTACAACCCCCACTAGGCAGTGTACCTGATCGTTGTAGTATAGTATAGTGACAAGTACCGGGGGATTGATCGTTCAGCTAGGAATAATGTCGCTAGGATTAGAAAACCTATATACTAGTTCTAAAGATGCAGGATGATTCTTTTTTGAATTTTTTATATTTTTTAGAAAGCAAGTAAATATCTCAGGTTTGAAGGATTTGGGCGGAATTAGTTGCTAGTCAACTAACCCAATACTAAGATGCAATCAAAATAAAATACTAGAAATGAAAATAAACTATATTAAACTAAGGTTGTGAGCAATAAGTGAAGAAATGTGTTTACTTAGATTTCACTACTCCCTAGATATCTTTTACACGTTAATTACTTGTTATAGTTGCTTGGATGACGGATTGTATTCCTTAATATCATTCATGCGGTGGCGTACTTACTTCCCCAATCCTATGAGTGCCTACTTCACTCCTATGTCGAGCCGGCTAAGAAGCTCCTAACATGGGATCATTAGAACTTACTCATGCATTAAATACAACCAATAAAACCTAGTACACATCGGTTCATGTTTCCTAAGACGTTCAAGCATGTTAGCATTTGGAGATCTGCCAGTTTTCTTAAGCCTAACATTGAAATCATTCATCCAATACAACCATAAACAAGTAATCAACACATAATCAACATCTAGGTTTCATTAGATCTAAGCAAACACAAGATAAATCTAGCCTAGCATGGTGGAATCAAGACAAGCACAAGATATAGACAACCAACACATAGACATATTGATTGAATTAAAAGAATACTTATCTCAATAACACATGTAAGGGTTCAAGGGCTGAAAACCCTTGAAAAATCTGTAAAATACGTATATGGTTCGGTCTTAGGGTTTCTCCAAACTTGTTCCTTTTTTATGAATGAAAATTAGAAAACTATATATAGATAATAGAGGCTGACGGCGTCAAGAACAACCTTATGACGCCGTCATCTCGCCGCCAAAATAATCCTCGGACTGCCTTGATCTACATCTGACGCCGTCATGTATTCCATTTTTCCAGGCCGTCACACATTTAACTCTTGACGCTCTTCTTTGTGACGCCTTCATTTCTGTACTGGGTCGTCATGATCTTTACTCTTGACGCCGTCAACTTGTTCCTCTTGATGCCGTCACACACTGTTCCCAGCATGGAAAATTAAGTCTTTGGCGTTTTCTTCACTTTTATGCTCCAAAAACGTCCGAATTGCTTCCTTTTCCAGATTTCACTCCCAAAGTACCTAAAATCACAAAAGGAACGATTTAGGGCAATATTGGATCAAATAAATTCAATTCCGGGCTTAAATGACCCCCTAAAAGTGGTTCATTTTTCGCCTCATCAGCAACTCACAATGTTAATGAAGTATATGAGACCATTGTGATCAACTACAATGTCTTGAAAAATTTTCATAGATCACCAGAATATAAGAGTAGGCATGGCGCACGGAATATGAAAGACAATAATGAATGAAACGGGTATTAATATAAAGAGTAGTTATATTCTAGGTCTAAAACGCAACCTAGTTCTCTATAACTCATGCTCTGATACCAATCTGTAATACCCCCAAAAATTATCGCAGCGGAAGATTGTGTCACTGAGGTATTACCTATTAGTTCACAGTACAAGATATAGAAAACGACTCTAAATGAGACATTTTGAAATAATTTATCATTCGATTAAATAAAACATCAGAGTTTACAAAGAGGTCCCACAAGTTTATAAAACTTAAAAGATTAATAGATTTATCGAATGATAATGATGCATTGTCTTCAAAAATAACTGTGCGCCTTCACATGCCAGCTAAAAGAGACATGAGATAAAACATGCTAAAAAGTCAACACAAAGGTTGAGTGAATCCATTAAGTTTATATAATAAAAAGTTGATCACAATATAATTCAATTTAAGAAAACGATGGGCTACGTTGTTATACGCCCATAAAACGTATTATTACACTAAGCTCATGACATCGACGCCTTAAGAAATATGTATGTAAATTTGCCCCAGTAGGTGCCTTGCCAAGCACCAAGAGACCTCAAATATAGTGCATCCTACCCGGATGGGGGAGTTCAATCCCAATAGATCTATTCACAATATTCGCGCTCACTACTCCTAGTGATTAACGATTCATCATGTGGGGACTTCATGGCAATAGTAGTACTTAGTGTCAATAATACATTCAGTTCAGAATAAGGTTTTCAAACAATTGTGATCATAGTAAAAGTAAGTAGCACGTATCTCCCCCACGGAGTTTGTAAACAGTTAAACGAGTAAAAGGTGGGGCTATGAACTCACCGTAGACTGTAGGGATGAAAGTAGCACAATGGTGTCAGAAAGTATGGCAGAACGGTATATGGAAGTATAGCACAACGATAAGGAATCAGCACAACCTAAGAAAAATATAATAGTCGCGTCTTAGATGTTTAACGAGAAAGTACCAAATAAATTTTATGAAAGTATTTATATACTCCTGACATTGTACATATTTTTGTTAGTTCACAAAAGTATAAAAGTTTAGTTTTTTTTTTCAAAAATAGTAAACAAGCCCTATTAATAAGTCATCCTACAGTCGTGTTGATGTCTCTTTTAATATTTCACCTATTCCATAAATATTATGTTTAAAGGCTTATTTAGTCTATTCTTCAAATAGTGGGTCTTCCACTTTGGTTTATGTCTATGTGGTCAAATGGTTCCTATTAATACTTATTGGTCGTGTTTCGGTTTTTAGATATATAGTTGTCCCAACTTGGTCAATACATTATTTCAATCCCACAAACCAGTTTGAATTGTTTCTTATGTCCTTAACGATGTATTATCTATGTTTAGTGGTCTATAGTCTTAATTATATCATATCACAAGTGAAATTACAAGTTCAAATTCCTAGTTCAGTGCAGAAAGTTTGGCAGCTCACAGAAATCCCACGAAAATGACCATAAGTAGAGTTCTACAACCCCGATTGAGTTGAGTTTTTCGGGTACATTAAAGCCTAGATGTTTCCTACATTTCATAAAACTGGGTTGAGCTCCAGAAATGACCAGAACTATGAGCTTTTTCTAAATGAAATGTGGAGTGCAGATTTTGACATCTTTCGCCATTTTGGCTCTCATTTACTCATCGGGATGAGTTATGAGGTGCGCCACCCGGCGAAATGATCACAAGACATATCTCTACAGGCTTATCATATTTTCTTATCCTCAAAGTTTACTTAGATAATCAGTTTAGTCATTCATTGGGGCTGCTATAAATTTCAGAT
Organism: Artemisia argyi; assembly: GCA_030686995.1. Taxonomy (NCBI): domain Eukaryota; kingdom Viridiplantae; phylum Streptophyta; class Magnoliopsida; order Asterales; family Asteraceae; genus Artemisia; species Artemisia argyi. The sequence continues at coordinate 102,262 of JARVZY010002735.1, read as the reverse complement.
TCATACAACCTACTTGGGGCTTGTTTAGACTTGATTTCATGATTAAAACTTTATGTGCAATGCCAAATACTTACAAAATCACTATTAAACCATAAAAATACATACAAGTCCAGTAGTCTATTACAACTAAATTGAAGGAAAATAATGAAAATAAATATATCTTACAAGGTGATGATGAAAACAACAACTACAAATCAATACCTAAGCCCTCCTTGAACCTCTTCTTCTAATCTTTTTCTTGAGTCTTTTCACCACTTGATTTTAACCCTTGTTAATCATCCAAGAATGACCTTAACTTCAGCCTCTAACACTTTGTATATCTCCTAATCTAACCATGGAATCACCAAAACAATACTTGGACTTTGTAAGGATCACCTACGTCTTCATCTTCTTAGTATAACTTTAGTCTTGATTCAGAGTATAAATGGTGATAGTGATTTAGGGGTGTACGGCAAAGAGAGGTAGAGAGGCAGAATTTTATGAGTTTTTGTCCAAGTTTGCATGTACAATTAACGATAAGTGAGATGGATTTTAATATTGGGAGACATTAGTGTAAGAGTTAGGATACGTGGCTTCTTAAGACATCACCAAAGACATGCAAAGTCTTGGCGTGTCTTCCTTTGGACGCCACATCCTATAATGAGGTGGTGAATGTTAATTTTTGATAAGACTAATCTTACGGAGTATAGTTAGGTCCCAGTAATTACTAATGTTAAGTCCTTAAGTCACGAAACTTAAAACCGGGCAACATAAAAATATAATACTTATAAAAATGTTAAAATTTATCAAATGCTCCAACTAATTATATTAGATGCGTGATAAGTTTAACGGATAGCGTATACATTGTTAAAACCTAATAACGAAGTTTGAGTACGCGTATTACGTAAAGAGTATAATGTTTATTAAAAAAATAAAAAATAAAAATAAAAATAAAAATAGCATAGTGACAATAGTTCATATGAAACATGACTATTGATGAAAATAGAGTATATTGGAAACATAGACTTATCGTAGTCCTGTGTTGATCGCGAGGAAAGTTTACACAATTAAATTTTCGTAATTAATAAAGTAATAACAATAAATAATAAAAGTAATATTATTTAGTATAAAAGTAATAATAATTAAAATTAAATAGTTAAATATAGACAGAGGTGAACAAAAAAGTTCAGAGTGTAATAATTTGAATCAGAGTAAATTATGACTTTTTAAAATAGGATTGTAAGAAAACATTGTTGCATAGAAAGTGTTGACTGGACATAGTCTAGTCGCGGTTGAATTAATTGAATGTGTCACGACGTACGCGGATAACTTCCGACGAAGTTAATTATTTAAAAATAGAATCGTTTAATAATAAAATATCAAAATTTATGACATGAAATTTTAGAAATGTCACAACACGTACCCCTTAAGAGGGCTCAGTCCCGGAGCTTAACTCGCTTTATCTCCTGACGATTCACTTGCGAAAAGATGAGGATACTCGTAAGGAATGAATTCTAGAATAACTAATGACGCGGTTCGATTCCCGTCCTCTAGAAATACGGTGCAGAGTATGGTTGACTATACGCGATAAAGATAGAGTGAGGATTTGTTTATTTGTAGTGCTAGATCGCACGAATACTCATGAATTATTTATACTCATGCAAGAATCTCTGTGATTCTCGAAGATCAAGTAGACATAATCCATATGTAACTATTCCTAGTATTCGAAAATTTTTAGTTCAACATAGGTAGTCAGCCTATGTTCCCTGGTTAAATATAGGTGACTAGATTATAATTAACTGAAGGTCGATAAAATTTTCAAATACTTGACTTAGTTATACTCGTGATATGTCCGTTGTCCACACTGGCCTGGATCACAGAACTTTAACAATAAAGGTTTCTAAAGAGAATTTGATGAATGCAGAGAAAGTTGTTGAACTTCAGCTTTTGTAGATGATGAATCAGTTTATAAGAATTATAGGAGAAGGAAGAACGATAACATAATAACAAAATAGTTCTTATTTGCAAGAAAATATCTGAATGATTTATTGGGTGGTGAAAATTTTGGTATAAGGTAAATGACAGAGCGATTTGTAAGATGATAATATTTAGTTTATTTGGAACTAGGCAAAACAGTTTACGTAACGGTAATAGATTAGTGATTTAGTTTATAAGATGGTGGTGATGTAGTTTGTAAGGGAGTGACAAAATGATTGATGGACACTGACAAACATTGCAAAATATTTTAGCGAAATGACTTATAAAGCGATAGTAAAATAGTTAAGTTAATGGCAAAATTGTTTGTAAGATGCTTGCAAAATAGTTTATATGAGACTAACAAAGTTGTTCATAAGTTGATAGTAGGTATGGTTATTGGTTTACAAGGTATTAGTAAGGCAATTTTGGAGAATAGTAATTCATTCATAATATAATGAAAAATAGTTTATATGACAATAAAGGAGTTTTTAATAAAATGGCAGTGAAATTTACAAGGTAAATAAATAGAATATAACGGGTGTAATGTCATGAAAAGATTTTAAAGCTCATAGCATTACTCGCAATTTATTTATTTATTTATTTATTTTTTTTAGGAAAATAAATGAGACCACAGTGTTTGAGAAAATTTTTGGGGATCATCAAAATGAATAAATATGTATTTAATTGTTTAGTAATCTGGTGAAACATATATAATTAGGAGATGTAGGGTTTGACATGATGCTTTGAAGACCGAGTGTAAAGAGTCGGATAAAACGTTTATAATAAATACCTTTATACAATAAGAAGTTACGCTATGGTAAGTAGGTATAAATAGTCGAGAGAAAATCAAGTGTATATAATTAATGTCAATTCGGAAAAGGGGGGGGGGGGCAGAAATACTCAAAAAACATAAGTTTACGAGGAGTAAAGCAATCAAGAGGAATTGATAAATCGTAACGAGTTTTGTCATCAGATGTAATGATAGTACATAAGGTTATGAAAGAGCTTAGACACCATTGTAATCACCTACAATGTCTGAAAAATTAGAGAAACCATTGTGCAACTCACAATGTTAATGAAGTATATAAGACCATTGTGATCAACTACAATGTCTTGAAAATTTTTCATAGATAACCAGAATATAAGAGTAGGCATGGCGCACAGAATATGAAAGACAATAATGAGTGAAACGGGTATTAATATAAAGAGTAGTTATAGTCTAGGTCTAAAATGCAACCTAGTTCTCTATAACTCATGCTCTGATACCAATCTGTAACACCCCCAAAATTATCGCAGCAGAAGATTGTGTCACTTGGGTATTACCTATTAGTTCACAGTACAAGATATACAAAATGACTCTAAATGAGACATTTTGAAATAATTTATCATTCAATAAAATAAAACATCAGAGTTTACAAAGAGGTCCCACAAGTTTATAAAACTTAAAAGATTAAAAGATTTATCGAATGATAATGATGCATTGTCTTCAAAAATATCTGTGCGCCTTCACATGCCAGCTAAAAGAGACCTGAGATAAAACATGCTAAAAAGTCAACACAAAGGTTGAGTGAATCCATAGAGTTTATATAATAAGAAGTTAATCACAATATAATTCAATTTAAGAAAACGATGGGCTACGTTATTATACATCCATAAAAAGTATTATTACACTAAGGTCATGACATCGACGCCTTAAGAAATATGTATGTAAATTTGCCCCAGTAGGTGCCTTGCCAAGCACCTAGAGACCTCAAATATAGTGCATCCTACCCGGATGGGGGAGTTCAATCCCAATAGATCTATTCACAATATTCGCGCTCACTACTCCTAGTGATTAACGATTCATCATGTGGGGACTTCATGGCAATAGTTGTACTTAGTGTCAATAATACATTCAGTTCAGAATACAGTTTTCAAACAATTGTGATCATAGTAAAAGTAAGTAGCATGTATCTCCCCCACGGAGTTTGTAAACAGTTAAACAAGTAAAAGGTGGGGCTATGAGCTCACCGTAGACTGTAGGGATGAAAGTAACACAATGGTGCCAGAAAGTATGGCATAACGGTATATGGAAGTATAGCACAACGACAAGGAATCAGCACAACCTAAGAAAAATATAATAGTCGCGTCTTAGATGTTTAACGAGAAAGTACCAAATAAATTTTATGAAAGTATTTATATACTCTTGACATTGTACATATTTTTGTAAGTTCACAAAAGTATAAAAGTTTAGTCTTTTTTTTAATCAAAAATAGTAAACAAGCCCTATTAATAAGTCATCCTAGATTCGGGTTTATGTCTCTTTTAATATTTCACCTATTCCGTAAATATTATGTTTAAAGGCTTATTTAGTCTATTCTTCAAATAGTGGGTCTTCCACTTTGGTTTATGTCTATGTGGTCAAATGGTTCCTATTAATATTTATTGGTCGTGTTTCGGTTTTTAGATATATAGTTGTCCCGACTTGGTCAATACATTATTTCAATCCCATAAACCATTTTGAATTGTTTCTTATGTCCTTAACGATGTATTATCTATTTTTAGTGGTCTATAGTCTTAATTATATCATATCACAAGTGAAATTACAAGTTCAAATTCCTAGTTCAGTGTAGAAAGTTTGGCAGCTCAGGGCAATCCCACGAAAATGACCATAAGTAGAGTTCTACAACCCCGATTGAGGTGAGGTTTTCGGCTACGTTTAAGTCTAGATGTTTCCTACATTTCATAAAACTGGGTTGAGCTCCAGAAATGACCAGAACTATGAGCTTTTTCTAAATGAAATTTGGAGTGCAGATTTTGACACCTTTCACCATTTTGGCTCTCATTTACTCATCGGGATGAGTTATGAGGTGCGCCACCCGGCGAGATGATCACAAGACATATCTCTACAGGCTTATCATATTTTATTAACTCAAAGTTTACTGAGATGATCGGTTTAGTCATTCATTGCGGCTGCTGTAAATTTCAGATTCATACAACCTACTTGGGGCTTGTTTAGACTTGATTTCATGATTAAAACATTATGTACAATGCCAAATACTTACAAAATCACTATTACACCTTAAAAATACATAGAAGTCCAGTAGTCTATTACAACTAATTGAAAGAAAATAATGAAAATAAATATATCTTACAAGGTGATGATGAAAACAACTACAAATCAACACCTAAGCCCTCCTTGAACATCTTCTTCTAATATTTTTCTTGAGTCTTTTCACCACTTGATTTTAACCCTTGTTAATCATCCAAAAATGACCTTAACTTCAGCCTCTAACACTTTGTATATCTCCTAATCTAACCATGGAATCACCAAAACAATAGTTGGACTTTGTAAGGATCACCTAGGTCTTCATCTTCTTAGTATAACTTTAGTCTTGATTCAAAGTATAAATGGTGATAGTGATTCAGGGGTGTACGGCAAAGAGAGGTAGAGAGGCAGAATTTCATGAGTTTTTGTCCAAGTTTGGATGTACAATTAAGGATAAGTAAGATGGATTTTAATATCGGGAGACATTAGTGTAAGAGTTAGGACATGTGGCTTCTTAAGACATCACCAAAGTCATGCAAAGTCTTGGCGTGTCTTCCTTTGGATGCCACTTTCTATAATGAGGTGGTGAATGTTAATTTATGATAAGTATTAATTTTACGGGGTATAGTTTGGTCCCAGTAATTATTAATGTTAAGTCCTTAAGTCACGAAACTTAAAACCAGGCAACATAAAAATATAATACTTATAAAAATGTTAAAATTTATCAAATACTCCAACTAAGTATATTAGATGTGTGATAATTTTAACGGATAGCGTATACATTGTTAAAACCTAATAACGAAGTTTGAGTACGCGTATTACGTAAAGAGTATAATGTTTATTAAAAAAATAAAAAATATAAATAAAAATAACAAAGTGACAATAGTTCATATGAAATATGATTATTGATGAAAATAGAGTATATTGGAAACATAGACTTATCATAGTCATGTGTTGATAGCGAAGAAAGTTTACACGATTAAATTTTCGTAATTAATAAATTAATAACAATAAATAATAAAAGTAATATTATTTATTATAAAAGTAATAATAATTAAAATTAAATAGTTTAATATAGACAGAGGAGAAGAAAAATGTTTAGAGTGTAATAATTTGAATCACAGTAAATTATGACTTTTTAAAATAGGATTGTAAGAAAACAATGTTGCATAGAAAGTGTTGACCGGACATAGTCTAGTCGCGGTTGAATTAATTGAACGTGTCACGACGTACGTGGATAACTTCCGACGAAGTTAATTATTTAAAAATAGAATAGTTTAATAATAAAATATTAAAATTTATGACATGAAATTTTAGAAATGTCACAAATTTGCTCCCATTCCTCCTACCGCTCGACGTCTTCGCCTAGACTACTCTCTCGTACCACATATCTTTGTTCCATTAAGTGACAAGAGAGTTGCTAAGGCTCAAGCCTTTATCCTCCTACTTCCTCATCATCATCATCCATGAGTGAAGATGACGGTTTACCCAACTCCAGGCTACCACCTCTTGAGTACCTCCAACAACTTCCAAGGTTACCAAACGAGTCGGGGGAGTTCAAGCAATCAAAGGGAATGTGGAAATGCTTCGGTAGGTACCTCGGCAAGCTTAACAAGAAAATTGATCGCCAATGAGAGCGATATTTGGAGTGTTTAGCACAACATGACATTTGAAAATTTAGTTGTTTAACATTTTGTTTTATGGATTTATGTACGTTTAGGGATATTTGGTAATGTTTAGAACATGTATGAACTAACGGATATGCAGGTGTATAACATTTGAGGTGTTGTCAAATTTTCAACATTTTCAATATTTTCACTAAGTATAGTGAAAATCGCTAGCCCCCCGTCAATCTCTATCGGTAAGAGTGTTTCTATCTGCATTTTCGTCATTTCCCTATTAGTTTTTAATGTTTACATATGTTTTAGGACAATTTACGAAATTTGAAAGTCGTTCGGTCCGTAAAAAATATACAATGTTTGTTAACCTTGGAAGTTTGGTAATCTTGGAAGTTTGGTTCCACCAGATCTGCCAGGCCAAATATAGGGTTCCGCCTGTGTAGTAGTTTTGTACCGCCAAACTTGGCCCAACGGACCAGGCAGAACCAAATCATGGGTTCCGCCCGTGTTGTTGATTAGTTCCGCCAGTACCTGTAGTAAATTTTCAAAATTTCGAGTTGACCACAAAACCAAACCATTCTTTTTAGTTAGAAACACATTTCTTATCAGTATTTAAGTACATTAGGACCATTTTTAGCTTCTAGAACAAATAGGAAACCACTTCCCGCCAAAAAATCAATTTAACCATAATTAACCCAAGGAACCCTCATTTTGGTTCCTTGGAATCCATGGTACCTTTGACCACAAAGATTTGAAATGACCACATAGCATTTAGTGCATATATTGGTCTTCTTGCTCCATCAAATTCCATTGGATTGACTTCCACTAATTTGACAACCTTCTTAAAACATCCAAATGATTAGAAACCTCCAATTTTGAATGGAAGAACATCAAATCCAAACACTCCTTTCAACATTTCTTCAACTCTTTAAATTTGACAATCTTAGACACTTCCAAATCACACAATTGCCATCACCATTTCTGATCTTAAGCTTCAAAACCACCTTCTTTGACAATGACAAAGTCAAAAAACTCTTCTCCACCATCACGACCCATTCGGGAAATCGCCCGAATAGGTGTCAAACCTTGTTGCTTCAACACCACAATCAACTTAAGCTCATCATGTTCAGATGAATCACCCCTAATCATCTCATCACCAATCAAGGATGAAAATTTTCTCAACCTTGCCACTCCTACACCATCACCAGGACCTCAAAATGTCATCACCACTCCACCACCAACAAAAACACCCATTGATCCAACACCACCATCGGCTCCAACTCAACCATCAAAATCTCCATCACTCCAAAATCACCAAAGCTTGAACCTATGGAACTTTTTGGTACTCCACCAACATCACCTCATCCTTTTCTACAAGACTTAGATGATCTTCCACCTAGATCAACCAATCCACCACCATTGCCTTCGTTTGGCTCCAGTGAACGAATGGAAAATAAACCACGGTCTTTCTTTGAGCCGATTGGATAAATAATGATTGTTGGTTATGGCCGTTAGACTGGTATGGTAGGTTTGATGATGTTATTAAGGTCCCTGTTCCCCCATTGACTCATGACTATGACGATAAGGTTATATGGCTTAATAAAAATAATAAGGAAGTTTGTTTTAGTGTAAAAGCAGTATGGAAAGCTCTGAGAATTGACAGCCCTGATGTTATGTGGTATAAGCACATTTGGTACTCTCAATTTATTCTGAGACATGCTTGTACTCTTTGGATGGCGATTAGGGGCAGATTAAAGACACAAGATAGAATCTCTAAGTGGTATAATGTTGACAATATGGTGTGTTTTTTGCAAGACTTGCAAAGATTCCCACAATCATCTATTTTTTTATTGTGATTTCTCAAGGTGTGTTTGGAATAAGCTTAAAACCATGTGCAGGCTAGAAAAGTTATCGTGTATCTGGGCTGAAGTTATATCAGGTATTTGTATTAGACCTGCTAATAACTCTGTGTGGAGCATTATTCAGAGATTAGTGTTTGGGGTTGTGGTTTATTTTATTTGGCAAGAAAGGAACATAAGAATGTTTCAAAAAGAGGAGAGGTCTGTCGATGAGATGTTTCATATTATTGTGGATACAGTTAGACTCAAACTGATGGGCTTGAAGATTAAATATTCATTTGAAACTGAAAAAGCTGCTTGTATTTGGAATTTGCCATTGAAGGAGAACAGGAAGGGGGTGGTAAAAGAGATGGTATGGTTGGCAATAGTAGGAAAGATTACAATGATGGGATTAATGGTGTCACATAAAATTATGAGTTATTATATTCTGCATATGGTCTTAATAGGCCATGAGTAGATAGTTAGGAATTGTCAAGGTGGTTTGTATTGTGGTTGGTATCCAAGTACTAAATAATATGGTGCTGGTTTTCTCGTCTTGTTATCCCTTGCAGACCCGTTGATTTTTTTGTGTGCTGGGTCTGTTGGTTCTGTTCAGGTACTGGGTTTTGGAGTTGCAATCAAATATTTGATTGTGATGATGATGCTATTCCTTTATACACCAGGTTTAATATTTGTTTTGGATGTGATGCCTGGTTGTTACATTCATTACTTTGGTTTTAATCATGGAATTTCTGGGGTATGGACTGTTTGGTGATTTTAGGAGTTGGTGTTTTGTTATTAGGTTTAGTAGTATTCTTTACTGGTCTATGAAGAGTATTGTACAGAAGACTATGCACTACAAAGATTACTTATTAATTTCTGCGCTGGTTGGCTGTTTTGGTTCTGAAAGTGGCCTGGTCATGGAATTGCGTTTGATGGGTTGGATTGCTATGTTTATGGTTTCTAATCTTGTCTTTTCCTGGTCTTTTTTTCCTGTACTCTTTTTCCTTGTTCAAAATTTTCCCACAGGGTTTTTGTTTGGTAAGGTTATTTAATGAGACAGGAATTATGGGTGATGTTACTTTTGATGAATCACTCTCTTTCAAGGCTGCATTTGAATGATAGGATGACTTTGGATGTTATGGAATATTCTGGTTCTAGCTTATTGAAGGATCTTTGCTGCATTTTGCTTCCTGCTTTTCATGTCTATTGTTATTTTAAGGATAGTTATTATGTTCTGTTGGATATTAGATATGGTAACCCCATTTTCTTTAGTTACAGTAGCTTAACTTTCTATGAATTATCATCATATGGTGATGGTTGGAGGTGCATTGGTTGGTCCCTTTGCATTGGCCCATGTATTCAGAGTATGATGGTAGTTTTAGATCAAGCTTTTTTATCAACTATGACTTTTGGTTTTGGTGTTGCCTTGGATTCTATTTGCTATTTGGTTGTTGTTTGTATTAGTTTTAGATCAAGCTTGTTTGTCATAAGATTTGGGATTGTCCATTTCTGCTTGTTCTCTTTTTTGTTTCCTAGGCAAGAATGGTCTTTGGTAGGGGTTGTCCTATCTTTTACCTTCTCTTGTGCTATCCTTTGTATATAACCTTTGTAAAAAAAAGAAAAAAAAAACACAAGAGTCATCACAACCAAAGCCATTGTTGTTTCACCCAATCTACAAAGAAATCAATGGTCCTTTGTATGGAGAACCAAACTTCCAACACCATGATCAACCTCCACCTCAAGAGTCTCAACCACCATCTCAATCCCAATCCCAACACTTTGAGTCTTTCTTTCCTTCTTATGAGGAAATTGAGGCTTCATTATGGAACAACCCTCCAAACACCCACAAGGAGATCAATGATCGCCTCGACAACTTGTATGCCTTCAAGAACATGGTAGACACACACCTCCATCAAACAATAGAATTTCAAACCACATTGCTCTCATCCATTGCTAATCTAACATCAACCCAACAAACTACCAATGTTCCACCACCACCACCATCTACCAATGATCCCATCCTACCCAATCCTCGCCATGGTTGCTTACAATGTAAGTGAATGGCTAAAATTTGTGAAAGCATAAAAATCATGCTTCACCAAGTTCAAGATGAAAACCGTTTTGTTCTTCAACACATTCTCGACGCCTAAATGTTCTTTCACATCCTCACCAACCTTAGGATTCCATTAAAAGAATTTTTTTTAGGACTTTGTTGTTGTCTTTTCCTTTTATAGATGTAGGATTTATTTTTCTTTTTAAGTTATTTTTTTCTTGCATTTTCCTTTTTAGAAGTAGGACTTTGACTTTTGCATTTCTTGTCTTTGCTTTGACTTTTGTCAAACTTAAATTTTACTAGAAATGAAGCTTGTCCTGCTATATAGCGTGCATTGGTGGTTGACTATTTCTTTGTTGTGATTGTGATATGGTAGATTATCTACTCATGACTTGTTGTGGTTGACATTATATTCTTGTCTTTTTCGAGAACTAACTCTCTTTTTGTAGGATCAAAATTCATATATCCTTACTTGGCACTCCAACTAGGGGGAGTATTGTCCAAGGGGGAGCATTTGGCTTGCATCATTCCGCTACATAACTCTTCTTTTCATTTCGAAAACTTCAACTCGTTTTTATTATACATTAAAAAGAGAATAACACAAGTTTTTAATGTAAAGTTTTAAGACTTAACACTATAATTAGCGATTTGCCTAAAAATAAAGTTTATGTTTTGTCCTTAACAAAAAGGGGGAGATTGTTAATACGAATATCGCCTAAAACCGTTATTTATATTTTACGATGTTTGCTAAATTTTTATAATTTTTTAGGATTCCTGTAATGGTTAATTAGTTTTGTAAAAATTTTCATAATTTTCTAAGTCACTTTAGTATTTTCCTTAATTTAAATTAGGTTTAAATTAGTTTTAATTAATTATTAAATAGTTTTTAATTAATATTAAATAATAAAATAATCAAAAAAAATAATTTTCTTTTTATTAAAATTTTCTTTTAATATAAAGTTTGTAAAAAAGTCATTTTCACCCCCTCTAGTTTATTTTTACTTAAAACTCATCTTTTTCTCTATTCGCAATTGAAATTGTTTATATTCAGTTCACGTTTATATATATCTGTCTCCTGTAATTGTTAATACTGTTTCTTTAGCTTAATCCAAATAAATTCCAGTAGTGTAATCAACTCCAAATCATTATTTGTTACTTTCCCAAATCACTGAATTTCTCAAACGTTTCCCAAAATATAATTTCAGCCTCGTCGGGACATAACGACCCGGGAAAACACTGTGCTTACACCGGATCATAAATTGATCACTACTCCCACTCAGGCTTGACCTGTTGACCATTCCTGGTTGATCTGCTAGGTTGGTTTGGGAGGAGTCAACCTTCTTCTTCAAGAAATTAAATGCATCAATGCATTCATTTGTGAAGTTAAACGGAGCATCTTTTTCTAAAAGGTGGGCCAGAGGTCGGGCTATCTTAGAGAAGTCTTGTATAAAGCGTCGGTAAAAACCAGCATGACCAAGGAAACTTCGGATTCCCTTAACGGTAGTAGGATGAGGTAGCTTTGCGATTACATCAACTTTGGCACGATCTACCTCGATCCCAGATTTTGATATTTTATGGCCGAGAACAATGCCCTCTTTAACCATAAAGTGGCACTTCTCCCAATTTAGAACCAAGTTAGTGTCTTTACACCATTTCAGCATTCTTTCTAAATGGTAGAGGCAAGAATCGAAAGAATTTCCATAGACCGAGAAGTCGTCCATGAATACTTCCATGGTTTTTTCAATCATGTCGGAGAAAATGGCCATTATGCACCTTTGGAACGTGCCTGGGCATACGTCGACAAGCAAACATTCCATAAGGGCAAGTAAAAGTGATTTTTTCTTGATCCTCCGGATCAATGGGAATTTGAAAATACCCAGAAAAGCCATCGAGAAAAAAATAGAGCTCATTTCCCACTAAACGTTCCAACATTTGATCCATAAAAGGTAGTGGGAAATGGTCTTTACGAGTTGCATCATTCAACTTGTGGTAGTCTATACAAACTCTCCATCCGGTTACAAGTCGCGTCGGTATCAGCTCATTATCTTCATTCGTCACAACGGTCATACCGCCCTTTTTGGGAACACAATGAACCGGGCTAACCCATGAGCTATCCGAGAATGGATAAATCATTCCAACGTCAAGGAGTTTTATCACCTCCTTTTTGATCACTTCATGGATTTGTGGATTAACCCATCGTTGTTGTTGGACGGATGCCTTATGGTTATCTTCAAGCAGAATCTTATGTGTGCAGAATTGAGGGTCAATTCCCTTAATGTCAGAGATTTGCCAAGCGATGGCATTCTTATGCTTCTTAAGCACATCTAAGAGTCGGGTCTTCTCCTCATCTTTAAGGTCTTTCGAGATGCTGACGGGCAATTTATTAGTCTCTTCTAAGTAAGCGTATTCGAAATGAGGAGGTAAATCCTTGAGCTCAAGCTCCGGAGGATTCTCAATAGACGGCTTTACTTCTTTTACGTCTGCCATTTTTAGGTCCATCGGAGGAGAAGAAGAGATCGGGTCTTCATTAAGTTTTTCAAGCAAAAGTATATCCCCCTCCGGATCAAAATTGGATTAATCAATTTCTGATGAAATAGACTCATTTGAAAGGCAAGCCTTGATTTCTTCCCAAGAGAAATCACTTCCCTCAAACAGAGTAAGGGAAGGGGAAGAATCGGAGACGATTGGTTCTGAAGAAGGAGTGGGATTGCCACTCGAAGCATTATTTGTGAAACCAAGAAGCTCTTGAGAGTACTCCTCCATAGCAATATCCATAACATCGATTCGGTTTACGGAGATATGATTATAATTGGAGGAGTATCTCGCGGTTTGGTCAAGATTAAACGTAACAGCTTCATTTCCAACACGTAAGGCAATCTCCTCGTTGTAAACATCAATCAAAGCACGGCCAATCCTTAGGAATCCTCTCCCGAGAAAGAGAGGAACCCATGGATTAGCATCAAAATTATCAACCACAAAATCGGCAGGGAAATTGAATTTTCCCACATTGACGAAAATATCCTTGGCTATTCCCATTGGTCGCGAAGTAGATCGGTTAGCAAGCTCGAGGGTCATACAAGTCGGTGTCAAATCGGGAAGAGATAACTTTTTCCAAATCGACAATGACATGAGGTCAATGCTGGCACCAAGATCGGCTAAGGCGAAGCGTTGAACCATCCCCGGAAAATTGCATGGAATAAGAAACTTGCAAGTGTCTTCAAGCTTTTCAGGAAACCTTTTCAGAAGAACCGTTGAGCAATTCTCATTCAATGGGGTTTTAGCCATCTCAAACAATTTTTCTTTGTTACTCAAAAGACTTTTTATCATAGAAGCAAATTTTGGCATTAAAAGTATAGCATCTGCGAGGCTTATGTCAAAATGCAATTCTTGAAAGATCTGATAAAACTTTTCCATTTGATTATTAACTTTCTCATGGTGCTTTTGTTCGTTTAAGCGTGACGGATAAGGCAATTTTGTTTAGACGGGAATTTCTTTCTCAGCTTCGTAAATAACTTTTTCTTTTCCTTTGGACGTTTGGACAACCGGAGGTTGGATGTTTTCGGTTCTTCCATTATTAATAGGAATTTCCGTATCCATTGTCACCTCAGTTTCACGGTCAACTACCTTGGGAGGAAGAGAAGAAGAGGTAGTCGGAGCCGTTGGTCCATCATATGAAACACCACTCCTAGTCGTGATCGTTTTAACATCGCCCATTGGGTTAGCGATCGTGTTGCTTGGAAGAGTTCCCGAGCCCGAGGGTCGATCATTTAAACGCTTATTCAATTCGTTCATTTGGTTAATCATCATTTTATTCATTTCCTCTTGACTCTTCATGAATTGCTTGATTAACTCTTCTGAGGATGACTGATTTTGATTCACAACTTGATTTTGATTTTGAAAATTTTGTCCTCGGTTGTTTTGATTAAAGCCTTGATTTTGATTTCCTTGATTTGCATTTTGAAAATTCCCATGATTATAATTCCCATGGTTTTGAAAGCATTCCCTTGATTCGGGCCTTGATTGTAATTCCCCCGATTTTGATTTTGATGAAAACCTTGATTTTGACCTTGAAAACCATTATTCACCCGATTTTGATTCTGATTCTGATTGAATTGATGGTTCCGGTTTTGCACATTATTATTATGATTCACTTGATTTGGTTGATTGAAACCAGGTGGTCCAAGATAATTGGTGGAACGGTAGCTAAGAAGAATACGGTCACCTTGTGGTGGGTAACCATTACCACCCATATTATAGGTTCCCGTAGTAGCATACACATTCTCGTGAGTGAAGCCACCGGAGGCTGGGTACTCAAGATACGAATGAGGACCACCACAAATCTCACAACTATTGTTAACCATATTGACTTGATGGTTCTTGACTTGATTCTGAGTCATTTGATGCATTCGTAACATAGTCGTAGACAAATCATCGAGTTTCTTAGTAATGGTGGCCAACTCATAATTGTAAGAAAAAGAAGAATTATGAGTCGCAGTCGATCTTGTTGGCTCATTCCTCTCGGCTGAGGAATCCCAATAATTGTAATGGGCCGTCATATTCTCGATTAGTTCGTAACAATCTTCAGGACGTCGTTTCATAAAAGTACCACCGGCTGCTGCATTGATCGTGTCCTGATGTCGGAGAGTCAAACCATTGTAAAACGTATCGATTATCGTAACAAGTAGCATATTATGATTTGGACACCGATCAATAGCAAGCTTATAACGTTCCCAAGCCTCGAATAAGACTCATCGGGAAGTTTCCGGAAATTACTAATATCGTTTCTTAACTTCGTCACCATCGATGGTGGAAAATATTTTGCCAAGAACTTCGAAACCATTTCTTCAAAGGTATGAATCGAGTTCATGGGAAGACGATCAAACCAAGTGGTAGCATGATGCGTTAGAGAATAGGGGAAGAGAGAAAGACTAAGGGCGTCATCGGAGACCCCATTTGTTTCATGCTTTGGGTGACGGTTAAGAATTTGTCAAGATGCTTATTAGCATCGTCACTCGGTAAACCGTGAAATTGGCATGAATTTTGGACTTGTTGAATCATATGATGCTTGAGTCCAAAATCCGTAGCCTCAATATTAAGAGGGGAAATCGGGCCACCTCTTCCGTGCATTGTTGGTTGGCACAGTTCCTCCATCGTTCGGATATCAGGAGCTGACACATGTTGGTGATCACCACCCACCGGAGGGCGTTGATTACTTTGGTCCATTTCCTCAACTGTTGGGAAATGGATACGGTGTGTGTGACGAATTACCCTTTAGGGATTTGATAATGGAGAAATAAGACTTTGAGAAGATGAACGGGTGATCATACACCACAAAAATAGAAAAGAAAAAGAAAATCTTTTTGTATTATTGGTTGGGAAGTATTTTTGGCTTTTTTAATTTATTGAAAAACAAAACACAAAATTTTTATTTTCTTTTTGTAATCGTTACGTTATCCGTAACCATTTCCTCTAAAACTATGTGCAGTGGAGCGGGAGAGAAGAGTGGATCTCTCTTTGGTCTGCAATTTAATGTCAAGACCTCCGTATTCCCCGTTTATTTGGTTGTAGTAAAAGAGTAATCCGACAACGTTTAATTTCACGGTTTCTTTCGTTGTTTCTTTTTCGGGAATGGTTTACAACACTCTCTCAAGAGTGAGGATGTTATTTTCTTTTTGTATTTTTGAAAACACTTTAGGAAAAGTATTTTTTATTTTTTACTTTTTATATTTTCATAAGAAAATAATGAGGAAGGTTTTTCAAAACACGATTTTTAAAAACGAAAATCAAATTTCACTTCAAACCTTCCCCGGAAGCGGCACCAAAAATTGATTCATGCAAAAACCAATTTATATATATATATATATATATATATATATATATATATATATATATATGTGTGTGTGTGTGTGTGTGTGTGTGTGTGTGTGTGTGTGTGTGTGTGTGTGTGTGTGTGTATTACTCCAAAGGATTTGCAAGAAATACAAATCCCGAGTTCGTTTCCAGTGAAGGAGTGAATGGAATCGTGATATTCGATTCGTGAAATCGTGTCGCGAAAAAGTTGAAAAGTGAAATTGTGATTTTTAAGACTAAAATAATTAAAAGAAACTAATCACAATGCTAAATGTACAAGTCACTAAAGCACAACTACTTCTAATTGTAAAACGAATTATAAAACGTGAATTTTAAAAACGTAACGTACGAATTAAAAAGCAAAATTCAATGAAAAATTATCCTAAAAATGTGAAATCAATTTCTAAAATCTTAAATTACTAAATATAATTTTGAGAAAAAGAAAAATATTTTTTTGACTTTTTATTTATTTTCTATGATTTATTTTCTATTTTTGTAATTATAAAATGAATTAAAAATAAAAGAAAATGTAAAAATAAATGTGAAAAATACAAAATGAGTTTTGAAAAATCTAAAATAACTAAAAAGAATTTTATAAAATATTTTTGGAATTTTCAGGCTTTTTCTGATTTTTATTTGATTTTTATCTATTAAAAAGTATTTAAATTGATTAAAAATTTGAAATAAAATGAGAAAAATAGCAAATAAACTCAGAAAATTATGAAATTTTTATGGAAATTCTAAAATATAAATTGAAACCTAAGAAAAATTTGAAAAGTAAAAAATAAACTAGAAAAAGTGCTTATTGAATAGAAACAGCTTATTGTAAGTGCTTATTAATAAGCACTTGCAACCAAATCTTATGAAACTCAATCCACAAGTGTATTATACTCAGATAAGCCTTAATGCACTCAAATTAGATCAAGTAATGCACAGAATCTCAAGTAATGAGCAATGAGCAGTTTACAATAAGCATTCAAATAAGCAGATTAGCACTAGGATAAGCCATGTAGGACCGATAATATGTAAGATTCATGTGGTTCGGGAGGTCTTGGTTGATCAAACATGATGAAAGGATACATGTTTCTAGTGAGAGAAAGTAGAGAGAGGGTGGAGAATAAAAGGAACTTTTATAGATAAATGGAACAATACAAATGACCTAATGATTTCCCACACCCCTCATAGAGAGTCATGAGGGGTATTTATAGGTTCATCACAACATTACTTTGCCTAGTGTACTATAGTAGTCCCTGCGGGTACTACATGTTACTAATCTAGTCCAATTCACATGTGTGACGTTATCTTTATAAAAAAACGAGGCTAACAATCTCCCTCCAAGATATCGTCACACGTGAATGGTTACAATGAGACCTATAAACAAATAGATTACAATAATAATAAACTATGTTGACGTTGTTGAAGCGCAGAGTCTCTGTAGTCTAGATACTGAGGCAGACTTGAAGTTCTTTTCATCCGATGATCTCGGCATTTGATCTTTGGCACTGACGGCAGAGATCCTTGTAGCTCTGAACTTCAACAGTAACGGTTTAGTTAGGTTATTACTCCCTCCTAACTAGTGAGCCTTTATTTCTTTTTCCTTCTCCCTCCTGAACCGACAACTCTCTTTTCATCAAGCAGCGTATAAAGTAGATTCAAAAGTGTAGGAACATGGTTTTCGTTCGGGTAGCAGCATAACAACATAACTCACATAGTATTGCACAGAAGGTTGGTAATACGCTCCGATGTACACATCATTAGTACTTCTTCGGTTATAGTGTAAGCACAATTCCCTCGAACAACCAACGTACTAGAGATGAAACACTACTTCTTTTGGCATGTTCTTCTCCCTCCTGATGGTTGCGATTTATCGAAATCATCATACTATTTTCTGTACATGCCATAATTACCCGTACTTTACACTTCTGATGCAATATAGATAGACCATGAAAGCATAATTTTGTGAGTATATGTGGAAAGAATATACTCTCAATACTTCTCTCAAATCAACCTTTAAACGAACCTCCTTGTAATTCACCGGCACTAGTAATGACCACATATGGAGACAGCCCGATATGACCAACTTGAAAAAGAAGTAATCATCTCATCTTGTGACTTAATGCTTGTACGATAGATGTGACTTAATACCTATACTAAGCATTACAATGTAACTCCTTTAAGTATGAGGTTGCACGAAATATTCGCCACTTGAATAATCCACTACTTCGTGTGACACTGAGTACTACAACTGATGAGGCGAAAAATGATCCATTTTTAGGGGGTCATTTAAGCCCGGAATTGAATTTATTTGATCAAATATTGCCCTAAATCATTCCTTTTGTGATTTTAGGTATTTTGGGAGTGAAATCTGGAAAAGGAAGCAATTCGGACGTTTTTGGAGCATAAAAGTGAAGAAAACGCCAAAGACTTAATTTTCCATGCTGGGAACAGTGTGTGACGGCGTCAAGAGGAAGAATTTGACGGCGTCAAGAGTAAATATCATGACGACCCAGTACAAACATGAAGGCGTCACAAGTAGAGCGTCAAGAGTTAAAAGTGTGACGGCCTGCAAAAGTGGACAACATGACGGCGTCAGATGTAGATCAAGGCAGTCCGAGGATTATTTTGGCGGCGAGATGACGGCGTCACCCATTTGTTCTTGGCGCCGTCAGCCTCTAATATCTATATATAGTTTTCTAATTTTCATTCATAGAGAGGAACAAGTTTGGAGAAACCCTAAGGCCGAACAATATACGAATTTTACAGCTTTTCAAGGGTTTTCAACCCTTGAATCCTTACATGTGTTATTGAGATAAGTCTTTTCTTAATTCAATCAATATGTCTATGTATTGGTTGTCTATATCTTGTGCTTGTCTTGATTCCACCATGCTAGGCTAGATTTATCTTGTGTTTGCTTAGATCTAATGAAACCTAGATGTTGATTATGTGTTGATTACTTGTTTATGGTTGTATTGGATGAATGATTTCAATGTTAGGCTTAAGAAAACTGGCAGATCTCCAAATGGTAACATGCTTGAACGTCTTAGGAAACATGAACCGATGTGTACTAGGTTTTATTGGTTGTATTTAATGCATGAGTAAATTCTAATTATCCCATGTTAGGAGCTTCTGGCAAGCTCGACATAGGAGTGAAGTAGGCACTCATAGGATTGGGGAAGTAAGTACGCCACCCCATGAATGGTATTAAGGAATACAATCCGTCATCCACGCAACTATAACAAGTAATTAACGTGTAAAAGATATCTAGGGAGTAGTGAAATCTAAGTAAACACATTTCTCCCACTTATTGCTCACAACCTTAGTTTAATTTAGTTTATTTTCATTTTTAGTATTTTATTTTGATTGCAAATTAGTATTGGGTTAGTTGACTAGCAACTAATTCCGCCCAAATCCTTCAAACCCGAGATTTTAATTTGCTTTCTAAAAAATATAAAAATACAAAAAAGAATCATCCCTCACCTCTAGAACTAGTATTTAGGTTTTCTAATTCTAGCGACACTATTCCTAGCTGAACGATCAATCCCCCGGTACTTGTCACTATACTATACTACAACGATCATGTACACTGCCTAGTGGGGGTTGTAAGCTTCTCAAGATCCCTTGAGAGGTAAAGCCTGGTGCGATCCCCACGTGTCAAGTTTTTGGCGCCGCAGCCCGGGGAATAGTTATTGTCTAGGTTAGAATCTCTATTTATTAGGTCTACTTGCTAGATTCCTTTCTAGTAAGATTTTATTTTTATTTTTAGGTTTTCTTTAGTCTATCTTATTTCTTTGTTTCCTTTGTTCGTAAATTATCTCGATGGATAACAATAACATTGATCGTTTGATTCCTGTTATTCGTGTTTTTCGTCGTAGGATTTTCCAAATGCCCGCCCCAAACCCTTTAGTGGAGAATGAGAACCCACCTAACCTCTCGCCCAACCACCACTTTGACAATAATTCTGAGTTAGAGGAGTCTGATCATGATGATGACCGTAGGGCTAGTCCTTTTTACTATTCAGACTCTGATGAGGATCTTGATGATGGTGATGTGATTAATGAGAATAGGATGGAAGAGGAAGTGAACCCTCTTAGGTATGTAGACCCTAGAACAAGGATTAAGTGTGATAGTTCATTCAACATGCAATTTCCTTGTAAGATCGGATTTAGGAGCTTTAACGCCTATCTTAACTCATCTTTCCCAATGAACATAATCTCGCGTAATGACTATAATAAAATCATGGTAGATGAGTTAGAATACAAAGGGGAAAATATTATTGCTAGGGCAATACCATTGCATGTGTTTGTTGGAAGTTTGGTTTATCTTGTTGAGTTCATGGTTATGGAGAGTCTAGGAGAATTTATTGATGATAAGTTAACCCAAGTTGTGTTTGGAAAACCCTTCAAAAGGTTGACCAATCTTGATGAAAAACGTATAGAAGGGTTAATTACATTCTCGGATGGGGATGAAGATTTTGTCTACCAAATACCCCGTGCACACCCTAGATTCAAGGATTTTTCCATGGAAAAATGTAGTAGGTATCCGCCCATAGAAATGCTAAGTGAGAATGATAAGAGAAAAGGGCTTAAATATACTCGTGAAAAGAATAAAAGATACTATCGTGGATGTTTAGAGTTAAGAGATGATTATAAGAAAGATGAGGCGACCATTAGATGGCTCACGCTTGGTTATGTGAGCATAAGCGATACACGGTAACCCATGACCTTGAGTCTAGCTACAAGACTCGTAAATAAAGAAAAGCGCTTCTTGGGAGGCAACCCATGATTTTGTGTGATTTTTATTTTGTTTGTTTGTTATTTGCTTCCGTATGCATGCTTTATTTTTATTGTTGGTAGATCATTTTTCTAAACTAAAAAGTGGAAATACTTTGATTTGTTGTTTGGCCTAGTCTTAACTTCACCCAAAAGGTATTTTTGCAAAAGATAAGTGTAAGGGGAAACCCCAAATATGTTTTCAAGAAACAAACCGATCATGACTCTCCACAATATTAAGTGAACATGTATATTCGTATTTGTTAGAGTCAAATGCTTGTATTGAGTCATAACGAAGTTTTGCAGGATTTACCAGGAAGTAGGACCAAGTTTTTCCAGAAATTTTCCGGAAACTTAACACAAGAATTTCTGCAGGTCACTTCTGACGGCGTCATGAGCTTGCTCTTGACGGCGTCACGTGTAAAAATCTGGAAATTTTACCAGTTTTATTTTTCTAACGGAGTTTTAAAGTTTTTGTTGAATTATTAAGTTTTATAATCTCCAGGAAATCTGCAAACTTCATTCCACAAGCATTATATCTTATTTTGTTTTTTTAGGATTTAGTAACTTATGTAGATTGCCGCATGCGAGGTTTCTTTGTCTGTTTTCTCAGGATTAACAGGTTATGTATGAAAAGAAAATGATTTATATTTTGGAAGGTAAGCTTTGATTGTTCATTTTCTTAGAGGAAGATCTAACCTGGCCACCTTATTATCCATACCGAGTGAATCAGGGGAGTATTTGATTTCATTTGTTTTACTATTTTCACTTTTACATTCTTTACTTGAACATTGGGGACAATGTTCATCCTAAGTGTAAGGGGAGGGTAAAATGATGATACCTTACAAATACACTTTCGCTTGAGTTTGTTTGTTTAATAGTAGATGTGTAATAAAACTATGAGAAATACTTGTTAGTGCAATTTTAGCGCCAAATTTAAAATTTTTTACAATATTTAGGAGTGAAACTTTAGCCATAGCAAGCGTCTCATGGATAGGAGATTGTATGACTAGCACATAACCGTATCATTCAAAAAAATTTTCCACCCAAATATGTGAGGTTCGCCTTTAGATTTGATAGGAAAAGCATTTACTATTAGTGCATATGAGTGTACCGGTAGCATTTAGATTCTTGAACTTGCGTTAGTGATGCATCCCGAGACCGCTAGTGAGACTACATTCGTGTAGTAGGATTTACTACATGATAAGAGGCATTAGGATCACCCTTGTGTTAAACCCGTATCATAATTACTTGACCATTTAAGTCATATTACTTGGCTAGTTAAGTCAACTAATTTTTCCCACACCATTAGCGTTGTACTCATTTTTAGTACACGAAACCCCTAGTACACCCCTCCGAGCCTATCTTTTCGTTTCTAACTTTAAGCATCTTATTTAAAGGAAGAATTTGTTACACCCCACTTAAATGTACAACCAAATCGCCTTAGCCTTCCGTGTATGCACTCATCTTTAGTGCATTATTGTTATTTGTTAAACCCTAAGTTAACTATCTAATTGATTACATGGTTGTTAAGTCAAGTTATATCCTTGTACATATTGTTTTGGGACGATTGGGACTCATGGGTAAAGTACTTATTTATGGAGTAATGGGGAACAACATCATATATTACCCCCATACGTGCGTTAATCTTAAAAGTACTCCAAGTGTTTTGATTTTCTTAATTTGAGTTATTAGATTAGTTTATTGTAAAGTATGTAAATTCAAGTCTAAGGGGAATTTCCATTCCCTATGATGTATTATTTTGGATGGTAGGGGAAGAAAGTATGCACAAAAAAAAATAAAAAATAAAAAATAAAATCAAAATTAAAAAAAATCAAAAAAACAAGAAAAAGAAAAAAAAAATAGAAAAAGAAAAGAGAAAAACATACGGACTACCATCCCGTTTCATTTTATGTTTATTTTATGTTTTTGGTATTTTTCATTTATTAGCTTAAGTCGAGTCTAGTCTTGGCTTAGCAACGCCACATTGTACATGTAATTGACCAAGATTGTTAACTCGCCACCAGTAAAGACTGCCTATATCCAACAAAACCGTGTATTTCATATCCCTACACCTAACGTTACAACCCTTTAAAAGACCTATTTGATACTTTATCCTAGGTGCTTACGCCATGTGGTGGAGGTTTGATCCTTTCCCAAGCCTATGGTAATCTATTCTGTTATGACAGGTAGTGAGAGATATCTTCCGTTTCCATATTGTAATTTATACTTTATTACACCCGAGAGATGTGAGTATCTAAACACTATTTGTGAGGTGCTAGTATATGACCTCCGTGCTTGTCTTTGGTCTTTAGTGGAACGATTATTTGTTGTAATTACTTTTATATTAGTGTTAAATGACCCCTAACTTGTATTTTAACTAGAATAAAAGCGCATTTGCTTGAGGACAAGCAAATCTCAAGTGTAAGGGTATATGATGAGGCGAAAAATGATCCATTTTTAGGGGGTCATTTAAGCTCGGAATTGAATTTATTTGATCAAATATTGCCCTAAATCATTCCTTTTGTGATTTTAGGTACTTTGGGAGTGAAATCTGGAAAAGGAAGCAATTCGGACGTTTTTGGAGCATAAAAGTGAGAAAACGCCAAAGACTTAATTTTCCATGCTGGGAACAGTGTGTGACGGCGTCAAGAGGAAGAATTTGACGGCGTCAAGAGTAAATATCATGACGACCCAGTACAAACATGAAGTCGTCACAAGTAGAGCGTCAAGAGTTAAAAGTGTGACGGCCTGCAAAAGTGGACAACATGACGGCGTCAGATGTAGATCAAGGCAGTCCGAGGATTATTTTGGCGGCGAGATGACGGCGTCACCCATTTGTTCTTGACGCCTTCAGCCTCTAATATCTATATATAGTTTTCTAATTTTCATTCATAGAGAGGAACAAGTTTGGAGAAACCCTAAGGCCGAACCATATACGAATTTTACAGCTTTTCAAGGGTTTTCAACCCTTGAATCCTTACATGTGTTATTGAGATAAGTCTTTTCTTAATTCAATCAATATGTCTATGTATTGGTTGTCTATATCTTGTGCTTGTCTTGATTCCACCATGCTAGGCTAGATTTATCTTGTGTTTGCTTAGATCTAATGAAACCTAGATGTTGATTATGTGTTGATTACTTGTTTATGGTTGTATTGGATGAATGATTTCAATGTTAGGCTTAAGAAAACTGGCAGATCTCCAAATGGTAACATGCTTGAACGTCTTAGGAAACATGAACCGATGTGTACTAGGTTTTATTGGTTGTATTTAATGCATGAGTAAATTCTAATTATCCCATGTTAGGAGCTTCTTGCAAGCTCGACATAGGAGTGAAGTAGGCACTCATAGGATTGGGGAAGCAAGTACGCCACCCCATAAATGGTATTAAGGAATACAATCCGTCATCCACGCAACTATAACAAGTAATTAACGTGTAAAAGATATCTAGGGAGTAGTGAAATCTAAGTAAACACATTTCTCCCACTTATTGCTCACAACCTTAGTTTAATTTAGTTTATTTTCATTTTTAGTATTTTATTTTGATTGCATCTTAGTATTGGGTTAGTTGACTAGCAACTAATTCCGCCCAAATCCTTCAAACCCGAAATTTTAATTTGCTTTCTAAAAAATATAAAAATACAAAAAAGAATCATCCCTCACCTCTAGAACTAGTATTTAGGTTTTCTAATCCTAGCGACACTATTCCTAGCTGAACGATCAATCCCCCGGTACTTGTCACTATACTATACTACAACAATCAGGTACACTGCCTGGTGGGGGTTGTAAGCTTCTCAAGATCCCTTGAGAGGTAAAGCCTGGTGCGATCCCCACGTATCAACAACGTAACTCCTTTAAGTGATAGCTATACTGTGAGCACTACAATGTAACTCCTTAGATCAGTAATAACTAGATTGTCAAGACTAAATTTTTTAATTTGTGCAGACAAGTTATCTTCAAAAGTCATGCATCCAACCACCCTTAGACTTTGAGATAAAATAAGTACACATTTTGAAATGCCACTTCAAAGTCAAATCAATAATACCGTGCAAAAACCTCGTAATCATTTTTGTTAAACGAAACAATTCTAGCCGTGAAATAATGTAACCCCGTGAAAATTATAATTCCAAAATACCACTCATGTTGCTGAATAAAATACTATAGAGCTAACAATGTATTAAAATACATTTGGATAGTAATGTTTAGCCCAACTTTAGCAAATTTTTCGGATCCAATAAAATCAGCTCAGTGCAACATTTATTATACCATTTCAGCCCAATCATTTCATTTCGAGCCCAACAAAAATCTAATCCAAAGCCAATCCATAAAAAACATATAAGCAGTATTAAAACAACATTGCCCTAATTATTTGCTCATTTGGGAAACCCTACAAACTTTTTCATCCACCTCCCACATAACACTTTTCACTCACCAACCAATCTCATCTCCAAATCACATATCTTCTCCATCAATCTTCAATCCGAGCACCTTAATCACAATCACAAACACAAACATACTACCGTACCTAGATGTCTTTGATTTCTTTGCAATCTGAATCAGGAACGCGACATGGCTACAAGATCCTAAGGGGTCTCGGGTAGGTTTAATTTCATGTGTTGTTTGATTGTTTTGAACGAACCAAGAAAAGGGAATAACAGACTTGGTATTTCACTTATCTTATTGTGTTCGGATATGTAAAATGAAGCAAGGTTTCAACAGTGATCGATGATGGTATTCCTTTTGTGTTTGATCTTTGTGGTCTGAAGGGCTTTTGTAACACATAAAAAGGATGTACTGAGATCATATGATTTATCTTTGTAAGTGTCAAGTCTTGAATGTGTTTGTGGAGATGACATAGGATAGATTTGTCGTTGTTGGATGTGGGATTAGGATTAATGTTATAGGATTGTGGACATGGTCTTGTCTTGGATGCTTCGTTAATTATCAGCCTCGTTCAAGTTTTTGGTTTTTCATTTTAAGATTGATTGATGATGTTTTATAACTGAAGTCTTTGAGTCGGTATTTTGGTTTGTGGTCAAAAGGTCTCCTTCTCTTCATCTCTTCTGTTTTCGAAACTTTTGGAAAATTTTCGAAAGTTTTTATAATAACTTTTCGAAAGTTTTCTCTAACTTCTCGAAAAATTTCAACATATCGAGAATACATATTTATCGAGAACATGATTTATCGAGAATGTGAATCTGACAAACTTTTCAAAAAGTAAAAATTTTCGAAAATATATATTCTCGAAAAATAGTACATTTCGAAAACGTATTCTCGATAAATGGTACTTTTCGAAAACGTATTCTCGATAAATAGTACATTTCGAAAATTTCTTATACAAGAAATTCCGACCAGATTCCGGCGACTTTTCCGATCATCCATTCTGACCAGCTTTTCTAGTTTCCGATCATGATACAGACCATATATATTGACCACTTTTCACGAGCATAGTGCAAAATTAGTCACAAAAATGATGCAACATAAACTGTTGGTACCATAAAGGACACGAAAAACAGATATATGAAACCGATATGTGAAAGTTTATGATTTTAGTTGTTTTGACCATTTTGATACATAAACTATTTAGAAAACTGTTCCCACAAGATAAAAAAAAAAATTGAGGTCCGAAAAACATGGGTAAAAAATAGTCTCTAAAACAGTATACGAACCACAAAAATCAATAAAGTAACAACCTGGCTCCTTGTACCAATTGTAGGACCGATAATATGTAAGATTCATGTGGTTCGGGAGGTCTTGGTTGATCAAACATGATGAAAGGATACATGTTTCTAGTGAGAGAAAGTAGAGAGGGTGGAGAATAAAAGGAACTTTAATAGATAAATGAAACAATACAAATAACCTAATGATTTCCCACACCCCTCATGGAGAGTCATGAGGGGTATTTATAGGCTCATCACAACATTACTTTGCCTAGTGTAGGATAGTAGTCCCTGCGGGTACTACATGTTACTAATCTAGTCCAATTCACATGTGTGACGTTATCTTTATAAAAAAGCGAGGCTAACAAGCCAGATGTTCAGATTCAATACAATTCACTTAAGTACAGACAAAGGAACTCATATGATGCAAAGTTTACTCAGAAACAAACCAATTACACATTTGCAGACCTATGTTCACATCAGCTTAATAGTATAAACCCCTAAACTTGTAGGCTAAATTAAGCTATCTGAATAAGCTCTAAACTAGAATTTAAGTGGGGCAAATTCTACCTTATACTACTGAGAGTCTTAAAACCTAAAAATCCTAATGAAATTCTATCAATTACTGCTCTAATTGGATCCCAAATCAGCAACCTGTTGAGATGGTCAATCTGCAATAGTTGACTATGTAATTGCACTAACAATTTGACTTAATCCAAATTCCAACACTCTAATCCTAACTATTATGTTGTAATAAGCTATATTATCACGGATCCTAAGCTATTTATCAACTAAAACTCCAATTATACTTAACTGTATTCTACTTTATCTAACAGTGAATGAGATTTAGAACTAACTTTGACTATTACTAACTATCCTACTGATTTAATGTTATTTCTAGCCTACTAAACACTACTGTAACCTTATACAATAACCTACTCAGACTATTACACCTTCAAACTCAGCAAACTTACAATAACCAAACACTCCTTAAATCAATTTTGATGAACATTTGTGAAGCAAATGAAAGATATTAACCACAAATCAACCACACAAACTCTAATACTGATTTAATTGATTGAATTAAGCTCTATTTCACTGATAACAACAACTGATTGCACAGATTCACTTATACACAATTATGACAAATTTAGAGTAATCAAACATCAAAAATGATTAACCTAATACAACTATGATAATTCTCAGTCAATAACACTCAATTATGATCAAATTCAACTGATTAAATAGTAAACTATAAACTAACACTGATCTAAACAGAAACTCATAGATTGTAAGGAGAAACTTGAAAATAGAAACCAAAACTTACAAAATCATTCCCCTCAGCTCAAACAGAGGGGATTCACTAACCTTGCTTATCTTTAGATAGGCTCAAACACTTCCATATATCTGTTTGGCATATCATATCACCCCTGGATCATAACCTTCATCTGAACTTTGACTATTGTTGAATGTTTATTAGTTTTGAACAAGGAACTCAGATAAGCTTGATTTAGACTCTCACTGTAGCTATTAAGCTAAAATGAGCTCTATTACACTACACTAAGCTTGATTGCAAGCTGAAATTAAGAAAAATGAAATCATATTTTTATATTTTTTATATTTTTTTTCTGATTTTTAAGCTTTAATGAAAGAAATGATTGAAGATTAAATGAAATGACTTAAAAACTTGTAAACGCTTAAGAGAATTAAGATGATCAGAAACTTAAAAGGTAAATCAAACAACAAGTAGATAAAGGAATTGAAAACTAAATTTTATTAAAGTAGCTAAAGTTGATTACAATGAGTAAAAGAAAGCTTATTACAATTAAGTATAAAAACTAGCAGAGCTTCGCTACCTATTCCTACATGCTCAAATGAGCTACAAACACCTCTATTTAAAGCTGAACTAAGAAGAGTCTAGAGGCTTGGGGTCATGGATTGCCAAACTGGCAATCCATGTGCCTTGTGCTTTCTCTAAGCGTTTCTGAGCCCTCTGATCAAGTATCAATCATATCTCAATCATTTTGCACCCTTAGATCATGAATTGTGAAGTGTAGGAACAAATGAGAGGCTGCCATGTGGCCAAGCGTGTGCTTCTTTGGATCTTTTGACAATATCTGACACCTGACACCTTCTAGAAGTCCTTTAATTTGACCAAATTGCCCTTAATTGCAGTTAAATTGGGGGTCGGGTTAATTAGGGTTCATGTAATTCTGGGTGAGGGTTAAATTGGGGGCGGGAAAGGATATGGGTAATATTTTATTACATTTGACTGAGTGATGTTGAGCGAGGGTGAGTATGGGCCGGATTATTACTTATGGGTGATGGGCTTTTTGTGTTATGTTGTTGGATTTGGACTTTAAACATGGACCAGGCTATAAAGACTTGGACTAGGATATTAATTTCAGCTTTTGTAATTGAAAATATGCAAGGACTATTTGTGCCAAATCTGAAATCATAAGGACTGAAACAGCCATCTCCTATAAATGTGATCCAAGGGCTTTAATTGTAACATTCTGATTTATTGAGGACCAATCTTGTCACTTCTTCAAAGATATCTTCAAAGGACGACTAATTTTGACAATTTCTTCAAACTTGGAGGACTAATTTTGACAATCTCTTCAAACTTTATTCAAGGGTCAAATTTGTTAGTTCTCCAAACTTTGAGGTCTTCTTTGGACTTCGTAAGCTCAATCTTTGACTTTTAGATCCCAGCTTTGACTTTTAAGACTCATTCCACTCTCGTGCTCGTTTTTGCCAAATTTTCGTTGTTTTTCGTCTTTTTATGAAATATCCGTTTTTGCACATTCACAATCACAAAAACACACTTTCTTTGGCAATTTGGGTTAGTTTTTGGATTATTTAATCTTATTTTGGTCAAGAAAAGGTGAGTGGATAAGCACTCACCAATGCATTTTCTCATATTACATAGGGTCATGCGAAAGTGAATCTTTCTCGGCCCTGACTTGAGTTCGATTATCCTCGTTTTGTATTTGATGGTTGCCCGTGCTGTAGCAAGAACTGGTGCTCCTAGGATTATCGGCGTATAATAATTTTCTCTATCATCAATGATCATGAAGTCAATGGATACATAAATCCTGCTATGTTAATTAATACATCCTCTGCTATTCCTAAAGGATACACATAAGAATTATCGGCAAGGGAAAGCCTAATACGGGTGGTGGTTGGTGTCTTATTAGTCGATTGGGCATAAATGGATAGGGGTATTAGGTTTGTCTTCTTATTAATGTCGTGCTTCAAATAATACCCTAAGATTTTGGACTTTGGTGGTTCTTCCGTTGGTTGTTCTTCAGGGGATATCTCCTTTCCTTTATTTGAACATGATTCACTGACTACACCTCCATCATCTGTTCCATCATCAACCGTGATGAGGTTGACTCTACCATTTTAGGAGAGAGAACAAGAAAAATGGTGTAGATGGTAGAGTCACGTGTGAGTTGAGACTTAAAGAGTAGTTGAATGATATCTTACTAACTTACAATAAGAAATAGTTCTACTTTCTGAGCTCTAATTCTATGTGGTGGGTTAAATACTAGTAATATCCTTTTAAAGTTTGTTGTACTTCTTTAGTTAGCTTGCATATTTCATGTTAAGACTTTGTAGCAATATGTTACACCCAAAACCGAGTTTAAGTATTATATTACAAGAATGCCATTAAGTAAGTTTGACTACGACTTTTATAAGTTGAAGACCTTATGTGATTGACTAGTTGTAACACCCCAGGTAAATCTCACATTGACCATGACTTGGAGTGAATAATATAGAGCTATAAACGAACCGGACGAACACGAACGGAGCCTTGTTCATGTTCATTCATTTAATTTTAACTGGACAAATAAACGGACACAGACACTTAAATGGACGAATTTTCTTGTTCATGTTCGCTTATTAAGAAAATGAGTTGTTCATGTTCGTTCATTAAGACGCTAAACGAACATAAACGATTGAATATAAATGAAAATAGACAAACAAACATAGACATTATTGAATTATGCACAATATATTGTTTTATAAGTGTTGTTTTGCTTAAACAAACCAATTTTAAAATTATACAATTAAAAGATATGATATACGAACATAAATAAATGTACATAAACGGACGTTCACGAACATAAATGAACGGACGCGACTTTTGTTCATGTTCGTTCATTTAAATAAATGAACGTAAAATATTGTTCATGTTCGTTCATTTAATAAATAGGCGAACATAAACAAACTTTTTACCGAACGGTTCATGAAATGTTCACTAAACGTTCAGTTCGTTTACAGCCCTAGGAGTGATGTTGGCATATATGTTAACATTTTCCTTATATACCAACATCGCGTTTTGTGGTATAACGGTTAATCTCCATAGGGTTAAGCGTGCTCATGCGAGAGTAGTACTGGATTAGCTGACATGCCGGGAAGTATTCACATGAGGGCCACAAAAAGCAAAGCCGTGAGCCTACGAGAAAAGCGAATAATATTGTGGTCTATAAGGCGGGGTGTTACAGGTAGGGATGGCAAAAAAACCCCAAACCCGATGGGGAAATCTGAAACCCGAACAAAATTTTCTGAATATTTTTTTTTTCGATTTTGGAATTTTTTTTTTCTTTCCGAAAAAAATGTTTTGGAAAAAAATTTTGAAAAAATAAATTTCTAAAAAAAATTTCAAAAAAATATTCGGAAATAATCTTGGAAAACGTGTGTAAAGACGTTTTTAAACACGTATATAAAAATGTGTGTGAAAACGCGTGTAAAAACGTGTGTGAAAACACGTGTCTATATATATATATATATAAATGGACTAACGTTGCAAATGATTATAGATAGAAATGACTAATGTTGCAAACAATTATTGGAATAAAGGACTAACGTGACAAAGTTGCAAATGATCTATGGTATAAAGGACTAACATTGCAAATGATCGTTAGTATGAAGGACTGATGTTGCCACTTTACGGTTAAACTTAACTAACTGAACTAACTTCGTTATTAAAATGGACTGAAAGTGGAACGAAATTATTGGTTTAGGACTAGAACCAAAAAATTTTGAAAAAAATGGACCAAGAATAAATACGCACCAAACCACAAGGACCAAAAATGTAGTTAACTATAAAAATTAATTGATAAATGGGCAAATTGCACAAAAGTGTATCTAACTTAGCATCAATTTCAATTTAAGGTACTATACTTTTTTTTCTTAAATTTAGTGTACTCAACTTATTTTTTATTACAATGTAAGACATATAACGGGTTTCTCAGTTATTTTATAATGAAAAAATTACATGTTTCGTCCCTATGGTTTATCCCAAATAACACTCGCAGTCCCTATTTCATTTTAATTACGCCAGACATACGTTTTAGTCCGTTTTTATACGTTTTCATACGTTTTTCCATTCTTTTTATGTTTTTATCAGTTTTTTTACGGTTTTAACCGTTTCTTTTACGTTTTCATCCGTTTTCATCCGTTTTCGCCCGTTTTTTTAAGTCTTCGTCCGCTTTTTTACGTTTTCGTCCATTTTTTACGTTTTCGTCTTTTTTTACAATTCGTTCCATTTTTAATGTTTTTTTTCTGTTTTTTAACGTTTTTATCCGTTTCTTACGTTTTTTCCCGCTTTTTCACATTTTCATTTGTCTTTTTTTTACGTTTTTGCCCTTTTTTTTACGTTTTCATCTTTTTTTTTTTCTTTTTTTTTTTTTTTTTTTTTTTTTTTTACGTTTTTGACTGTTTTTTTATGTTTTCGTCCATTTTTTTTACTTTTTCGTCCTTTTTTTAACGTTTATGTCTATTTTTTATGTTTTCGTATGTTATTTTACGTTTTCGCCCACTTTTTACCTATTCGTCCATTTTTTAAGTTTTTGTCCATATTTTTTACGTTTCATCAGCTTTTTTATGCTTTCGTCCATTTTCTTGTTTTTTCGACCTATATTTACGTTTTCATCCTTTTTTTATGTAAAAGACAGACGAGAACGTAAAAAAATGGACGAAAATGTTAAAAAAGACAAAAACGTAAAAAAACAGACAAAAACGTAAGGACGATAAGATAGTTTTAAGTTTTCGTCTGTTTTTTTAAGTTTTCGTCCATTTTTACGTTTTTGTCCTTTTTTTTTTGCGTTTTCGTCTTTTTTATGTTTTCGTTTGCTTTTTACGTTTTCTTCTATTTTTTAAATATTTTCGTCCGTTTTCGTATAAAAACTGATGAAAACATATAAAAATTGACTAAAACGTAAAAAAGGACGAAAACGTGAGAAAAAAGACAAAATCGTAAAAAAAAACAGACAAATATGTAAAAAAATTGACAAAAACGTTAAAAATGGACGAATACGTAAAAAACGGACGAAAACAGAAAAAGTGGGCGAAAACGTAAAAAAACAGACGAAAACGTAATAACTTATACTATTAAAGAATAATATTGGTATTAAGTGTTCGTCAATTCTAGTCCAACTATAGGAAATCTTTATTCTTTATAGAATCTATTATAGATTCGTGCTAGGATTTTGGCATGTGTATCTCAAGAATTAATTCAATGGAATTTATTGATCATTACATATAATTCAATTAAGATATTGTATGAAAGCATGGTTTCTTCTATTCTCCTTTGAGAATCGGAGGATTTTTGATTGAGCGGAAAAAGAAGGATTTTCTTGTCTACCTTACTTTACTTCATTTTTCCTTATATCAATAACTCAATCAAAATGCAATTATCTCGACGAAAAAAATGTCTGTTATGCTTAATATCTTTAGTTTGATCTGTCTTAATTATGGCCTTTATCCGAGTAGTCTTTTCTTGGCCAAATTGCCCGAAGCCTATGCTTTTTTGAATCCAATCGTAGATGTTATGCCAGTAATACCCCTGTTCTGTTTTCTTTTAGCCTTTGTTTCGCAAGCTGCTGTAAGTTTTCGATAAGATCTTTAATACTATCCTAGAAAATTCATATTTATTCGAGAAAAATTATAACAATTGATAAGATCAAATAAGTCTGACAGTATGAACCTTCGATTCAAACATTGAAATTCTCGGATAGCCACGAGACGCCCTATTTCCTGATTTTAATCCTTTTTACGGCGAAATACCTTATTAGCTTCGGGTCCCTTACAATATCTAATTTGGGTATGAAAGTGATTTGTGGTAATCAAAGACTCTTATTACAAATTTCAACTTCATTTGAATTTCTGAACATTCTTTTCTATTTCTAGAATTCTTTCCTTGGTGTCAAAATAGGATATGTATATAAAAATGGAGGATCTATTGTCTTTTCTCGTTTTTCTTTTTCAAAAAATGATCTTGGAGGTTGTGTAATGCTTACTCTCAAACTTTTCGTTTATACAGTAGTAAGATTCTTTGTTTCTCTCTTCATCATTGGATTCCTGGACAAAAACGGAAAAAAGAGGAAAACGTAAAAAAATGGACGAAAACGTAAAAAGCCTGTCGAAAATGGAAAAAAGCAGACGAAGACGTAAAAAAATGTGTGAAAACATAAAAAACGGATGAAAACGTAGAAAACGGGCAAAAACGTAAGAAAACGAACGAAAATGTAAGAAAACGGACGAAAACGTTAAAAAACAGAAAAAACGTAAAAAATGGAACGAAATCGTAAAAAAAAGAATACGATAACGTAAAAAAGCGGATGATAACGTAAAAAAGCAGACGAAAACTTAAGAAAAGGTAAAAAACGGTCAGAAACGTAAAAAAGGTCAAAAACGTAAAAGAAAAACTGATGAAAACGTATGTCTAGCGTAATAAAAATGAAATAAGGACTACGAGTGTTATTTGGGATAAACCATAGGGACGAAACATGTAATTTTTTTTGTTATAAGATAATTAGAAGACCTGTTATTGTCATTATTGTTGTTGTATTTGGAGGAGATTTTCGCCAGATATTACCAGTAATTCCGAGAGGAACTAGGAGTGAAATTGTAAATGCATCGTTGCGGTATTCTTATATTTGGTATGATATACAAGTTCTTAAGTTGACTGAAAATATGAGGCTGCGTGTAGGAAATAATGATGGTGAGTCAGAAGAGACAAAAGCATTTGCAGATTGGATTTTGAGTATTGGCAATGGTGAAGTTGGAGAGGATAAAGAGGGCGAAGCTGAAGTTGAAATTCCCAATGAAATACTTATTAAAGACACAAGTGGTGATCCAATAGATGCTATTGTCAACGCAATATATCCAGATGTCGTTGCAAATTTGTCAACATGTGGTTATTTTGAAGATAGGGCAATATTGGCTCCAACAAATGATGTGGTGAAAAAGATTAATGAGAGGATGATGCAACTCATACCCACTGAAGAACATGTCTACTTAAGTTCTGACACCATCTCCCCATGTGAAGTAACTGCTGGTATAAGCGAGGACTTATATAGTCCTGATTTTCTGAATAAATTACAGTTGTCCGGGCTTCCAAACCACGTCCTTAAATTAAAAAAAGGTGTTCCTGTTATGTTACTAAGAAATATTGATCAACAAGCTGGGTTATGCAATGGAACAAGATTACTGGTCCGAAGAATGGGTTTGCACGTGGTTGAAGCAGAAATTATAACCGGCACAAATGTTGGTGATATAACCTTTATCCCAAGAATGCGCTTAAACAGTTCTGACAAGCGAATGCCATTACGGTTTTACCGAAGGCAATTTCCGTTAGCTGTATGTTTTGCTATGACTATAAACAAGAGTCAAGGACAGTCATTATCGCAAGTTGGTTTGTTTCTTGAGAGACCCGTTTTTTCACATGGTCAACTATATGTGGCACTCTCTCGAGTCAGGAGTAAAAATGGATTAAAAGTTGTAATCTGCGATGAGGAAGGTCAAACCACCAATACTACAACGAATGTTGTTTTTAAAGAAGTGTTACAGGGAATTTGAAGATTTGTACATTTCGATCCTGACTTTTAACTGTTGCGTATGTTTCTTTATTACGTTGTATGTGTATGTTTCTCTATTATGTATTCGGTGATCAACTTCAAGCATCTTAGAATTTTATTTGGGTGTCTTTGGTATATTATTCAATGTTGCAAGTGTTTAACATTTAATTAATTTTCTCTTTCAATCATAATAACTTTCACTAATTATTCTTTGCTTGACTGATTATAAGCTACTGCTTGGTGTTTTGATTACTTGGTCTTAATTGAGGTGACTTTGGTGAAATAATTGCGTCAATGTATATGTCAAATTTTTGGTTATGAGCATTTAAATAACAAATTGACTAATGAACATGAGTTATGAGCTAAAATAACTTGGTGTTTGTAGTTATTTTTTTGACTCATTGTGCAATGTAAATGGTCTGGTATGTGAGCCCAGTCAGTTTGGATTGGCATTTTCATCAGGTTGTGGGTCTGCAATTTTTCTGCAGCAGCATAATTTCTTATCTGTTACTTTCAGTGCATTTTTTTGGCTCTGTAAGTTTATGGGCCTGCATTTGTGGTTGGTTTTGTGGGTATGCAATTGGTCTACAAAAGTCTAAGCCTCCTTATAGTTTCCTTCGTATGGCAGTGTTTGGTTGGTGCAACACTTACATGTTGTCACTTGGACATTATTAGTCTAGCACCCTTGGTTTGCCTTAGGTATGCTTGTCTTGTGTCAAAGTGCTTTTAGTTTGTTTTTGTAATATGTAATCTGAGTGCTTGGGTCCCTTTTAACCATCTTGGTTATTTGGTGGATGCCATTGTTTTGTATTTGTTTGTTTGGTTATAATATATTGCCTTCCAAAAAAAAATGTGTATGTAGTGTGCATACATGGGTAGATCATGGGAAGTTATTGACAACTAATGTAAGTGGGGTAAATAACCTTCATGTTTGAAATAGTCAAATCTGTTTGTTTATTAATAGATAACCAAGCATTTTGTATCTAAATTTTTTTTATCATATCATGCAGCCACGAAATACTACTAACACTATCATGGAGGTAAAAATCATGTTCCAAACACATTCTTATTGTATATAAAGTTACTTTAGTTGCTTTCTAATACACTATATGTTCTTGCAGAAACACAATGCAAAAACATTTGCTTTGGATGCGAAAAGTTCTGCACATTTGGTATCAAATCCATTTCATTTTATACCACATATTTTTTTTAATTACTTAAATGTGTATATATATATATAAAAGAAACATTTTTTTTACCAGGATACAACTATCAAACCAAATGCAGTTGTTGTCAATGATAACAATGTT
The DNA here is from genome assembly GCA_030686995.1 of Artemisia argyi. NCBI lineage: Eukaryota > Viridiplantae > Streptophyta > Magnoliopsida > Asterales > Asteraceae > Artemisia > Artemisia argyi. Next base: position 65,304 of record JARVZY010002735.1, on the reverse strand, counting down.
AAACTTTTTGAAAGTGAATCTGAAGTCATGGAAAGGGAGGTAAATAATTCGACTTTACTACTTCAACTGATGTGTAATGGTGATATAAAATTTTTCCAGTGCATATCCTTATATGTATGTCGGGTATTAGATCGATGAAGAACTAAAAGCTCAACGTCTAAAGAACCTTATGGCATGGAATTGGAATGCAGTTATTGACATTTCTGAGGATGTTCTCATTGTTTTAGATGATGAGATATAAAATATTCTTCATGTTTATGTAATCCGTTTAATACCATTCTTATAAGTATGCCAATAATAGCTTACACAATCAATATTTAAATTTTAATGTAGTCTGATGTTGACGTTGATGACTATAAGAAAAGTTTTGATGTGAAAGATACTCATGCTGATACGATTGACGATATTAATCCACCTGCCAAACGAGCTAAAAAGGATGAAGTTTGTTTATTTCCCTCTGAAAAAGTTAACATCATGCCTGATGCTGAAAAGAAAGAAGAAAAATGAGCAATAAGTTTGCTCATTATATGAGCGTGTCATTTAATATGTGTAGTTTCTTATGTCCAGTTGTTAAGTTAATTTTTTTTCTTTAGTACTCTTGCAATATAGACTTATGTGTTTTGCTCGAACTTAGAAATGAATGTGATATCAATTTTATGTTTATTCCTCATATATTGCAAAATTAAGAATATGGTACACCCTGTATATAACCAGCAATACACCATCCTATACTGATAACCAAACAACCTATATACCAAGTCCAATACCCAAAAGTCAAACAGCATCAATAGACCCATTTAAACCCAATAACCAAATAATTAAGAAGCTGCACCAAATGACCATTAGGCGTCTTGTGAAACTGTTAACTTTTTTTAATGGAATCATTAGGCCAACTGTAATACGAAACCATTAGACGTCTTCTGAAATTGTTAAGTTTTTTAAGGATAGCACTACTACAGGTAGATGGAACATGAGATTCACATCAAGATAAATGTAACCCATTATTTATCATTCACATATCCATACCCAGATGTTACATTACAGACTCGCATATTTTGCATTTTTATACATATATAGTATGTGAGCTTATTTGACCACAACTTGCAGATACTTTTTATGCTCTTATGTGTAAAATTTAAAGAGGCCTAATATTCAATTATGATAGCCTCTAACAGATCCTTTAGTCAATTTTAGTTGTTACTAAACCATTAGATAGACAACAAGCCAAAATTGATCATCAACAACATGAGAAGATGAACCAAAAAAATTGGATGCCCATCTAATTATTGGTGCATACCAATAAAGGCAGGAGAAACTCACACTTGAAGGCATACAACAAAGCTCCTCTATAAACCAAAGTCTGACCAGTGCACCACTTAGTGGGAAACCACAGAGCTTTACGGATAGAAACACCAACTCTATGAGCTTTAGCACTATTACAAGCCAAAGAATACAACTATTTCAGTCACTTACTAACACCAGAACAATGAAAGACCCATAAAAAATTTTCATCCACACACATGTTAGCCCTCCACTGAATCCCAAGTGAGATTGACAGACGAAAAATGCACCATAAGGAATGAGGCACATGCTTGGAAAAACAGAACTTTTTTTTTCCCAAATTACATTATATATTAGTAAAGGCTAGTAAAGACTAATCCAAGATACTCAATTCACAATGACTAAAAGCAACTAACAGTAACATTATCTAACTTACAATTAAGTATAAATATGTTGGGTTAAATCACCATAAGCATAATAATACCTTCACTGATTCTTGGAACTCCCCTTCTTCTCATCCTTACTCGCAATACTTTTCACCTAAAGAAGACAAAAGTTAATTTTGACTGGTCATAATAACAAAAAGGAAAATGATAATGAGAGCTGAGAGTGTCAATGAGAATGATTTTTTTTTTGCATACTAACAGGGGTAAATTTTGAAAGATTTATTAAGAAAAGTTTTTTTCTCAAAATATCTACAAATTATTGACGAATGTAGCGCACCTATTGTGCAACTAGGGGTGGTTTTAAACCATTTTTTAAACTAAACCAGAATAAATGGTTTTCTAAAGTTTAAAAAGAAACCGGCCATTTGTGTTGGGCAAACTGAACCAGCCAAACTGTTAACAGTCGGTTCTGTTCAGCCGGTTTTACGGTTTAGATTGTTTCGATTTCATAAACCAAGGACCAAGCAACACCATTGACAAGAGCCAAATATCAGATGCAGAGATAAATCACAACAGTTACTTATATAACGAATACTTATAAAATGAGGTGCTTTCAAACTGTGAACGTTATGAACCTAAGACCATTGCTTTCACATATCAGATGTAAAAGTTGTTCATCCACACACATGTTAGCCATCCACTGAATTCAAAACAGCCCTTTGATCAGCTATATAAAAGAAGCATCACCACGATAATGAAATTGCATACTAAGAAATTAACACCCAAATTGCCAACCGAAATACCAAACAACCTAAATTGTAAACCACAACCTTATAACAGACATTACGATACCACCACACACACAATACCAAAGCTCAACAGCTGTCACGAATCACATGGATGCATAACAAGTCTAGCAAATCATTTGTGGATATGTAAGTACAGAACCTTAAATTGAAGACATGCACTTTTGACCCCAACAAAATTGCACAACAGTACAGAAACTTAATGTTCTATATTGGGCCTTATTATGAGTGGCCCACTTCAAATTGCCTATCCCAATAAACGATTACTCATCTATATATTACCTGGTGCAAACAGTTTTCTAAAATAAAGGACCATTGAACTCATTATCAGTTTTCTTAACAAAGTCATAGAAAAAACCAATGAACAAAAATATAAGTTATATCAATGAACTTCAACCCTGACAAACATTCATGGAAGATCAAGGTGAAGGTAATAAGAAGGTGGTACTATAAGGTTTCTTTCAAGTCGTCAAAACAACATTTACAGATGATTGTAATGGATGAAAAGGTATTTTATTATGACACACAATTATGTTACGTTATAATCATTCACATGTTTCACATTTCATGAATAAACTGCGCAAAATCTTCAGTTTCAATGCAATTATGAAACATGTATGAAATCAGTTTCTTTTTCACAGGGGTCAAAGATCCACGTTATTGTAAACAAATGTCGGGTATGCCACATAAACAAGTACTTCAAACAGGGAAGTGTTGTTGTATTGAGTAGTTTCAAGGTTGTTAATAACAACCCCTCTTACAAATTTACTAATCATCCATACAAGATTAAGGCTCATAGAACAACAAGAGCACGTTTGTCAAATACATTCAATGGTAATATCAATAACACCGGATATGCATTAACCAAATTTTGCATGATACGATCACTTAATCTGGATACCGATTTACCTATCGGTATGTCTTAACATCATTACTGTATTGTGTATTGATAACTGTTTATACTTTTTTATTAACTAATGACAAAGTTAAATGGTTTTAGACATTTTAGGTGAGGTTATAAGTTGGGAACATGAAACTGAGGAATGTGAGGTTCATGGAATGCAAGTAAAAGCCCTATCCATTCAACTTAAGGATGAAGTGTAAGTCAATACATTACATTTATATAAAAGATATTAAACGTTTGTATGTTTTTAAACTAATTATGGCTGTAATGTTTGATATGTAGTGACCTTGAACTTACGTGCATCGTGTTTTCTGACTTAGCCGATAAGTTGCATGAATATATTTCGTCTTTAAAGTCTAATAAAAAGTTTTCAATCATGATAAAGAACGCTAGAATTTATGTGGATCATCAAGGTACAATTGAAAATTTAATCCTAATTATTTTTCCTTAGGCTTATTAATACAATTGTTTTCACAGATATGCAATGGACTGTATACTTTTGTACAACCATTCAATGCTTTATACATTAACAATATACCTTTTTGTTAGGTCCACCAATGATCTACATTGGCAGCAAAATAGGAAGCAAGCTCATCATATATGACGGTTCTTCGAAAAACAGAGAAACTAATGCAATCATAATGAGTATGTATCTATTTACTTTTTCCATTTATAATTCTTATTTAACCTTTATCCTAACATATCAAGAGTACACTAATTGTGATGTTTTGGTACAGATGATCCAACTAATCAAGACCGTAGATGTTACTTTACAAAGCCACTTAACTCTCATGTTTTCAAGAATCGTTGTTTGGTATGAAGTTTTTTCTAAAACATATTTCTTTATGCTATTAAATTGATTTTTCTTATACTTAACCATATATAACATGCATATCACATACTATTCCTTCTCATTTTGTTCGTCGCCATCGTATCAATGAATTCAAGTTTGCTGTTATAAGATATGGATTGCAAGAGTTTAAGATCAATTTGCGTAAGTACCGTGACTCTAGGCTAAGTTTAAAGAAGCAAGGATTTCATGTCATAATGAGTGGCGACTGGAAAACGTTCAAGGATGCAACCAAATTTTATACAACAAAGATGATGACATTTTATTTAGTCGGAGAAACGCATTTACTTGGAGATAATCAAGTTCCAACAAGTGCTTTGCTTTTTTTCGTTTTTTAGTGGTTTATTTTGGTGTCTATGAAGTTAATGTTAATGTCCTATGTTTACTAATTTCACAAACTTTTGTTGAGTCTATGTTTTTTAAACTTTTTATTGTACATATTCATGATGTCTATTTCACCAAATTATTCAGCTGGCAGTGGTTTTGAATTGAGGTTGTTCATTGGTCTTGCTTGTCACTTCATATGGACTCGTGTAGTGATATCCTTAAAAAACTTCACAGTTTCAGAAGACGTCTAATGGTTTTATATTACACTTAGCCTAATGATTCAATTAAAAAACTTAATAGTTTCAGAAGACGTCTACTGGTCATTTGGTGCAGCTTATTAATTTTTTTGGTTATTGGGTTTAAAACGGCCATGATAAACCAACTAGATATTCGGTCTATCACTGATTTTATATTGGTATGGTTTTTAATTCTGTTAGGTCCTGGAACAGTACTGATGAATGAATCATTATGGTTTGGTTTCAGTTTTGAAACAAGCTTCTGTGAACTGAATTCCAGAATAATATGAAATTAATTATTGAGAATCAAATTATTTACAACATTTATACCCAAACATACAAGTCATAATATGAAAGTTATGTCATAAGCCTACTGGTTGTAAAGGTAGCTTAAACAAATAGAACTGCTACAAACAACCTGCTGTAAAAATTGACCATTTAGGTCATTTTTTCCTAAAATTAAGGAATGTGTGAGTAGTGGTAGTTACTTACTAAAAAATATTCGACATATCTACCTCATACACAATTCAATTACTTTGAAGAAGGACCTTTTGTTCTTCAAAAAAAATGACTAACAAATATTTACTCATCAAACACCTTACTAAATCCATACCACAACAGCAAATTAAAGTTAGAGTTTTACGTTTATGGCGTGAACTCATGGACCAAAATGTGAATGAAAATGCAAACTACATCGCTGTCTTCATGGATGAACAAGTTTACGCTTTTGTTGAATACATTTGTTACGCCATTTTCATATGTCAATCATGTTACTAAATGCTTTATTCATATGTTTCTATAGGGTGATAGAATACTAGGTTGTGTGGATAGTATGTTCATTGAAGAAGATAGACCACGTGTACGCGAGGGTGATGTGTTGATAATTACCAACTTTTCTGTCACCGAAAATATTGATACTTACAAACTTATCAAATATCCATTTAAGATCGTGTTGCATGAGGAGACACGTGTAGAATCTGTGGAAAGTTTTATCGGTTCAATAAATGGTTTTCGCTTCGTACAGTTTGACGATATTTTGGACAAAAATATCACTGATAACCAATGTGTAGGTATGTATTACTTTCATGTTTCAAATATTAGTTATGAGTTCAATACAAAAATTGGCCCAAAACCTATTTATGTTTTGTTTATGATCTGTACTCATTTTGTATTCCCTTTTATATCATTCATTAATTTGCTACAAGTTTTATATTAAAAAAGCATTGCATGTACTACATCTATAATTTGCTAAACCTTTGTTCGCTAATTCAAGAAAAAGCTACAGTAGCAGTTTAGTCGATTTGTGTTTGTTGTTTGGTGTTTGCTTCGAATGGAGAATAATGAGTAGCAGCAACAATAGAATTCGATTATAAGTTTAGTGTGGGTTTGTTTGTTGTTTTGTTGGCGTTCGAATGGGGAAGGAACACACAAACTCCATTATAATTCTTTAAGGAACACAAAAATAACATGGACCTTAAAATGGATTTGTTTGTTGTTTTGTTGGCGTTCGAATGAGTAGCAGCAACAATAGAATTCTGTAATGACATTTAATGGGTCAAAGTTGCTAATTATTTTGATGTGTCATAAAGGGTCTTAAAGGGGTAATTTAACATGGGTCTTAAAATGGAGTTTCGTATACTCGCAAATCATAACATTGGTCTTTAAAATATAAATTTTCCATTTGAGAGGATTCAAACAGTTGCTTATATCTTGTATGGTTCCTAAACTATGTGACCCGTTACTTTTAGCTACGTTTATAAATTTATGTCATCGTGCCCATCAGTACGAAAATTCTACCTCACCGCTGTTTTCATATACCTTTTCTATGTCATTATTGTGCCGACTACAATATGTCTTTGTCACAGAAGTATGGTCCAGTTGTATTAAGTTGTTTTTCTTTGGTAAACAATGGTCATCCTGTAAAATGTTAATATAACAAAGCAACAGTGCAATACTATACATGCTTCTGACTCCCTTAAGAACACATATGTAAATCTTCTCCAAACGTATAACTTGTTCCTAACATATATTATTCTTTCAATAAAGACATGCTAACTTTGTTTCTACTTTTATAGATGTAATTGGCGAAGTAGTTGTGTGGGAAGGGATTCGTTCAAACACTTGGGATGTTAATCTTAGTAATGTGTTTGGGATATTTATGAATGGATGTGATTTAGCATGCGGAATCTACTAAAACATACTAAAGGAACAAAGGTGGTGAGTAAGTAAAAGAGAATGAGCACAACAAGAATAACACAAAACGATTCAATATTATTGATGAAATAATACGGGTGATCTAAACTATCACCAGGATTACAAGTGTAACCTTGAATCTTTGATACGTGAAAAGGTTAAAGATGGAAGTTATGCATGGGAAAGATATCTTAGAGGTGTAAGAGATGTGTCTGAGATATGTCTAAGAAGGTGTCTTAAGGGTTCCTTTTATAGCATAAGGAGCCCTTATTACAAGTGGTCAAGTTGCTTAATATAATATAATAGAGGCTTATCTTATCCTAATATTACACCTTTCAAGGTAAAACACTCCATTATATCTACTGAGTCTTCTGTACTACTTCTACTAAACGTATAACTTTGTACAAAGACTAATAATACAAGTAAATATCTTTAATTAAAATATAACAACTTGTCGTGAAAACTGGCAGGACCTTCTTTAACTAGCAGTACCTTCTTACCCAGAAGGTACTGTTAGTATATTTTCAACATCAGCAGAAATGAGGAGGCAGGCTTAACTGTCACTAGCAGGCTCTTCTGGCAGACTCTTTACTTTGTGCATTTTATTCCCAACAATCCTCCCCTAAACTTGTTATTCCCTTTTAAAATAACCAAGTTTCTTTGTGAATAAAATTCATACCTTGAGGATTTGAGGGAACTCTTCCAAAAACCTTATTTCTTTCTCCTTAGGTTTTCATACTGATCAAGTATGCTCTCCTTCAATCTTTTGACTGCATCAGTTTCCTCTTCACACAAAAGCTTATTGGAGATCAAGACTGATAATACTTCATAGCTTAAAGGATACTCCTTCTCACCTAGCATAAAGATCTCTATTCCACTCTGAGTGGAAAGATGATGAACATGACTCATGCTGAAGTATTCCCATGTAACAGATAAATCATAATAAGGAAATTTCCAATGAGTATCAGTAGGATTTGGATCATACAATCTGCTGAACTCAACCCATAGCTCTTGCTCCTTTGCATCTGGCTTGTACTTGGTTTTCAGCTTCTCTTGAACTAATACCCATAATTCATCTACATCCATTCTGCTACATGCTCTGAGTAGATTTTCAAAGTTCTTGAAAATCTCAACCTTGTTTCCAACTCTTGTTATCTTCCATGCTTTGCCGAACTTGTCATTGTAGATTTCCCAATCTATGACTGGATGCCTTGCATGTAAGGGTTCAGCAAAAACAATTTGTGGACCATGGACAACCATTTCTCTTGACTGAACAGGAGGCAATTCTGCTTTCTCTTCTTGTTCCTTCTGATCATCTTTTCTTCCTTTGAAAGACTTTTGAGTATCCATGAGAAAACTGGTTTTGTTTCTTTTGTAAGCCTCTAAGTATAGAAGCTTCAATTCATCAAAAGATTTACTTTTGAGTTGATGTTCTTTCATGTTCATTTCTCTTTTCAGATAAATCTTGAAGAACTTCTTCTGATCTGCTTCAGAATGTGGCATTTTGAATCCTTTCTTCTGATTCTTCTGAATCTGCTGATAGACATCATCCAATGCCTCTTGATTGTATTTCTTGGTGATGAAATCATTGAGCTTGATTGTCATTTCATCTGAGCTAAGGGATTCATCATATACCAGAGTGTAAGCTTCACCTCTTACAATTGGATCAATGGAAATGATGTACTGCAACTGAGCATCAAACTTTTCTTGCAGCATTCTTGATTCTTCCTCAGCCCTTATGACTTCTTCTTCATGAAGTTGTTTGGACAATTTTTCATCTACAGCCAACTGTGCTTGCTCTTTCTGCTTCATCTTTTTAGGCTTTGGTTCATCTTCAACTAAGATTTTCTTGCCCTTGTCTTTTGGTGATGATACTGGACTTGGAGCAGCTGATTGTTCATCAGAAACAAAAAACCTCCCCTGAGGCTGTGCTCCTCTCTTTCTTTTGTAGGACACTTGATCAGAACATTTTAAATTCATAGCTAATAACCTCTTAATCCCAGCAGGCTCTAGCTCTGCTTCAGCAGTATCTTGCTCTGCTTCAGCAGCATCTTTTTCAGCAGTATCTTTCAAGCTAACAGGTTCTTTTTCTTGAGTAGCAGGCTCTGTTACTTGAATAGCAGGCTCTTCATCAATCACTGGAGCTCCTTCATGAAACTGAAATTGAATCTCTTCTTCATTTTTAGAACTACCCATCCTCCCCTTTTTGGAAGAGAGACCCAAACCCTCTGCATCTGAACTTGAGGAACTAGAAACAACCAACTGAGATGTTCCTTTACCCTTCAACAATTTCACCTTCAATTCTAATTTCTCAACCCTCTTAACTAACCTGGTGTTGATCTCTGTAAAATGTTTGTTTTGACTTTCAAGAGTAGTTTGCAAGTGCTGCACTTGCTCCTTTAATTCCTTGATAGTCTGAGCATCTACACTTTGTTGTGGAGGAGATTGTGGTGGTGAGTTATGATGTGATAATGATGGTGATGTTGCAGATGTTGTTTGTGTTTGTTGATGAGATGGTAATGGTACTGATGATGGTGGTGTGACTGATGGTACTGTTGCTGAGTGGGATGGTACTGGCGATGGATGTGGTGATGAATGATCAGATGATGTTGATGGTTCTTCAGAATGTTGTGGTAACATTTCCTCAAAAAGTGGTACTTCTTCTCCTTGAAAACCAATTTTCATGTTTGAAAACACCTTGTGTGTAAGTTTGGGAGTCTTAAAAGGTTTGTTTGGGGGAAGTAACAAATGTTTGGATTTGTTGATGAGGCACTGAATGAACCTTGGGTACATCAAAAACTTTGTTTCACTGTCCACATTTTTAACCATTCCTTCAAAAATATATTTTGAGAAGTTGAATTTCTTGTATGTTGCCAGGCAAATGAGAGCTACAGCCATGTTACCACTAAATTGCTCCCATGAGGTTTTCTTTTGGCTTAAACAATGAAGGATGGTGTGAATCAAAAATCTCCATTGAGGGGTAAAATGCTTTTTAAGAAATGTAAGCTTTGTAGAAGTTACATTATACCCCATTTTTGTCAAATTTTCAAATATTTTAGTATCAGGTAGTTGACTAATGCCATCTGAATCATCCAAATGAAGGTGTCTTCTAATGGATGATTCGGTAAAAGTCAATGTTCTACCATCCACTTTGACCATTAACTCTTGAATCCCATCCTCAAGAGTGTTAAGTTTAGCAGTTTGCCAAAATTGTGAAATTTGAGATTCAAAAATAGTGGGATTCACGAGTAAAGCAAACCTGACATAAGAATTGTTTAGAAAATCCACTGCTTGATGGAAAGTTTCATTGTCATCAGACTTTTCCAGAAATGCTAATTAGTTGTGGCATTTGACAAAACTTAGGCGAGCCATGATGAAAGGTTTGATGAAAATTTTGATTTTGATGGTGGGATTTTATTGTTGTACTGGTAGAAGATGAAAGGTAAGTGTGAATTGTGATAAGGATTGATTATGAGAAAAATGACTTTTGACCGACTATAAAAGATATGGATAAGTAATTGAAGAGGCGGTCAAAAAGATCTTTTATTATAATAACTATATCCTTAAATTGAGGAAAACTTGATTAATTCACAAAAATACCCTTTAAAAACAACGGCTATATTTTAACCTGACAGACTCAACGGCTATGTAGCAGTACCATTTTACTCTACCAGTACTAAAATTTGAACTACCAGTACCTTGTTTTGAAATAAAACTTGGCAGTCCCTTTGAAACTTTAGAAAATATCCCTTATAGTTTTTAGCAAACTATCAGCTATCAACGGATTTGATAAGTCTTTACCAAGAGCCGTTTGCTTTGGACTAGTCAGTTCGTTTAAGATTTTGAAACTAGGTGAACTGATTACCTTATAGTTTTTAGCAAACTATCAGCTATCAACGGATTTGAGAAGTCTTTACCAAGAGCCGTTTGCTTTGGACTAGCCAGTTCTTAAAGTTTTTGAAAAACTTGGTGAACTGATTACCATTTCCATATCCTGATTGTTTTAGCAAGCTTGAGTAACCTGAAATGGTTAGTTGTAAACCAAAAGAACAGAGTGCAAAGCACTTGTTTTATAGCATTGTTAACATTTAAACATCAAGATGAGCAAAAACAGAGCAAACTTTGAACTAACAGTACCAATTATGTACTGACAGTACCTTATGACTAACTAGCAATACCATGATTAGAAAGCCAGAACTTGTTTATTTATATACAAAACACATGTTTTTCAAAGATTTATCATACCAATACCTGCTACCAGGTATTTAAACCTACCTAAATCAAAAGCTTTGGTGAGAAGGTCTACAAAATTATTTTCAGAATCAATTTTGACAACTTGGATTAATCCTTTCTCATTGCAATCTCTTATGAAATGGTGTCTGATTTCAATGTGTTTTGTTTTTGAATGTTGAACTGGATTTTTAATGATACAAATAGTACTGTTGTTGTCAATGTAAATTATGGTTTTAAGAAAATTGTACCCATAGTCAAGCAATTGATTCTGGATCCAAAGAACTTGTCCATAACAACTTGCACTTGCAACATATTCTGCTTCAGTTGTAGAATTTGCCACCATTGTTTGCTTCTTGCATTGCCATGATATGAGTCTGCAACCAAGAAATTGACATCCACCAGTTGTGGATTTTCTGCCTAGGGTTGCACCAGCATAGTCACTATCTGAATAAGCTACCAAATCAAAAGATGATTCCCTTGGATACCATAGACCCAACTTTGGCTGGCCCTTGAGGTATCTGAAGATTCTTTTGACTGCTGTGAGATGAGAAACTTTTGGATTGACTTGAAACCTTGCACATACACATACTGAGAACATGATATCTGGTCTTGATGATGTAAGGTACATTAGGGACCCAATCATTGATCTGTAGTTGTGCACATCAACATCTTCACCTTCAGCATCTTTGAGTAACCCCTTTTCTGGATCCATTGGAGTACTTGCAACCTTTGAATCTGCAAACCCAAATTTCCTTAGGATCTCTGCTACATACTTATCTTGGCTGATAAATATGCCTTCTTTTGATTGTTTCACTTGGAGACCCAGAAAGAAAGTAAGTTCCCCCATGGAACTCATTTCAAACTTACTATGCATAAGTTTTTCAAACTCTACACACATTTCCTGATTTGTGGATCCAAAGATAATGTCATCAACATAAATCTGCACCAGCAAGATATCTTTATTGGTTCTTTTAATGAATAAAGTTGGATCAATCTTGCCTCCTTGAAATCCATTTTCCAATAAATAGAAAGCCAATGTTTCATACCATGCCCTGGGAGCTTGGTGTAGACCATAAAGAGCTTTGGTAACCTTGTACACCTTGTCTGGATATTCTGCATCAATGAAGCCTGGAGGTTGAGAAACATACACCTCTTCTTCAATAGTACCATATAAAAAGGCACTTTTGACATCCATTTGGTAGACAGTGAAGCCTATGAAAGAAGCATAGGCCAAGAATAGCCTAATTGCTTCAATTCTTGCAACTGGAGCAAAAACTTCTTCATAGTCCACTCCTTCTTCTTGAGTATACCCTTGGGCCACCAATCTGGGTTTGTTTTTTTATCACTATTCCCCTTTCATCTTTCTTATTTCTGAAAACCCATTTGGTTCCAATTGCCCTGTAACCTTTGGGCAAATCAACCAGTACCCAAACCTTCTGCAGTTTGAATTGAAGTAACTCTTCTTGCATTGCTTCAACCCAGCTTGAGTCATCTAAGGCTTTTGTAATGTTTTTGGGTTCTACTTGAGAGAGAAAGCATGAAAACAGGCATATGTGGGCAACTTCATGGTTCTTTTCTTCATACACAGCTAGGACAAACCCATCTTTGTCTGAAGATAAGACTTGAGTTCTTGTTTTAACACCAGAATCAATGCTGCCAATCACATTATCAATGGAGTGATCTTTGAGAATTCTTGGGTTGTGTGTTGTAGGAACATCATAGGAAATTGGAAGGTTTCCAATCCCTGCATCTTCTGGTAAGGAATCATCTGATTGAACATTTAATGGTTCAGCAGGACCAATTTGTGAACTGGCAGTACCATCTGTTGAACTGGCAGTACCATCTTGTGAATTGGCAGTACCATTTTCATTTTCAGAATTTTCTTGATTCCCTTGATCTTGAGTTCCATGATCATCTTCAACACCTTCATTTGTAGTATTTGAAGGCTCTCCAAGACTTGAAGATGAATCCAATCCTGTCCAAATTGGCATCAAGATGTAATCTTGATCCTCAGATGTTTCAACATTGTCTTCATGACCTGCATTATCATTAGTATTTGTACCTGTGACAGGCACATAATTCATAAATTCTGAAAGCTTATCAATGTCAAAACACCAATCTGGTCCAATGCCTGCAACATTTGGTAGTTTCTCTTGAAACTCTATGTGCAGGTTTTCTTCCACTAGCCTAGTGCATTTATTGTACACCCTATAGGCCTTACTTTGCAAAGAATACCCTATCATGTAGCCTTCATCAGCTTTTCCTTCAAACTTTCCTAGATGATCTTTGGTATTGAGAATAGTGACATGACATCCAAAATGTCTCATAAAACTTAGAGATGGTGTTCTACCAAACAAAAGTTCATAAGGAGTCTTTCTATGAGGTTTAATCACAAGAACCCTATTCTGTACATAACAAGCAGTACCTACTGCTTCAGCCCAAAATGAAACAGGAAACTTAGAATCTACTAGCATTGTTCTAGCAGCCTCTATAAGTGTTCTATTTTTCCTTTCTGCTACTCCATTTTGCTGTGGGGTTCTAGCTACACTATATTCTCTTTTTATTCATTTTTCTTTGCAAAAGTCATCCATAACTCTATTCTTGAATTCTGTCCCATTGTCACATCTAATTACTTTTACTTTCTTATCAATTTGGTTTTCTATCCCTGTAATGTAGGACTTAAGGATCTCACTTGTTTCATACTTAGTTCTTAAAAAGAAAACCCAAGAGAATCTGCTGTAATCATCAGTAACAACAAGACAATATCTTTTACCATTCAAGCTATTCACAGAAGTAGGACCAAAAAGGTCCATATGAAGCATGTATAAAGCTTGAGAAATTGAGTTATGGGTCTTGGGCTTACAAGAAGCTCTATGTTGTTTGCCTTTTAGACAATCAACACAGGTTTGGTCATTTTGAAAAATCTTTTTGGGTAAACCTCTAACCAAATCATATTTTGCAATTGTATTGATTGTTTTAAAGTTTACATGACCAAGTCTTCTATGCCAAAGCATAGATTCATCCAATGAGGCTTTTGCTACTAGACAGGTTAAACTCTCTTTAGGAACAATGTTCTTTAAATCAACAATGAACATATTGTTCTTTCTAGGGATTTTAAGAAGAATCTGACTTTCATCAGGAATTTTAAAATCAGGAGAAAGTACAATGCATTCAGTGTCAGTAAAAAGAACTTTGTTCTTTGTGTCACACATTTGTGAGACACTTAAGAGATTAAACTGTAGTTCTTTCACAAAGTACACATTTTCAAAATCTAATTTACTAGTTTTAATTGTACCTTTACCAGTAATCTTTCCTTTGATTCCTCCCCCAAAGGTAACATATCCTCCATCAAATGATTTGAAGTCTGTGAGGTAAGACATGTTGCCTGTCATGTGCCTTGAACATCCACTATCTACATATCCTTGATCTGCAATATCATTTGAATGTTCCTGCACATGTATACACATATTAGTTTCCTTGGGGTACCCAAGCCATGACTGACTTGGGTTTGCCTCGTGCATCAATGTAATCAAACCTTTTTAGGACTGTTGATGCACCATTTGGTTGGAGTGGTCTCCAAATCCAACATGCTGAGGACTTAACAGCATTTTCATTTTTGACACATTTTGTGGTTTTTGGTCTGACAGTACCAAATTTGGCAGTACCATTTGGTCTAGCGGGACCATATGGTCTAGCAGAACCTTTTGGTTTTGGTTTCCAGTCTTGTGTTTTATCCACAAAATTCCTTTCCATATGACTTTTCACAACTTTTGGTGCATGTTTGAAAGTATTTCTTGCACCCTTAGTAGTGAATTTTGGGTAAACAGGCTCATTTGTTCTAACAGTATGATTGACTTTTGGTGTGTTAGATTTCACAGAACCTTTTCTGGGGTTTGTTTTACTTGTTTTAGACCTTGATGTACTCCCAGAAACCCAATTGTTACAATAAGCATGAGTATGATTAAAACTACCACAGTAATAGCATGCCTTATTGTACAAAACAAAGTTATCACCAAGTTGATGTGACTTAAGATTGTTCCAATTTCTCTGACTACCTCTAGGTTTGCTATTACATTTAGCACAACATTTAACTGTTTTTAGAACAACTTTAGTCTTTGTGATACTTTCTACACTTTTAGGACTGCTTGATCTTCCTTTGTTTCCTTTCTTAGAAACAGTCTCTTTTCCACTGTCATCAGATGTACAACCTTCAATAGATGTAACATCTGAGCTCTTATCAGTGAGAACCTTTTCTTTGGAGAGAGAAGTATTACTTGTACTCTCAAAAGGTTCACTATTTTCTACAGGTTTTACTTTGTCTAGTGGTTTATTTGTGAGTTCATGTAAACCTGATTCAGCAAGATCTAAACCTGGGGGACAAGGAATACCTCTATAAGGAGGTGGACATGTGTTGTATCCAATCCCAGATTTGATTTTCTTGTTCATTTGATTTTCAACTATACTTTTAGTACATGCAGAAGCATTTTCTAATGTTGTAACAGTTAGTTGAATATTATCTTTTGCTTGTTTCACTTTAGCAAACTCAGTTCTTAACAGGTTTATTTCAGCATCTTTAAGAAATATGTCTCTATTAAGAATAGCTTTTGTGTCAGAAAAGGTGAGTTCATTTTCTCTAAAGTGAATTATCTGTTTTTCAAGTTTGGACATACCACACTTATGATTAACTAGATCTTGATGGGTTTTTCTTTGTTCTTCTTTCAGTTCATCATAAAGTTTTCTTAAGATTTCTAGTTCTTTAAAAACTTCACAAGTAGCAGAACATTTTGTAATTTGTACCTCAGGATTGGAGAGAGCCATTAAAGCCATTTCATTTGAGGATGACTCTTCTTCACCCATAAAGCTCCAATCAAAACCCAACCCATCAATAGCTACCATAGCTTTTGTTTCAGTGATGTCCACTTCTTTGCTCTTGTTCTCATTGTTTCCCCTGTTCTTGTTCTCAAAACCTCTTCCCTTATCACCCTGCTTCTTTGGTCTTCTACATTCTCTTGAGTAGTGACCCTTCATGTGGCAGTTGTAGCACTCCACTTTAGACTTGTCATACCCAGCAGGTTCATTGCCATTGATGACAATCTTCTTTCCAGTCCTCATCAAATATTTCTTAGCCCTCATGCTAAGAAGTAAAAGCTGTCATTTTATGTCCATTTCTTCAAGATCATCATCACTGATCTCTTGAAGATCTTCAAAGGTCAGTGTGGAACCATTGTGTTGTGATGTTAGGAAAGCACAACCAATTGTTTCATCTAAAATGGTTTTGGTACTGCTGGAAGTACTGGCAGTACCAAAATTTGTGTTGGCAGTACCTTCTTCTCTACCATCTTCTTCATCAACTTTCTTGGAAGGACCATGAGATAACATAAATGCCATATTTCCTGAGCTTGAGCTAGTAGACTTCT
Organism: Artemisia argyi; assembly: GCA_030686995.1. Lineage (NCBI taxonomy): Eukaryota > Viridiplantae > Streptophyta > Magnoliopsida > Asterales > Asteraceae > Artemisia > Artemisia argyi. The sequence continues at coordinate 48,671 of JARVZY010002735.1, read as the reverse complement.
TTAGTTCATGCTCTACTATTTTAAAGTTGCTGTAAAGATCATTGAGACTCATGGAATCAATATCTGGTTTGTTTTTCCAGAAAATGACATGCATGGCCCATTCAGAGGGTAGACTTCTAAGAAATTTGGAGTTTAAGTCTTCTTGAGATATTATCACTTCATGAATGGCTAACTGACTAGAAAGCTTTTGTAGTCTATTGAACATGCTGTCCAAAGACTCATTTGGTGTGGCTGAAAAGTTTTCAAACTGTTGTTTTAAAAGTGTTTTCTGGGTTTTCTTGGTGGCATCATTACCATCAAATCTAGCCACAATAGCTTGAAAAAGGGTTTTAGCACACTTGTATTTGTTAAAGACTAGAAGCTGGTCATTTGGAATAGACATGAGAAGCATACTCCTGGCTTTAAGATCATTTCTCTTTTGAATTCTTTCTTCAGCGGTTATTGGGTTTACTTGCACAGTTGTGACAAGTGCATCATTTACTGTGGAGGTGGTGGTTGCTGGCTTAAATGAGTTTCCTTCTTCAATAATCTCCCAAAGTGCATAGTCTTGCACTTGGAAGTATTGTTCAACCCTCAGTCTCCACATTTCAAACTCATTCTGTTTGAGTAATGGAAGTTTTGCAGCCACATTGGTTTGAATGTGCTCAACATCCATTTTTGCTTTGTTCTTTTATGTCGTAAATATCAGCCTCGCTCTGATACCACTTGTGGGAAGGGATTCGTTCAAACACTTGGGATGTTAATCTTAGTAATGTGCTTGGGATATTTATGAATGGATGTGATTTAGCATGCGGAATCTACTAAAACACACTAAAGGAACAAAGGTGGTGAGTAAGTAAAAGAGAATGAGCACAACAAGAATAACACAAAACGATTCAATATTATTGATGAAATAATACGGGTGATCTAAACTATCACCAGGATTACAAGTGTAACCTTGAATCTTTGATACGTGAAAAGGTTAAAGATGGAAGTTATGCATGGGAAAGATATCTTAGAGGTGTAAGAGATGTGTCTGAGATATGTCTAAGAAGGTGTCTTAAGGGTTCCTTTTATAGCATAAGGAGCCCTTATTACAAGTGGTCAAGTTGCTTAATATAATATAATAGAGGCTTATCTTATCATAATATTACACCTTTCAAGGTAAAACACTCCATTATATCTGCTGAGTCTTCTGTACTACTTCTACTAAACGTATAACTTTGTACAAAGACTAATAATACAAGTAAATATCTTTAATTAAAATATAACAACTTGTCATGAAAACTGGCAGGACCTTCTTTAACTAGCAGTACCTTCTTACCCAGAAGGTACTGTTAATATATTTTCAACATCAGCAGAAATGAGGAGGCAGGCTTAACTGTCACTAGCAGGCTCTTCTGGCAGACTCTTTACTTTGTGCATTTTATTCCCAACAAGTTGGTTTCTTAACACCAAAATATCCGGAAGCAAACAACGTGCAACATGAATCAGTGACTATATTACTAAAGGATCTAGAGTGAGTTATTCAAATCGTAAATTAATGTATTGTATACATTCATGATATTTGAGCACTTTTTTTATAAATATTGAATTGGTATATGTAGAGGTTCTCGGATTCAATGCACATTATCCAATGACTCTATGCAATGGTTAATGACTTTGATTGGAAATGATACGCATTGTCATAAAATATTGATTATTCAGTTTGGAATCATTTGCACATTTGATGGTAATTAATTATTTATCTCATAACGTAATTTTTGTAAGCATATTTTTAAAACTTATACAGCTCTAATTCGTCTTTACTTTTCAGGTATTGTGAAAGTGAGAAACTCAAAATATGCAACAAGGTTGTTTTTAAATGGAGATGTTCCTGAATATCATGCGTATATAAGGAGGTAATGATCTTTGTAAAATTATATATATTATTAATTTTTTATCATTCGTACACTTTAAAATTATAACAACAATAAGCATTAAACATGTAGATAATAATTCAGTTATATTTTTGTAAACCTTTTTAATAACTTATGTTACCAAAGAAAATAAATAATGCAATCTCATATTTACTTAAAAAGTTTTATACTTATTTATCTAATGGATATACAGTATTACATCATCAACAACAAGTACGAGTCTACTTGCAAAACAAGCTGTTTACTTGTCTCCTGAGAGATTCTTTGCTAACTCAAGATGCACACGTCAACTCGACCAAATCACTGATATATGTCAGGTAATATATAATTTAATTAACTAAATATAAATTTTATACATATACAATATTTTATTTTTGTACAATACATATTATTAATTAATTTTCATTACAAATCATAGGTTAAATCATGAATACTTTTGGCTACTGTGACTGATATAAGTAACCAAGGGTGGGTGTATATAGCATGCGTAAACTGCAACAAAAATGTCTCACCAATTATTAAGGAATCGGCTTATCATGACAAGGGCTATCCAGTGTTTGAATGTCTACAATGCTCAGCAAAGTTTAAATGTGTTGTACCAAGGTAACTATGAGATTAATTAAGTTTACGCTGTAATGCTTTTACTAGACACGTGACTTAATTTTGAACAATTTAAATAATATGTTATAACAAGTGTTTTATTTATTATCTTCTCACATGTCAAACAGGTTTAGGGTGCAAGTTACTGCAATTGATGAGCAAACTAAGATATCTACTTCTTTGATCCTATATGACAGTCAAGTCACCAAAATAATTGGTAAATCTGCTCTTAGTTTGTATGATCTATTTGCTGATAACCGAGACACGATTCCGCATGAGTTATACGAAATGGTTGGGAAACAATGGTTATTCAGACTACCAAAGAACAACCTTAATGGATGTACTTATGATGCTAATATTGTGTCTTGCATTTCGGATGATCATGTCCTCATAAACGTGTTCAATGAAAAACTTGCATCACAATCGGTCAGTCTTTTAACTTTAATCACATGCAATTTTTTTTTTTTTTTTTTTTTTTTTTTTTTTTTTTTTTAATTCTAACAACTTAACCTAACAAGTTCTTTTATTAACATGTGTTTAGGGAAAGGAGTTGGAACAAGAAATCAAGTAGCTCCTTGAATGTCGTTTAAGCATTGTCTTTAATGTTTTCGTATCGTTCTTTATTTTTGGCTAGACTTATTTACTATTTTCAATGTGTTCTTTGTGTAATCAAATTGGATTTTGATGTTTTTATTTGGTATGCTTTAATCAAAATGGATGTTTGTTGCTTTTTATTCGGGGTACTCTAACTTATATTACATATAATTTCTTAACTACACAACCGAAACATCACATTTTTCTTTTATAAATCCTTTAATATACATGGTGCAAACTATGTGAATTCTGCTACAGTTATTGAACCGTTACACTTGAATATACCATATCACAATTTTGTCAGTTATTGAGTAAACCGTCTATCGGACGGGTAGAGACCTAGTTATTATAATAAAAAAGTAAAAAAGGAGAGTAGATGTGCAATTTTGAGTATAGTGGTCAAAATAACCAGACTCAAAATAAGCATTTCTGATTTACAAGAAAGAAAATGATCCAATCACGAATGAAAGGTATAACAACAAACTCAAATCTCATCTCAATCATATCTCGAAGCTTGTCGTCATCAGCACCCCAAACCCTAACCGAACTCCGTAACCGTCTGGCAACAGAATCAGCATCTCTAACGGATTTCATCAATCTAAAGGAAGAACCGTATTCAGTGGAAGTAGGTACGAAGAAGAAACCATTAGCTAAGCCGAAATGGATGAAGGAATCGATTCCAGGTGGGGAAAATTACACACATATAAAGAAGAAATTAAGGGAGTTGAAACTGCATACTGTTTGCGAGGAAGCGAAATGTCCGAATTTAGGCGAGTGTTGGTCTGGTGGGGAAACTGGTACTGCTACTGCTACTATTATGATTCTTGGTGATACTTGTACTCGCGGTTGCAGGTATCTCTTCCTTCCTTTTATTGCTTTATCTTTCGTCAAATCAGTTTTATCATTACGCGCTTTTAGTTAATAGAAAATCCAGCAATACTTTTGTGAATTATTAATTATATACTATCAAAGTAAGAAAATAGTTTTCATTTTATCTCAAATAAGCAGCTTTATATTGCATGTGAGCAAGTGCTTATTTTACCTTCAAAAACTAAAAAACAAATTTAGTAGTCTGGCAACCATGCTACTATGCATATGTACTGCAATAAACCAAGACTCAGTTGCTTTGATACGAGACTCATATACCCCTATGCTTAGTTACTTCTGCAGCTTGTGTAAAAGCAAGTGGTTCATAGGTTTTAACTCAAACATTACCCCTTGGTTTTAAATTGCGTCCGGCGATCCAAAAGACCGATGCGTGATGCGTGATGCGGTTGCGAGCGCATCACGGACGCGCGGCGATAGGTAATAAATAAAATATATATAATATTTCTACTTAAATCTCTACAAGTAAATGATTAAATATGGAATAAGTGATCTGCATAATGATATTACTTAACGTTATAACACCAAATATGTCAACTTAATGGTTTGACCAGAAACAAAAAGTCAACTTTAACTGTAAAAGTCAAAATTAAAATTGTTGCGAAGTGATGCGTCCATTGCGTCCGATGCGAGCAATACACTGTTGCGATGTGATGCGTTCGCATTAGGCCGCATCCTGGAACAACCTCGCATCAAGTTTCGCGTTGCGTTTTTTCAAACGCATCACTCCGATGCGTGATGCGAGCGCAACGATGCACGCAATTTTAAACCAAGTTTTTTGCAAGTTTGCTTATATGGTGATGCACTTTTATGTCCCAGTTATGTGCAAATTTTCGATAAACACCATTCATTTTCACTATAAAGAATGTATTGTATCTGCTATTTCTTTATATGGTAAACGTAAGTCTACCGCTCCACCAGTAAAACTCCATTATGCACATAACCAGTTGATTAATATAAGGACTGGGCTGAAAATTGCAGAGCTCAGTTGGGGACTTAATTGATCTGTCATATGTGAAGTTGGCCGCATCCCAATATCTTTGAGCTGCTTTCTAACAGACGGTTTCAGTTTATTGTCCCATTAATGTTTACCATGTCACGATATGCCCGTGGGTCTGTATAAGGCTTTCAACATAAATTGCAAACTCAACTCTTACTTAGCAGAACCTAGAAGGTTTGCTAACAGTAGATATTTAAAGTATTCTGTCCTAGACTAGTTGATTTGTTGGTCAAAAAACAGTGTTTGGTTTCAACAATTTGCTTTTAGTCAGTTCAAAAACCTCAATTAGCCACCCCAGCCATTTAGGCATCCTGTCAATGCGTAGAACTATTATTTCAACTACCAATCCAATATCAATATAAACTTAACTGACATTTTGACTAGATATCTAATCTACATAAATTAGATAGAAATACTTATAGCACAAGCATCATTACTGAATACTCAACAACAGAAATCTATTAGTGATGGTCAAAGATAGACTCGACCTATTGCCAATTAAAACTAGTTTGCAAAGCACCTGTCTTTGTGACTTCAGATCCTCACAGAATCAAGACGTTAAACGACTTCAACTGCCTTAAATCTGAAGAAGAATATTCAGTTGAAGTTGGTACTAAGAGAAACCTGTACCTAAACGTAGATGGATGAAAGAATCGATTCAAGGTGATGAGAAATACATGCATTAATAAGAACTTGGGGAATTGAATCTTTACACAGTTTGTGAAGAAGCTAAACTCCCTAAGTTGGGGGAGTGTCGGGTGGGGAAACTGGTGCTTCTATTGCTATTATTAACTTTTTTTGGTCATAATTGCACTAGAGGTTGCAGTTATTATGGTGTTCTTTTGAATGTTTCATTGTTTCCATAGGATATATGAGGATGCTATCATAACTTATTTAAATTCATGATAGAAGCAACAGTAGCTTTACAGTTGATCTGATAAATGGAGTTTTGAAAAGTTAATGTACATCAGCATGTTATACAGTTTGGTTTGGGCTACTGATGAGAACCGGAATGTTATGGCGTATTAACGTTTTGACGAAAGTGTATGGATTTGAGTTTGTTTTCAATACAGAGATAAGTTTAAGATGCTATGTAGCATCAGATTGAGTGTATAACCAGTGCAATCAAGCAAATAACACCAATTATCATTGAGCTACTTCAGCAAAAATAAAGTTAGCACATGGTTAACGCCAACGGTGACTAATGAGAGAAAACCAATATTATTAATGTTTATGCATTCTTGTTTAGAAACATCAAGACACTTTTTCAAATACTTCAAACCGAGTTTTGGCCAAGTTTGACCGAGTAAACTCCGAGTTTTGACCAAACCGATTTTTTTTTTTTTTTTTGCTCATTCGGCTCAACTCTCTTCAGTCACTGACCTTGTAGCGAGTAATTACCGATTACGTGGCATAGTAATCACCAGAGAAAGTTAAACCTAGCTTCTCAGGTTTATTGGGTTTTGGAAATTTTATGTAACTGGGATCCTTTTCTTTTTTTTAACCATGGAAATCGTATAAGGATGTAGCTGAGACTGTTCTTTGCCATAGTCAAATAGACAGAATATCAATTTTGCATTTAGACGTGACTTTGACTTGCATCAAGCATAAGTGAGAATATAGAAGTCATAATGTTGAGAATTATGAACTACAAACATTATATTACTTATCATAACATTCTTTTTCTGATAAAGATGATAATGATTTTAAAGATTACAAAGTATATTTTTAGAAAATATCCTAATTTTTGTTTGAAAATTAGTGCTTAGTATCTTAACAGTCATCATAATTTTGTAAACATTACAGTACTAAATTAAAGCTATGTCAAATCATGATAAACCTACTATTTTCCCTGAATCTTGCAATCATTTAATCAGAGTATTTAAAAGAGTATGTGTTTTTAAAAATATACATATGAATCTGATGGATTTGATATCCAGATGTCCAGTCAGAATTTAAATTTCATGCGAATTCAGATGTCTTTCAATTACATTTGTTTACATGTTTATTTGAGGCGTGTTATTGCTTTTGGACCTAAATATATTGAACTGAAAGCAACAATAAGAATGAGGCAAAATTTAAAAACAAGTCAAGTTGCACGCAACCTGGACATGTATCAATTGAACATGCTTTTAGGGCAGCTTACATGATTAGTGCTTATTGCTGTTTTGCTTATATAGATGAAAAATTAGTACTAATGCAACTTAAAATCTCTGAACTAGCTCTTTACATCTACAGATTTCACAAAGTTATTTGTATATCCGTTTCAGATTCTGCAATGTAAAGACTTCCCGCACTCCACCACCTCCTGACCCGAATGAACCTTCAAATGTTGCCGAAGCAATTGCTTCGTGGGGTGTGGGTTATGTGGTAATAACCAGTGTTGACCGTGATGATTTACCAGATCAAGGAAGTAGCCATTTTGCTGAAACAGTACAGAAACTGAAGATTCTGAAACCTAGTATGCTGATAGAGGCACTTGGTACAATCCGCTCAATCTCTTAAATATTTAATGTAGTTAAAGTAACTTCCATTACTCATACGTATTAGAAATGGATTGGTGGTTTGATTTGTCTCTCTTACACATTACATCTAGAGGGTGGACGTGTAACGGGAACAGACACTCTGATACGGATCAAAATGGGTCTGGTTGGGTTAACCAGACACGCCTTTTTTGTCCAATCTTGATACAGTTTTTATAAATATTTATGCTGAAATATTATTACCAAAGTTGTATTATTACTAGAATTATCTATCTTTTTTATAAAGCGATTTAGTAGGTTGCCTCCATCAATAGTACACTTTGGACGACTATACATGTATTTTGCGTGTTTCCATTTTTAGTTTTACCCATTGGACCTCTAAGATTTAAATAAATAACCCGAATGGACTTTTTACAAATAATTTGGCTGAAATTGTCTCCTAAATTATATCATCACGTTTTCTGTTTACACTTTCACATTTCTTTGGTCGTCTGAATCATGCAGTTCCTGATTTTCGAGGTGATGTCTCGTGTGTGGAGAAAGTTGCAAAGTCTGGATTGGATGTATTTGCTCATAACATAGAAACAGTTGAAGAGCTTCAGAGCTCTGTAAGAGATCACCGTGCTAATTTCAAACAATCATTGAATGTTCTTATGAGGGCAAAAGATTATGCTCCTGCTGGCACACTTACAAAGACGTCAATAATGTTGGGTTGTGGGGAAACGCCAGATCAAGTAGCGAATACAATGGAGAAGGTGAGATCTGCAGGTGTTGATGTGATGACATTTGGGCAGTACATGCGGCCTTCAAAACGTCATATGCCAGTTTCTGAATACGTAACACCAGAAGCTTTTGAGAAATATAGATTACTTGGCATGGAAATGGTATGTTTCAACCCTTTTCACTTTTTGCTGTTTCTATGTGGTTTTATTACTCTTCAAATTTTATAGAGGTGACAAAAAGGGTCATGTGTAGAGGGTCAAGAGGTAGTCGGGTCATAATGGGTACTTTTGGTAGGGGCAGCTAGGCTTTTGTTGAAGCAAGACACCACATGTATGCCTTGGAATTACATTTTGTATGACTTTTGGCATGTTCGACCCATTTGACCTGTCTTTTTTAACTGTATCTTCTCATCTGGCCCATTTGACCCTTTAGAGCTAAGAGCAACATGACCCAAATCAAATTAATTCAGAAGTAAATTGGTTAGGATTGCCACCTCCAGTTTTTATATTATCAATTCACCTTTGGGTTGAATTACAGTCACTAAATTTGGTGCAACAGTATTTGACACCAAAAATGGTGCAACACTACTCATCATACCAAATTTTTATGACACACAATTACCATTATTTCACTTACAAAAATTACATTTAAACTATGCTACTAAAATCATGTCATTGGGACCATGTAACTGAGTTGGGTATTGAATATGTTCTAATCCTTTTTGTCTATTTGTTTATATTTTCCTATCTAGTAAGTAATCTTTAGATAAATAAGCATAAAGTTAAAGTAAAGTTATATAAATTTATTATCTTAGCAATAAATGATATCCCTGATATAAAAGTTTATTGGGCAAATAGAATTAGGCACACAGTTAAAAAGTATAAGATATGAGTTACAATTTTCATGACTAAAATTCCAATTTAGAAGTTCAACACATAGTCACATGGAACCGGGATCGCGGTACTGGATCGCGGTTCGCTATTTCTCAAAATCCGGTACGACGGGGGGTAGGCTCATTCCGGTTCGCTTCGGTTCGGTGTACCATATATTTGGGTTCAGTGTACCAAATACTTTGGTACGACGTACCCAATCATAATAGTGTTTAGTTTCATATATTTTGATACATCCACAAGTCGTAACTCATAACTAAACTTCAATGATATATTAATTTTAATAGACTTGCCAATACACCCTACAAAGAGTATGGCAAGACACTGTATGATAAGACACTGTATGTATAACATATTTTCAGCCCATGTTTTAATCAATTTGTAACCCAATAAATAGCCATCAACAAATCTATTCGTTGCAACCCAACTTATTAGCATTCGGATCAAATCAGTGCATTATGCATTTCAGCCCAACCTTTTAATCTTTTCTGGATCCAGCCCAACGACAAATGTTATAGCCAAGACTACACTTTCGGGTATAAACGACAACCCATTCCAAATCAAATGAGACCCAGTCTTATGATTAAGGCTGAGCAAAACCGACCGAAACCGACTAAGCCCGACAAACCGACCGAACCGAATGTTGCCCGAAACCGAAACCGACTAAGCGGGTCTGGAGTCGGTTCTGAAAACTAGTTTGAATCGGTATCGGGTCGGGTCGGGATAAAAACCGACTCCAACCCGATTTAGCCCGAGAAACACATAGGGTAAAGGAAAAATAACTTAAATAAGCTCCCCGTCTTTTCTTTCTATTATTTTACACTTTCACATTCAAGACTCAAGAACACCAGCCACACTCTCACGCTAAAACACCACAGCCCGATTGTGTTATGGTTCAAAATTAAAGACCCTTTAAGATCTTGAACCTATATACAATAACCATCACAGATCTTGAAATACAAACGAAAAAAAGGTCAAATATCAACCTACCCGAGACCTCTTCCTTGAGATCTTGAAGAAGATAAGATGCTACAGTTGCTTTTGTGCTTGTGTATGTGTATGTGGCTCATATTAATAACCAAGATGAGTGGTTAGTGTTGTTAACTTTTTAGGAAGATATGAGATGCGTTTTATTTTTAGGGATATATGAGATCTGCTACTGGGCTGCCATCTTAATGCTACTGGGCTGCAGGATTTTTTAAATTCGGGCTTAACTGTTTAGCCCGACAACCGACCGACAAATCCCGACTTTAACCGAACCGACCCGACTTATAATCGGTTCGGGATCGGTATTGTATTTTCCCTTGATTCGGTATCGGGCATTGTCGGGTCGGGTCGGGACGGGTCGAGATCTGGCCCGATGCTCAGCCCTACTTATGATATACGGAGTACCTAAATATACGGATTCTTCATTTGACCTAAACACACTCACTTAGTTTACATCCGCCTACCATCTAACTTTTCTCCCAAACCCTAATAAAACTTCCCATTTACACACATTCAACAGAGATAAAGTATTGGAACCCTTCAAATTCCCACGGTTGGCGTATTACATAGTATTCGAACGCGTTTTCAAGCCCTATAAATCACCGATTTGTGAATTATTAGATCGCCAATTCGCGAATTGTTGGATTGCGATCCGGTGCAAAACGGAACGGTGATTGGGAACGGCAATTATGGGTTTCAGTTCGCGGTCCCCGGCGATTCAGAACGGAAATCGTTGCTAGTTGGGCGATCCATGTGACTATGGTTCAACACTATCTGCTGCCTTATGACAACTAATGGGATTTGTGTTAAAAGTGGTTAGTGTGGTTTGGAGTGACAACAATCAGTGTGTCGACTGTTAGTGGAAATATTATGATCCTTATATTTGGACTATCTAGGGTCATTGTTATTGGATTTGGAGTAATAGGTAAGAAAGTCGTATAAAAACTAGCTACTAAGATGAATGTATTGCCTACCCACGCACCCAGCTACCCTTAGCATTTTCACTGATTCAGTAATAAATACAGATAATCAAGTCAAGTAGTAACCCTTAATACACAATTCGAAATTCCTACAGCAAAGTAGTGAACATAATTCATCCTCTTTTAGCACATGAGTATGCCAGATTTTAAAAAGAGAATAGAAATATGCTCAAATGTTTGGACTTTGAAGTTACCTTTGGGTCACATATGATTCTTTACACTAAGTTGGTAAACAGAATGACCCATTCTTGGATATTATATGCAGGAATATCAATTGCTTATATCTTGTCTTGTCCTTTACACTTTTTTTTCAGCTGAGATGGGTCACATACAGCCTCAAAAGTTCCATTTGTGAAACCTGAAATCAGGAACCAACAAATATACATCACAAAAGCCAACATCCATCATAACAACATAAATTATTACTTGAAAAGAAAAGGATGATAAATAACTATGCATTTACCCCACTTTTCTAGCAACCTTTTTGTTATATGATGGGCCAAAGCCATAGGAGAGACATCATTTACCACCTTAACGGTGTAACCTAATAACTATAAAAGAGGTTAACACCTTGTCAAATAATTAAAAAATCTAATTAATTTATTAGAACCAACCTAGAAAAATACCTATATGGTCAGACTTGCAATGTACTAGCTCTTTTTAGGGGATGTTTGGATTTTTGTTTTAAAGCTGATTACTACAATAATCAGTTATTGATGCTGGGATAAACATTGTATTTTCTAATTATATAATTAGTTAGGTTTCAGGATTTTGGAGGTATCATATTATCTGCAACAAACTAATTGTCAAAGCGTTAATAAGTTTACCTTATTACCCATACTTGTGTATTAGTTTAAAAATTCTGTGCATGTTACTTAAGTTTTATATTACTGTATTAACTGTTTTGTGGTTTGTTTTCTTTACTGCAGGGATTCCGATATGTGGCATCTGGTCCTATGGTGAGGTCATCGTACAAAGCAGGCGAGTACTACATCAAATCAATGATAGAAAGAGATCGTGCTGCATCTGCATAATAACGTCATCCCATGAATCATAACATCTATGCCGTATCTGATTGATTAGTTTTGAATCTTAATGAATGTTGGGACCAAGATAATGGAACGGGCCAAAGGATCTTGCTACTCAACTGCAAGCTGTCCATTTTTATTGGGAATACGAACTGTTGCTACATGTATACCTCATTCATTGTAATTATGTTGTGTAATTTCACAGTGATGCTTCTTTTACATTTCTTAAATTGATCACTGTAAATGTTTTATTATTAATAATAGCAGTGCTTTTGCTTAACCTTTCACTTGCTGCTATTTGAGCACCATTTTTGTGCTAAAGCTTCTGTGTGGTTTACATTATGATTTGGTGGATTATATTAACTGCTTGTGTTAATAGCTAAGAACTTTAAACAAGATACAAATTTCAAATGTGGCAAATGTATAGTTTATTCACTAATGAATGAGTTAATTTGATTTACTACATTTAATCTCTATCTGGTGGCAACGATTTGAAGGTACGTTGTTGACGGTGTATCTGTGATCTAGTTTTCGGCAAACATGTTCAACATATTAGTTGCTGATACAAAAACGGATGTTTTAATTTGTTAGTGTCAAAATTCACTTAATACAGTAGTAAGTAGACAAAACTAAAAATAATCAAAAGGCTATTTTTGATTCATAAACTAGTATTATGGACTATGGACAACATATTCAAATTTGAAAATTTTATCTACATTTAGCCCAACATATGCAACAAAAAACCAATATATTAGGGGTACGTCAACATCGTGAGAAACTTTTTGGTGTGACATACGTAGTAATCAAATGTTGTCTTTTGTTGTGGTACTATTACATCTTTCTTTTTGTCATCTCATATCAAATTCGAAAGCAAGTGGATGCATAATCTTTTATTTTTTATTTTTTTTATGTCGTTTTAAACGTTCATACCTTAAATTTCTGACAATGAAACATTTCGTGTTTAACATTATAACGTAAGACTAATGCTAGTAGTGACTACTTTTTCACCCAATCAACCTTGCCAATTCAGCTTTCTCTCTTCACAACTCCACCTAAACCAAAACTAGCTAGTGGTGACTACAAAAACAACCCCGTAAATATACATATAAACGGTAAGACTATTGCTAATGGGAGTTGGATTTCACCAAGTGACCCCAAAAGTGACGCGTCACTTCCCCTAGCACACACCAAAAGCAACGCGTTGCCTTACAACCATTTTCACAATTCGGTTGCCTCACCAACCGAAACTTTGAATGAGAAGCAACTTTATTTTAGGAGAAGCAAATGGGGTTGCTTTTGTGGTCACTACTAGCTAATTGTGGTTGGGGTGAAGTTGTGGAGAGAGAAAGCTGAGGTGGCGCTGATGTGGCGGGTTTGCTTTTGTGGAAGTGGTGTTGCCATTAGCATTAGTCTAACAAAAATTGTAGTTGCTTTGTTAAATATTTCGGTCACTCAATCAACCGAAACATTGAAATAATCATCAAGCAACGCGTCGCTTTGAGGTGGGCTAACAGGGCAACGCATTACTTTTATGGGGTTGTGGTTGGAGGCACCACCCATTAGCATTACTCTAACAAGAGAACCATATAACCAACCTTTTAGACTTGTCCGTATACTTGAAAACCCTATAAGAATTCTGATTATCCAATAATGATATGATATTGGAAAACATACATTAAAACAATTCTCGGAGATGTTAGAAATAATAATAAATGTAGTAGATACGATATTTAGTTATTTACATCCCAACGAATTGAATACATAATAATATCCACCAAAAATAGAATCCAATAAAACGGCTACAAAAAAATAAAACACTCCAACGAAACAAGAGGGTTCTCCAACGACTCACTTACTTCCAACTCCGTCGTACCACCACCGTCTTCCTTCACCGGAACCACCTCATTGGACCTCTCGACCGGGCTCTTCCCCCTCACCACTTTCGGACGTAGACCCATTTCACCACGCACAGCCGGCGACCTCGACCTCCTCACCGTCACATCCCTCCATTTTTTGTCTGGTGACGCAGCCATTTGCCTCCTTACCGGAGCCCTTGTAGTTGTCCTCTCGCCCACCGGTCTTTTTCTGACCACCCTTTTGGACGGCGGTGGTGATTTTATCTTCTGGGTCACTTCACCGTCTTCTTCTTCATCTTCTTTCTTGGTATCTGCAACTGTGGTTGTTGTTGCAGCAGAGTAGCTTTCGCTGTAACTAAACATTTCCGACACGTCGGAAACATTTTCTTGGATTTCGGTTGTTGGGTTGTTTTTAGTAGTTAAAACAACTTTGGTTTCTGTCTCTGGTGGTGGTGGTGGTGGTGGTGGTAGTGGGGTTTCAGAGAGCACTTCTTTAACAGTTTCTTTTTCTTCAAATGCAGGTGGTGGTGATGGTGGAGATGTTTTGGGTTTTTGATTATGACGACGGTGGTTTGTGGTTGTTAGACAACAACCCATTTGAAATGTGAAAGGAACGGAAAGGGGGTTTTGATTTGTATTGTGGTGTAAGGAAGAAAGGAAGGAAGGAAGGAAGGATTTGATTTGATGGAGTTTGAAATTTTGTTTGGGGACAATAAATAAATTAATTGCTGGTAATATGGTGTACTGTATTGGAAGCTAGTCATTTGTCTTTTCTTTGTTTTTGTTCTCAAAACCCATGCTTATTGTAGCCGTATATAGGTGACCATAAAAAGTTTCAAAGCTCAACGGTAATAATAAGAAAATTAAACTTAGGGATGAGCAAAAGAAAAAAAAAGAACCGGGCCGGATCGAAAATCAGATTGATACCAAGAAGAATTGAACCGGAACTAGAATAGGTTTTAATTTCGGTTCTTAATTTTGAAAATTTTCGGTTTTTGGGTTAGTTCGGTTTGGTTCCACCGGTTCTCGGTTCCGGAACCAAATACCCAATAACAAATAAAAACATGTAAGTATTTTTAACTTCTCATACTTAAAGTCTCAAGTCATACGTACTAATGTTAAAAAAAAAAAAAAAAAAAAAAAAAAAAAAAAAAAAAAACAAAACAAAACACTACTAGCCTAATTTCAGAAAAATCAAGCCAAACACTTTAAACCCTAATCTTTAATTCATTAAAACATCCATAAATCAATAATTAATCTAAATCTAATAATATTCCAAGATCATTCAACATTCAAAACTCACATAAACATCTATCATCAACCGTGGCATCCGAAGCGGCATTTAGTATGGGTAGACGTGTACTAGACCCTTATAGAACTCGCTTGCCGACGCCGATTGTGGAAGCTTTGATTTGCACTCAAGATTAGGTGAGAAAGTCGAGAACGCAAATAAATTGGGATGATATTGAAGATCTTATTAAAGATGATGAGATTGCCAAGGATATGAAAGAACAATTAGAAAAACTAACCAGAAGAGACAAAGATAAACAAACTGTGAAATTATAAACGGTTAGTTAATTAGTTGGACAAAGTTTTAAGTTATTTTAATTTGTTTTCCGGATTATTATGCATTATTATTTTGTTAAAAATATGAACAAGTGAAACTATGGAATGATTAATTATTTGAGTTTATGCTTTAGCTGTTAATTGTTATTGGTTTAAACGTAAATGATTGTGAGTGCTTAAAAAATTCATTATTTTGCTGTTTTTATTGGCTTAATTCATTAGTGTATTAGATTAGTGTATTAGATTACGTGTTTTTTTTCTTCTTCTAACAATAACCGTACCTTCTAAATATACCAAAAATCAACACACAAAGCACTATATCACCAAAAATCCGAATACCTTCTAATTATACCCGCCTCAAATGAATTGTGCCAAAATGATTATAGCCCATGTAAAATTTTCAAATGCCAGCCCATTAAATCCCGTAGGCCCGATCGAAAAAGGAGTTATCAATAATTGTTCCCGTAATTTTGTACCCTAATTTCACTCCAATATTGTGGGTACCATGTGATTGAAATTTTTGGCGACCAAATTTTGCTATTATAATGAAGAACACAAACCACTAAACTCATAACCAAACCCTTGGTGATTTATGTCAACTAATTTATTTATTATTTATTTATTTATTTTTTCGAACCAGATTGTGGAAAACTAGAAGGGGGGTTGAATAGTTTTACATCCTTTTTAAATTTATTTCCAAAATATTTTGTAGCTTATAAAAACTTTCGATTCAATCTCAAGTGAGTTTAAGTAACAACCAATATAAGAAAGTCTAAGCTAATAATGAAAGTATTGAAATGGAATGAAGAAAAGATAGAGTTAGAAAGATCAAACCACAACACGCGAATTTATAGTGGTTCGACTACAAGGACACATTCCTTGCGCTACTCCACTCCCCGAGTACCACACTCGAGAGTTTTTTTCACTATGTCAACAAACTCCTTATGGTGGAGAAACCTTACACACCTTGGCTTACACGAGTTAACGACACTAAGCTAAATGTCGAGTTCTAATCATAGTTAGAACCAATCTCACAACTTCTTCAAGACTTCACACCTTCTTCACACCTTCACAACTTCTTCAAGACTTCACACCTTGCCAACTTCACACCTTCTTCTATGCACAACTAAATCACAACTACTACACTACTTTACAACACACCTAGTTTCTACAATCAACAAGTTCTCACAACACTTTTACAAATATCTAACACTACTACAATATGAAAATAGCTAATCACAACACTACTACAATTAAATGGATGTAGAGGAGTGTTCTTCTTCTTGCACTTGAGTGGATGAAGCTTTGGATCACTTGGAAACAAAGGCTTATGAATTATATGATCAAAGGATTTTTGATATAGAAATGGAGGTTGGATCAGAAAGCTTTTAGTGCAAAAAGGTGAGAAAAATATGTGGAATGATCCAGTATTTAAAGGGCCAGAAAATACTATTCTGGAGCGTGCCGGTCCACTTAATTAGTGGGCGGTCCCCTTAATGATTAAGGGAGCCGCCTAGTATAATTAAGGGGGCCGCCCTACTGAACGTTGGAAAAGTTTTTCTGGATAAAATTTGCCCTTTTTGGTTGAAAATTTGAAATCATATCTTTGTAGTTTAATATAACAATACCAAAAATGATTTAAAAATATATATAAAATGTTAATATCATTTTATAAAATGTTATGTCTTAAGACAAGGTTTTCTTTGATCATGTAATGCATAAGATGCTTAGTTTATGTATACCTTAAGTGATATTAGATGTAGAGGTAAATATTTGTTACTAAATACTTGTTTACATCTTAGTCTTGACTTAATTTGATTTGAGTTTTGTGATTATCAAAACATGATTTATTGAGAAATATTAATAACGTTTTTAAACATTATTTATATCAACAATCTCCCCCTTTTTGATGATTACAAAACTTAAACTCATTAACTCAAAAATTAGTTTTTAAACAAGTATTTTAGTGAGTTTATATTTACTTCTCCCCCTTTTTGTAAAATCAAAAAGGTTATGCCGACAATTTTCAAACGTGAAAATTTGACGGGAGGATATCTCCCCCTTGATGTGTACTCCCCCTCGTTTGGGGGCACCAAGAGAACGAGCTATGGAATGCTTTGCAAAACAAAAATATTAGAATCACAAGTATATACATGCAAACATATATAAGGTGATAAGAATATAATTAAGCATGTTATAAAAGAAGCATTCATATTAAAGCAATGGTTGTGTCAAGACACAACAATACAAGTAGCAATAATAAAGATTACAAGTAGAATAGCTATTACATAAACTAACAACTAGAAGAATATTTCATCATGCAAAGAGTACATGGACTTCATAGAGCTTGCAAGCAAAAGGGTGGTAAAGGTTTTATTTATTAAGCATATCATATGCTTAATTTGGAGAGCATGATGGTGATGGTGGAGGAATGGGTGAGAATTGTGGTGGAGGAACAATTGGAGAGGATGGTGGAGTTGGTGGTGGTGGTGGGTTAGTAAGCAAATGTTCAATATATGAAAACATATATTGAATTTCATCTCTAAGACCAAAATTAACGGTTCGGTTGTGGATGCAACAAAGACAAGTATCCCCATGGGATTCAAGTAACCTCCAAGGCACGGGATTGACAAAGAATGGTGGTGTAATTGGTGGAGATGAGAGATGAGCATCAAGTGGTGTTATTGGTGAAAGTGAGATGGTAAGATGGGTGGAGATAGGTTCTTATGTAGGATGTGATGATGATACTTGTGGTGACAAGTGTGAATTGATGTAGTCATTGATTGATGGGGTTGAGGGTATGGAGGAAGAGGAAGTTCCATGAGTGGAAGGTGTTTTGGATGGTGCATTAGGTGCACTTGGAGATGAGCATTTAGGTGGAGGTGATGGGGTTTTGTTGTCTTCATTTGTTAAGTCAATGAAGAGTTGTTTTGGAGGGATGATGACAATCTTTTGTTTCTTAGAGGCCTTGAAGTTTGAGGTGCTTGGTGGAGTCATGATGATTTAGATGAGGAATGATGAGATGAAGAGTGGTGATTATGGAGGGAATTTATAGTATGGAAATTGTTGATTTAGGTATGTATTTGAAATGGTTGAATGAGATTCTAAAATCAGTTGGGTTAAAATGGGAAATGGTAGCTGATACTAGAGAAAGAGTTCACAAGATGCAAAAGAAAACAGTAAACCCAGTTCCAGATGGCTGGTCCCCTTAATTGTAGGCCGGCCCCCTTAATAATTAAGGGGACCGCCTAGGAAATTAAGGGGGCCGCCCATCTGGTGTTTTCCCAGACGACCAGAAACCCAAAATTTGCAGAAATGGGTGATTTTTCAAGTGTGTGTTTCCAGCAAGCTCTATTAGAAGTATATACTCTAGGAATGATGATATATAAATATATATATAAACAAATTATGCATGCAAACAAACATATTATATTTCACTTTTAAAAGAAACATAGCATAGCATTAAAATATCATGATAATAGTTAAAGTCTAAGCATCATCCAAGAAATAAACAAGAGACAACATAAGTATTTCCGAATAACTCAGACAAATAACAAGTCATACAAATGTCTAATAATAATAAGTAGCATATAGATAATAGATACAGATAGAAGTCATGTCCTTTTGTTAAGTAGCTTGTCACTTGTTTTATTGTCAGTTTTATATGATGAGTATCGTAAACTCTTCTCTCTCATTAGATACTAAGTATAGGCGAGTAAACTCTTAATGATCACTTATTCCTATCTTACTTTCTAGACACTAGATAAGTAAGCATGGAGGGGGTATGGCAGTCCAAGCAAAACACAACTAGACACAAAGGTTATCAAAGCACATATACAAGTCACTAAAAAAACATCATATAAACTTATAATCGATGGGAAAGCAATTTTAAGAGGAGCAGTATGGTGGCCACAAGCCCATCAATCCAGATGGATTATAGTTTACTAATACAATAAAACAAAACTACTTAATGAATTAAATAAATGCAGGACCTTCTTACTGCTCTAAAATCTTCTTTGGAGGTGTGTCTTGTGTTGTCTTTTCGTCTGAATTCGTCTCCTTAGGGTTTTGTTGCACATCAAATTCGTCTAGGTCTTGGGGTATTTATAGTTTCTGTTAGAGGGTAGATGCGGTGCATTAACTAAGTAGATGCGTCGCATCTACTTAACTTTGTGTCACACCTCGCCAAGGCGGAAACGCGAGTGTAACTTCATGGATATCGTCACAACACCTGGTGTCTAAATAGAGAATTTCTACATGCACAAAAGTAGAGCAAAATACAAACAAAAAGTATCATAACAATACCCCAAAAGAAAATAACAAAATAGAACTCCAAAACAATTCATAAGACCAAACATAGATGATAAACCCCTTCCAATGCAACTAAGGTCTCGTCTAATCACATCCTTCTATCTTTTACTTAGAAAGCTCACCTGAAATGATGCTTAAAAACGTCATATAATGTTGGTCAGATTCATAGGTTTAAGATACACAATATCACACAAGGCAACCAGTTCACTGTGATTATAAAATATAGCTGGACAAATAAATATAGTTATCATACAAACTACATGTAATCACAACCAACCAACACACATAAGGCAACCATTTGGATGGAACGTGCCCACCGATCCAATTTCCATTTCCACCCTCAATTAGTTAGGACGGAACGTGTCCACCGATCCAATCTTATCATCAATTAGGTCGCATGCGCAAGCAACGGGATAATCATTCCCCCAATTGAATCCCACATTTTTATCATACAGCATTATCATCACACAACATTAACATCACATATAGCATTCACATGATAACATTTGAAAGTCCAAGCATTTAAACCACACATAATCACACTAACTCAAAATATTTATCACAAGCATCATTCCCATCCCATGTTTAAAACAAAGTAAAAGTGGGACTATGAACTCACCTCAAACTTTGCAGCTTCCAAAAATACAATCACAAATCTATATAACAAAAATAAGTTCACGTTACACATGGCCAAGCTTAAAGCTATAAACCATGTAATACACATATGATGGATGTCTAAGGTTCATATGACCCACCATGGATATTCTAGACCCCATACTAACCATCACCAAACATTAATACTCACTAAATCCCTTGCACTTATAAACTCAGAAAACGCAGAATTTTAGGGTACATTCGCCCACATGAAATAATAACATTAAAAGCTCAACAACTCACACCAAAAATTTACCATAGTCTCTCATAAGCATACAAGCTAATCCCAGAAGGCCATGGTCTAAAAACACACACAAGTATCCTTTGAAAAATCAAACATAAAAACTATCCAGATTCGGATCTGATCGCACACCAAAAAGTTTTGAACAAACTAAAATACTTCCACAACTTTTTGTCATAAATCCTTCACGTGGTAGTCTAAGTACACATGAAACTCAACTCCTCCAGAAGGGCTAACCTAAATCTCACTTTTTCATCCACATCTCACTATCAAAGGTATGCCCTAATTTTTTCCGGGTTTAACAGCTTTGACACCTTAACTTGGAAAAATCAAAAGACTAACTTCCGGACGTCGAAATCGATTGTGGCTAGACTTTTTGGAAATATCTTTCACTAAACTTCAATTTAGACTAAAAATTCGTGATCTAACTCATCTCCATCTATTAAATATCTTCATATCTTTACAGCCTTACAAATCTGTCAAAACCCTAACTCAATAACTAACATGTTTTATGATCTAATCTCTTCACCAATCTTTATAATATCATCCTATTGATCCCAATATGTTTTATATCAAAAATTTACAGAAGCTAATAAACCATAGATCCATCATAATTAGTATTACATGAATTGCATTAATTAAATAAGCGTAAGTATCAATTTATACCTTGAATCTTTGATTTTTGCTTCACTAGAAAAACCCTAACTTTTTTCCTGCTTCTCCTCCTCTCTTGGTTCGACTGGATATCCCAAAAACAAGGGTATGGGTCATTCTCTATGGTTATATGGGTGGGGTGTTGGGCTTGTTTGGGTTAGACTAGGATTATTTATTGCTAAGAATTGTATTTGGGCTCAAATTAAGTTTCCTTTTCCCCTTTATTCCCCCTTCTAGCCGATTTTACTATATACATACACATATTTTTTTAATTAAATATTACACTTAAAAAATTTCATTTTTTTAATTTATAAAAGCCTATACCGAAACCTAACGTCTTACGAGATAATTCTTCATTTTACGACAAACCGAAAAAATTATCATTTTCAAAACAAAGTTTCCAAAAATAAAATTTCACACTTTCTATAAATATAACCCACAAAAATAACCTCCACGTAACTTACTAACGCCCAAATACTTGAACGAAGACTTGTTATGCAAAACAACAAGACACCAAAAACTCCACAATTCATTTTCACACCACAAAGGTGATCAAAATGAACTTATCACAAAATCAACATCACCCACAAGATAACACCACACCAAGGGATTTAATGCCAACACACGTACTTATCACTCATATACCACACATATATCACTTAGGACACGCCAAACAAACGTCAACCAAGTCAAGACTATCAGTTACACTGACCTGCTAAAACCACGGTTGTTACACTTCATGTGGGGTCCAAGATTAATATATTTTTGAATATTCGTACACTGCCTTTAGATGCGGCGTATCTTGAATCTTTATGAGGCGCATGTCCTTCAGCGTCTTGGATTGTATCTGGTGAAGTCTTGATAGTGATATGGCGCATGTTGATAATGAGATGCGGCATATCTAGAGTACAACAAGTTGGTTCTTCTTCGTTCACCAAAGTTTCATATGCGGCGCATGATAAAAATCAGATGCGGCGCATGCTTCAAAGTCAGGCAATGGTCTTAATCTTTTCTATTCAGCAGACTTTTCCAATCTTGATCATTTATCTCCATATTTCGTCCAAAATCGCCAAGTTTCACTAGTTGCTTGTTTTTACCTGAGAATTACTAAAGTAAACGATTAAGCACCAATTCTCATACAAAATATATTAAAACAAGTCAATTAAATAGGACAAATGATGACAATATAATGTATTTATTTGATGTCATCACATACTGAACAAAGTTCCTATTAAAGCTGCACAAAAGACTGCATATGAATTATTGGAGGGCAAAATTCCATCTTTATCACATCTGACGATTTGGAGATGTGATGTGCATGTCAAAGGACATGCATCTGAAAAACTTGGATCTAAGATGGATAAGTGCGTGTCTGTTGGGTATCATGAAGATACAAAAATATAATATTACTATTTACAAGTGGGTAACAAAGTTTTTGTTGGTTGCAGTGGTACCTTTCTTGAGGAGGATTTCCTTCATAAGGAATGAAATAGTAAAACAGATCTACTAAATCCTGTAGATGAGGAACAAACACAAGAGGCTATAGAGGAAATGAGCCACCATCAAATTGTGGAAGCCCAACAAAGAGCTGTTGGAGCTGTTGATGACACACAAAGTCTTCACAGATCCCAAAGTTCTTGTTATGAACCTGGTAGATACTATAGCTTTGTGATATACAATGTGGATCTTTCAGAACTTATTAATTATCATGAAGCAGTACCTAGAAACGAATTTGTGCAATAGTAGGACGCCATAGAGACTGAGATGCAATCCATGTATGATAACCAAGTTTGGGAGCTGGTTGAGATACCTCCTGCGGGTTAAGCCATAGATTATAAATGGGTCTTCAAGAAGAAAATCGACATGGATGGAAATATACAAACTTATAAAGCAAGGCTGGTTGTGAAAGGTTTCACCCCAAAATCTGGGCATTGACTATGATGAATTTTTCTCACCTGTAGCCATGCTGAAGTCCATAAGTATTCCGATGGCCATATTTGCATACTATTACTGTGAGATATGGAAAATGGATGTCAAAACCGCTTCCTTAACGGGAGCTTGGCAGAGGGCGTGTATATGGCACAACTGGAAAGTTTGTAAATTCCAAGAATCCTAATAAGGTTTGCAACTTGCTTAAATAAATGTGGTTTAAAGCAAGAATCTAGAAGCTAGAATCACTGCTTTGATGAGAAGATAAAATAATTTGGTTTTATCAAGAGTGATTTCGAGTCAAGTATTTATAGAAAGTTCTGTGGAAAGGATGTGACATACCTCGTTCTTTATGTCGATGACATTCTGATTATTAGAAGCAATACGAAGATGCTGACTGGAGTTAAGAGTTAGTTGAGTAAGTGTTTCCAAATAAAGGACCTTGAAAAAGCCGCCTATATCATAGGGATTAAGATAATCAAGGATATGACAAAAGAACTAACTGGATTGAGCCAAAGTACATATGTGGGCAAAGTGAATCGGTTAGGAATGAACTAATCCGACAAGGGGTATGCCTCAATGCCCAAGAGGGCATCTTTATCCAAAAAGCAGTGCTTGTATAAAAAGAAAGAAATTAGCTATATGAGTGGGTAGTCCTATGCCTCGGCAGTAGGGTCTATCATGTATGCTATGTTATGTACTCGTCCAGATATTAAATATTTTATAATCCTTACGAGCAGGTACCAAACGAACCCAAGATTAAGGCACTGAGGAGCAGTTAAGAACATTCTTAAGTACTTTTGGAGGACTAAGGATGCGAAATAAACGTTTTGTGTTAGTCCTTATGATATAACTAAGGATGAGTAAGTGTTTCCAAATAAATAAGGGAAATATCAATTCACTAAGGATGCGAAATATCAATTGACTAAGGATGCGAAATTAACTAAGGGAAATAACTAAGGATGAGTAAGTGTTTCCAAATAACTAAGGATGCGAAATTAACGTTTGATGGTAGTCCCTACGATATAAGTAAGGGTGCATTTTGTTTACAGAATATTTTTGAAGGAATTGTAATCTTTGAAAGTAATTGTAATTTGAATTAATTGTAATTCAAAGAGTTGGAATTGTAATTGATGAAATCTATCATTATGTTTGGTTGACTCGTAATGTAATTCAGAAAAACATTAATAATAATAAGACAAAAATACATCGTTGGTCCCTAAACTTTCTACAAAACATCGCATGGCACCCTAACTTTTAAAAATCGTCGCCTGGCGTCCAAACCTTGTGTTTTTTAGGTCGATTGCGTCCCTTGACCATTTTTGGCTCGGTCAATGCACGTTTTTTGTAACAATATGAGGGCCATAAAAGTCCAATCACGTTATAACCAGTAGTTAACCCAAGCTAAACCAGACATACAACTTCAGGGACCATCGGTGTAGTCACACATTAACTATGTAACTTTACCGTATCTTCTGTGTTACGCATATTAATGTTTTCGCGGGAATCAATAAACCCACACCCAACCATTGACAGTTGAGTAAAACCCGATCATCTACCACACACATTGTCACATACAACCTCAACCCAACACAACCCTCAACAAAGTACCCATATTCTATCTTATCGAATCCCATCTAATCACACACTCACAAACAATCGGAACTTGCAAGCCTTGCAAAATCAAACAACACACATACGAGGTAACAATGTTTACTGATTTTTTTTTTTAATTAAAACTTTATTTGTGATAATGTTAATCGTTAATGTAGAAGGTATGTATGGGAATCAATTTATTTGTGCTTTGGACGATCCTGAAGAGGTTTTGGATGAGTTTGTAAGTTAACACCATATAAGAATAAACTGCTATATCTCTAAGAAAGTAATTGTAAGAAATTGACAAAGCTTAAAACTTAATATTGATATACATGAACTGCATCATGATTTCGTGTTAGGAGGATCCTATCATGGGAATCGGTATATTTACTTAGTTAACTATGAGGGGACTAGATGGAGAGTTAGTATAAGAAGAGTATCACAATTAGTGTGTGTTGTTGAAGGAGCAAGGTGGAATGATTTTGCGATGCACAGCATCACCTGTTCGGATGTTGCTTACTTACATTTTATAGAAAAGGTGAGGATGTGTTTTATGTAGCTATCTACAATGAGTATGGGGAGGAGTTGCATAATTATGAACCAGTCCATGATCAGTGTTGGAGATGTATGGTTGATGTGACAGACACATCTTGTTTTAACCAGCCAATGCCAGAAGATTTTCTAGGATATCTGCATGGTCCAGTAGCTATAGAGTTGGTCATGGTTACTAGTAACACCACTGATTACCAAGTAGAGTTGGAGGTTACACAAGATTGGTATGATCGATATGTCCACACGGCCCTGTGGGGATGTGGTTGGGAGAAACTG
The DNA here is from genome assembly GCA_030686995.1 of Artemisia argyi. Lineage (NCBI taxonomy): Eukaryota > Viridiplantae > Streptophyta > Magnoliopsida > Asterales > Asteraceae > Artemisia > Artemisia argyi. The sequence goes on along the minus strand of JARVZY010002735.1, from coordinate 22,968 downwards.
GCCCAAGACTTGAATATGTCACCTGGTCAAAAAAAAATGGTGTTTACTCAGGTTGTCCCAGGGGAGGAGTATAATGTCATGTTGTTTGACGATGATAGAGGGGCCATCACAACAGTGGAGACATACAGCACCAACATAGCCATGAATGCCCTATGTCACCTACCAACTGAATATGGTATGTTTTAGTTTTTTAACTTTAACTACACCAAGTATCTCACAGCAGTGTAACTTATTTGATTATATGTAATATTAAATTCAGATTTTGAAGCCCCTTGGATGAATTGGATGTGTAATTGGGAACACCACACAGCCCATGACCAAGAAGAAAGGGCATTCTACAGGAAGCTGATTACAGCCTTCTGGAGAGACGGCCGACTCGTAAGTCAAGTGACAGAGTTGCTTAATAAGATATATGAATGTCATTTGTATCATATATTGTGTTTCTGATATAAAGATTGATGGATCATAATGTGTATTAGAAGCATCCCATGACAAACTAATGATAAGTTTTGTACATTTTTTATCAGTCCATTCCATCAAGAATTGTTAAGAAGTACAACTTGTATGGGTTCTCTAGAGCAGCTGTGAAGCATAAAAGCATAGAGAAAGAGTTCGAAGTTCGTGAGAGGACACTTCAAGTTGGTCAAGGGAAGGCCAGGAGGAAAGTGGCTATTGTTTCATTATCTAGTTTCAGGCAATTGAGGGCAGAATCACATTTTGGTCAAGGTTCAATGGTCCGCTTTTGTCTAAGTGATGAAACTAACAGGTCACAAAGAATTTTACATTTTGATGTGTACTGATGGAGCTTTAAAGTTGGATGAATGATACTATGTAAACAAATTATGTAGTTCGTATGTATGGTGGATTTGTGTGCACAAATCAACTTGACAATGCTTAGACAATTGTTTTGTAAACTATATGTGTAGGATAAACCATATGGTCCATACACAATTTTGGAAGCATGATGCAATATATGTATGCTTAACTTTAGGTTTTATAACGGATACTTAGTAACACTTCGTGTTGTATGTGTTGAGTTTATTAGTCAAAATGGGTTATTTGAATCATGGAATTTTAATTATGACTTTCGATAGTCAAACTTCAAATAGAAATTGCCATTTACCAATTGAATCATTAATTGAAATGTTGCTTTCTATGGATCATAATACCAAGTTGAAGTGCTATATGTAACTTTGACTTTCAAAAGTCAAATTTCCATATCCACAACCCACCCACAATATATCAAACAACACCATTTAGGGTAATTACAAGCTAAAGATTAAACAAACCATAGAATGAAACACGAACAGCAAAATACTTCGTTAATTGTCATAGGGTACAAGCTAAACATTAAACAAACCATAGAATGAAACTGGAACAACAAAATATGTGGTTAATTGTCATAGGGTACAGAACCCATTCATAAACATACAAAAACTAGAAGAATTCCACTACGGCTGTGGGGGAAGCTCGATGGAGTTTCAACAGCTCCCTAGCCAACTCCCAATTCATCACTACATTTCAGCGTGATCATGATTCAGAGTGGAAAGCTTGACATAAAGTTTCTTCAGCAAGGGGGAACAAGCAAGTACAAACTTTATTATTGTTAATTCATTAACTGATATAGGAAAAGATCGAAACACCATACTCTCGAGCTGGCCTGACCCCATTCTGTTGCTTCCTAAATGTAATGAATAACTTTCCAAAGCTAGATCACTTTCGAATGAAGCCTGCAAATTGAGATAGTATTGAGATGCATAACCATGGCAATTTAGGTTGATGTGAAGCATAATACATATTGCATTCGACTTACTCTAGTTTCTAGCATTTGCAATCTTGGAGCTCCACGAATCATTTGAATGATGAATGCTACCATTGCATTGTTTCCAAAATCGACTCCGGATAGATTTAGCTTCTTGAGGGATACAAATGCCACAGGTACATTCATCCATGAGCTGCCTTCTGCCAATAACTACAACATGTAGAATTTTCAGAATTTTTAAAGATTGAATTTGAAGTATCAAACTCAAATTGGTCTTACCTTGCACTCCTAAAAATCCAATGTAAGGGACTCAAGTTTGGGAAGACTTTTAAGCTGATATACATTGTAAGTTGTGATTGTGGTGACCTGGTTCAAAAGGCCGAATGACAAATACAACTTCTTCAGATTCCCAAGTTGTGCAATATCCAATAGTCTCATCTCTTTTGTATCAGTACGATTGATTTTAAGAGACTCAAGTAAGGGACAACCAACAAAAAAGTTCCAAATTGTACCAGTCAGAAATTTAACGGATAACAATTCTAAGGTCAATAGATTTAGGAAACCTTCAAAGGATACCAAACTAGCTAACGTATACCAATGAAGTTCCAGATGTTTCAACTCCAAACGAGTGTACATTTGGGTTGGCAAGATAACTGGTTTGACGAACCAGTCATGTATAAGGAGCTCCTCAATTCCTCGCCGACGCAACAACAACAGCCAAGCATGAATCTCTTTATAATTGAAGTAATCTTGTCTAAACAAGAGTTTAAGCTCTACAGAGAAGAAAACCTTCTTATGGGACCTTTGAGCTGAAGGAGCAATCTAGTAACATGCATCCCTTCAAACTTATCATTCAAAAAATAAAAGAAATCTTCATCAAGTATGACATCGGGGAGCAACGTCCACTTATACCTCCAGTTTGTTGCTAAACTGGATGTCGTCACCGCCTCTTTCAGTGGCAAACGGTTCAAAATATTGGTGATAACATTATCCGGCATGTTGCTAATATAATCCGGCATCTTATTCATAACATTCCGTTCAAAAGACATGGTAAGTTATGAAAAATGAAGGCTTGGATTTCGTCTTGGATTTTCAGTAAATGAAGTTTTTTCTGTTTGGATTTGGTTTTTCAATAGGTCTATGTAATTATGGTGGGCAAAGGGGTTTTGGTGGGTGGGTTTATTGATTCACGCACAAAATGAGCTAGCGTATTAGAGAAGGTAAGCTCAAGTTGCAAAGTAAACTTCATGAATCGTCCCTAACGTTAACAGTTGGGTTAACTCAGGTTTGTAGGACTGGTTATAACGTGATTGAACTATTATGCCCCTCATATTATTACAAAAAACGTGCGTTGACCGAGCCAAAAATGGTCAAGGGACGCAATCGGCCTAAAAAACACAAGGTTTGGACGCTAGGCGACGATTTTTAAAAGTTAGGGTGCCATGCGATGTTTTGTGGAAAGTTTAGGGACCAACGATGTATTTTTGTCTAATAATAATAAGGGGTAATTACCAAAATAGATCGTTGACTTTTTGACTAGTCACTTTTTAGACTTTCAAATTTCACTTTCCAAAATTAGATCGGGCAACTTAAAAAATTGAGCAACTCAATATAAACGCGACACGTGTCCAAAAAGATTCTAGAATATTCTAAAAAGATTATAGATTCTGTACTATAGATTCTAAAAAGATTCTAGATTTTGTACTATATTAATAAAAAAATTCGACACATGTCGCACATATATGAAGGTTGCTCAGTCGCCAAGTTGCCCTGATCCGCCGGAGGAAAGTGATTTAAAAACATCTATTTAAGGAATGTGCTTTGGGCGACTGATCTATTTTGGTTATTATCCCTAATAATAATAATAATAATAATAATAATAATAACTATTATTATAACTATTTTTATTTTTAAAATTAAATAATATATTAATAATAATTAATAATAATAAAAAAATAAAAAAAATAAAAAAAATATAGTGATGAAAGATAAATAATGATATTTAACTTTTAAAAATCTGAATTGTAACGTAATTCAACACATTCCATCAAGTTTGCTATGTAATCTAAATTACATCACTGGACGTAATTGGTTGTAATCCAATTACATTTCCTTGCAAACCAAACAAACAATGTAATGTAATCTGAATTACAATTACATCCATCCTGCCAATCAAACATGATTGTAATGTAATTTAGATTATAATTACAACGAATTACATTGAATTCCAGCGAACCAAATGCCCCTAAGGGAAATTAACTAAGGATGAGTAAGTGTTTCCAAATAAAGGACCTCAGAGTGGTGGGTCATACTAATGCTAGTTTCCAAAGTGTTAAAGATGACTTTAGGGTACGTTTGGTAGGGTGAAATTTAGAGAAATGAAATGAAACTCAGAAATGGAATTCATAGAAATGAATTCTCAAGGAAATTGAATACTAATTCCAGTGTTTGGTAGCTATAAAGAATTCACCCAGAAATCAGTTAAAAAATTATTTTTTATGTTTGGTAACAAACATGATAAAAAAAAAAAAGAGTATAAATTTATTAAAACTTATGTTGAACACAATTTCACAAAAATCAAAATCGAACCTAAGCATAAATATACAATTAAAATTCAAGAACATAGTAAACAAAATCATATTTGGTGAAAGATTGTTGAGTTGACTACACAAAAAACAACAAATAAATTCAATACAGTCTCAAAACAATTTCATTATGCATTTGACCACACCGCCATTAACATTAATCCTTAATGGGCAATAGATATACATGGTTTTTCATTCGTCTTCCTAATTGCTGTTATAAAAAAATACCATAAAAACCCACAAATCGACAATCAGTTGCATACGAACCTTTAATTGGTGATTAAAAAACAACAGTAAAAAAATACCATATAACCCCACAAATCCAAATCAACAAGAACAATAGATCGACTAAATACTGATTGGGGATCAGCTATGACGACGAGATTAAGGATCAAAAGGTGATCGAAACGGATTAAAAACGGCATGAGAATGATTGGCAACCATATTGGGGTAGGGTTTGACTGGGTTGTAAGGATGTGTGTGAAAGATGTGGACGATGTGTGTGAAAGATGTTTTAAAATGATAGAGAATTCATTTCAACACCAATCAGGAAGGAAATGAAGAAATGAAAATTACAAAGGGCCCAACTCCTTGAAGAATCCAAATTCTCCGCTTTTTTTTTTTTCTCCAGTAACCAAACACTAGAAATGAAATCAATTCCATTTCTCCTCTTTTAATTCCCTTTACCAAACATGCCCTTAAGTCACAATCTGGTTATGTGTTTATGTTAAATGGAGGATCAAATTAGCTGGAGGAGTGCGAAGCAAAGTACTATAGCTGGTCCCACTCTAGAAGAAATGGAGTATATAACAGCGAGTGACGCAACTAAGAAATCGGTATGAGTTAAGAATTTCCTGACATATCTTTGAGTTGTTCCTAGTATTGTAGATCTGAAAATTAGTGTGATAATACAGGAGATGTAGCGCTAGCTAAAGAGCCCAAAGAGCATAAAAAATCCAAGCACATACTTCGCAAGTATCACATCATATGAGAAATCGTGGAAAGAGGTGACGTGATAATTAGATAGATTCCTACATAAGACAATGCTGATGATCCTTGACTAGACCATTGTCTCAAGCTAAGCACTATAAACATGCAAAGTTTGTAGGAATAAAGTACCTCGATTAGGCTTAGTTGTTATTTGATTAGTTTGGCCTTAATGATTTTAGTTTATGTATTAAGAGAGCTTTGCGAACACATTTTTATGTAATGCATTAAGTTTTAAGCCAAACATTTTGTGTGTTTTAGTTAACCCCTAGTCTTGTGTGTTGTCACATTCTTAAAACCATACCATAACTGTTTGTGCATCATGGGAGTGATGACTTGGTGTACAATTATTGTGAAATCCCTTACCGTCGCCCTGATCTCTTATTCGCCTGAAAATGGAAAGAAGATAGGCGAAGATTCATGAGTACTTAGTTCAGGATTAAATATTGGGTGACCCGCCGTGAGACAACCTCATGGACAAGAACAAAAGTTATCTGGCAGAGATATCCCCATTCCCTGAGATATTAGGTTGTTTAGTTTTGTCTTTCATTAAGTTTTGACTTAGTTTCCAGTTAGTGTGAGAATTTAATAGTTAAGTGAGAATTTGCATAGTCTTTGAAAAATATTCTGGGCTCCTAGTAGATAACATTCAGAATAATAATTATCTTGCTCTTATAATATCCCGATCGTTTATATATTAAACTTTAAAATGGTGTAAAAATTGTAGATGAGTCCTTGAAATATGGGGTCTCATGTCCGTCCTCATAGGAATAGCCAAAAGGTTGATGGATCCAAAGAATGCATAATAGTAGTTTTTTTGTTTATTCAATTACATATTTACATTATTTTTAAAGGTACCATATTTTTAAACAATCTTGTAAATTACTCAGATGTTTTTGAAGTCAACTACTCTAAGCAAAACATGTTGTATCATCATAGATTTTAGGTCAAGTGTCAAAAACTTTCAGGAGAATTGGCGCATAAATATTTCTGAAAGATGTTAATCATTTACTGTAACTTAAAAAAAGTAATGACAATAAGTTATCTTCTCGTCGAGCTTTATTTGTTAGTTGATTTAGCCCTGTTGAAAATATAAAAAAACAAGTGAACAAACCAAACATCCATAGGATGTTTTTGACATTTGTTATTGACTTAAATGAGTACTAATCATCTTAAGCATCATTGTTTGTTTAGTAAAGAAGTGATTGGTATATGTCCGTCTTGTTGGTAACAGTCTTGTAATATAAAAAATACCTCATTTTGATAAAAATAAATACAAAAAATAGAGTATCACTTGTGATAAAAAGATTAACACAAGAAACGTCACATAAACCCCAGCAATTTTCTTTACATGTAATCATGTTTCCTAGAGCTTGAATCGTGCATATGAACTATGGAGGAGAAACTGAAGGAACAGGATTTGCGATAAAAGATGGAGTTTCATCTCCGGGCATTAATACAGAAACTTCTTTTGCATAGATATTAGCCTGCACTCATAACAAGCTTATGATCAGACCAACAATATAAATACAGAAAATGTGGAGTTGACTTCTAGCAAAGACTTTCTGAATATCTTACGTAAGTCTATAAGTTATGAATTCAAATGCAGTTAATTGGTAAACTTATGATGTTTTCTTCATCATATATGAATCAACGGATTAGTTAGGACTGGCATTGAACAAGACCACAGGAAGGTACTTTTGACTTTTGTATTATCAGATAAATGCATAAGACGGCATCTTTAATTAGTTAAAATTTCTGAAAATAATCTCTAGTATAATAACCAATAAAAGAAAAGCATCTTGACTTCCATTCCCGTAAATCATGGATATTATTTTATTTAAGAATCTAAAAGTTCATGTAATCATATCATAAAATAGAAATATGTACTCATTTAACAGTCAATGATATAAGTAAGATATTGCTTATGTTACAATACATAAATTTAATCATTGTACTGTACAAGAGACACACATATATTTTGGGGTGCCTCGTGTATCTTTGAGTGTGTATCATTGCAACTTCTTAAACAATATTAAAATTGACTCTCCGCGCATCATTACAATCATTATCGTATCGCAGGTTCCATAACGTTCCTAAAGGTTATGGGCATCCTAGATGTGTGATAACCAGTAATTAATATTTGTAACTACATGCCAAATTGAAACATTGAAATGTTTAAAAACTCAATTGACACTGAGATGTTGTGCTGATATAGCTGCGCAGACCAAAAAAAAAAAAGTGCTTAGTTTATAAAACAACTCATTTGGTACCTAAAAGCCACATGCGGTTGGTAATAAAGAATAATGGTTTAGGGTAGCAAGATTCAAGGTCATCAAGGATATTAAAGTTTATAAAGTCTCGTTTGGTTTACTAATTGAAGCTTAGACATCACCACATGTTTGTAGCCAAAATAGGTGACCTCTTGGTCCTAACAAATCATGAAAAGCAAACATACCATTATACTAATGTCTCCCTTTACTTTACTTGTGTCCAACCGTTTCATTAAAGTAAAGGTTCATAGAAAGTAGTGACTTAATTACCTATTCGAGATAAACTATGTTTACTTTGTTTCATGAGAAGAAACATGAATACATCAAAAGTTATCGTAGAAGTACTATAAACACAAAAATAGTGGTGTTATCAGAGTACCTTATCTGAGACAAAACAGAGGAAGCAGCTACATACAATGCATCTCTATTCCCCTTTACCACTATCATACTACTCATTATAAAGCATGAAGACCTACTATTAATAGAATACTTAAAATTAAGCATTACACATTTCAATGTTAAAAGTACAAATGATTCAACATAATTAGACATTTTTTGCCATTAAAGTTTAAAATTAATGACTTATAATTGAAAATTAATGACCTAAAATTGATCATTATGTATATTAAATACAATTAATTAAATAGTTAATAAATACAATTAATACACTTATTAAAACACCCCCTACATAAGAAATACAAATTATCAAGCATATTGTACAACCAACTTAAACACAATTCCTGCATTAAATGTCATTAATACAAATAATAAAGCATATTATACAAATTTTTAAGCCCGAACGGGCAATGGGCCAAATAGGCTCGAGCCCGAATCGGCACGGGTCAAACGGGCTCGAGCCCGAACGGACACGAGCTAAATGAAATTTTTGATATTTGTAAATTTATTGTGAAAAAGAATATAATAAACTAAAATATGTTCACATATTGTGCAAGCCAAGCAAACTAATAAACAAAAACATAAAATAAATAATAAATAAAATAATACAAACAAAGCAAAATTTCATCAAACTTTTGCCATAAAAAACTAATCAGTAAAGCTATTGACAAAAAACGTACAAATAAAATAAATTATTAATCGAAAAAATTAAATTACAAGGTGCCCGCAACTGCATCGCGCGGGGACCATGCTAGTATATATATATATATATATATATATATATATATATATATATATATATATATATATATATATATATATATATATATATATATATATATATATGAGTTACGATCAAATATGAATAATAATTAAAATAAGAATGATAAGAAGTAACCACAACCACATATTTTAGATGCACTTACAAAAGTAGATGCATCTTCTTTCAAAATTTTCATCCTAATTTGAAATGTGTGCCTAGAATTACTTCTTACCCTTCTTATTTTTATTGTTTTTTACTTGATCCATTCCCATATATATATATATATATATATATATATATATATATATATATATATATATATACACACACTAGCAGGGTACCCGCGCAATGCGGCGGCGGGTACCCCATGACTAAATTTTCCGGCGAACAAATGTTATATTGTTTTGGGCTACTGAATTTCATATTTATATTTTGAAAGCTTAATTAGATTGTACATTGTGGTTAAATAGCTGTATATTTTGGTGAAGGGGTGAATTAAATTGTGTATTAATTGTATGTGTTGAATAATGTGTATTTAGTTTAAATTTTATTTGAACATTATGCTTAGGGGGTTGGCAACACATGCAGGGAGGCTGCGGGAGGGGTGGTTCCCGCACGGGAACACCGCCGCCGACCCTGCGGTGCGGCTGCGGGAGGCCCCGTTGCGGGGAACGTTTCCACACAAGAAGAAGAAAGAAAATTCGACCATTGCACCTTTTTGCTGAACGTTGGAGTTACAAATGGTTATTTTTATTTTTATTTTTTACTATATATTGGACAAGGTGGTGTGTCATGGAGGTGTTTGGGTTTTGTGGTGATGGCAGTGACACAGTAGCAGCGAGGGAAGAAGAAGAAAAGAAAACAAAATGGTTTTGTATGGTGATGGTGATGTATGAGTTTGAGAGAGAAGAAGAAATAGAAACAGAGAAGAAAAAAAAAAAAATGAGTGAAGGGTGAGGGGTGTGATGCCTACAAAAAGTGAGTGAGTGAAGGGAAAAGTGGGAGGGTGATGTGGCATAAATGGATTGGTTGTTTGTGAGTGAAAGGTGAGGGGGTGAGTGATGCATTGCCAAAGCCCTTAGGTAGTTGTATATATTGGTGATAGGGTGTTTTAAATTATGTATTAATTGTATGTAGGAAATAATATTTGCTTAAAATCAATTATGCTTTACATAGTTGTACATTATGTTTTATAAGTAGTATTTACTTAAATTCTAATTTAAGAAATCTTAAAATAATAAATAGGTGAGAATGTCTTATATGCTTTATAAGTAGTATAGATATAGGAATGAATGGACTTTAAACAAAGAGTTGACTTGGCATAAATTTCTTTTTCCCGTTATGAAGGAAAGTGAATTATAAGTAAACTTAGACATTTATTTAAAAAAAAAAAAATAAAATAAAATAAAACCGTTGATCATGAAAAAGATCCAGATTTCATATTGTTCATGTAGTAGAAAAATAGTAAACTTAACATAGATACACACTTGATGTACCACACTTGTTCCAAGCTTGCAACAATAATGCAACAATCAAAAGAGTCGAATATTGAATAGAAAAAACTAGATGATGATTAGTTCCTAGAAAGAACAAGAGATTCTCGGGAAACCTATGAAACATGTTTTAGATCTAATTTTTTATTTTGGGTGATTAAGCATCACATTAGGGATATGATGGTAGTGATCCACAACATGAAACCTGATGACCAACAATAAACTAAGTAATGGTTTAAAGGAGATTAAGGATGATAATGACCTAGCATAGTTTGTTGCCTTAGGTTTTAAGAATAAAAAGGAAATAGATTTGTATGTGGAACATCATGGATATGATTTAAGCCATTGGTTACAAAATGAGATAGGTCCTGATGAGGTTTCAGATGATGATGAGATAGGTGAGATGGAAGATATTAAACGATATGGCCATGATGATGCAGTATGAGAAGAAAATGTAGAGATACCAAATAGGACTATTTCAGACCCATTTCTTAATAAGTTATGCAATGGCAACTTTATTAATGACCATATTGAGAATCCTGATCCTACTGAATTTACTCAAGCTACTCCTAAGGATATAGATAGCGATGAGGAAAATGTGGATGCAAAGTATAAAGTTAAACCCGGGGTAATTTATCCAGAACATGACCCTAGTGTTCCATGGAATCAGATGCAACCTACATTGGGTTTGAGGTTTAAACACCCAGAACAACTCAAAGAATGTTTAGCCAATTATGGGGTGGCAGAAACATTTCCTTCTCCATAGTTGATTTTTGAAAGTCAATCTCCCTTTTCAAATATCTTATTATTCCATTGAATGAGTACTTGTCTTCTTTCAAACGTTTTTCCTTTTGAATCAACTTAAAAACCTCTTGTTTGTAATAGTCATTAGGCAACTCAGGATCTAGCCAGTAAAATGTCTTACATTTTGAACCCTATATGGTACAAACAACACACATCACTAATATCAACACTTATTACTTTCAATTTTAAGCAACGTACAAATAACTTACATTATAATACTCAACGCATCCAAGAAAACACCTTAAAGGGAAATCAATTGTCCGCGAAATCTGTCTAATTACTGGTTGATCATGTTCACAATGTGTTGGTGGTGGTGGGCGATAACTTCGATTGGAGGAGGAAGACATTTTAGGTATTAATTGATTTAGGGTTTATAATTGGGGAAGAAATAATACAGGAAATATTTATTATAATAAGGATTTAGTGAAAATCCTACGTGGCAGTATTTTTTGTGAAAATTTTGAGTTTAGCCGGTAATCCAAGTTCCATGGGCCGGGGTAGATTGGTACAAAACTTGAAAGTTCACTACATTGAGTGAGACAAAAAAAAGTACACGTACTAGAATAAAACACTTTGGAAAATATGTTGCTATTGTTCGGCCAAATCCTCATAAAAGATAAAAGAATAGTGACTGGACCAACATGTCATTACATCAGACACTTTTGGAGCTTAATCATCAGTTATTAATTACACGTCATACTTTTGTTATGATTCATAAATTAAGAATGTTAACTTGTAGGGGAATTTGGATGTATAAACATTTATTTAACGAATAAGGAGGATAATTAACAGAAGACAAAAGAAGTACATTACTAGCATTGTCAATCATTTACACTAACTTCATTTTTGTACAACCAACATACGGGTATAAGTATTAGACACTAAAATTGACAGAATATGACAAACAGAAGACTACAGTCGGAAAAACACAGCAACAACGACACTATTTAACATGTGATTATGTTTTATCTGCAATTAATTTGGGAGTTTTTCTATCACTTTCTTTTAGCAAATGAGTTGGTTTGTTTAAAAACAAAATGCTAATTAAATGAAAACAATAATCACTTGATTAAATTTCTTTTAACGACAAAGTCTCTCTTGTCTAATCTCAAGTCTTTTTTCCCTCTCTTTGGACAAAATCATACGGGAAAATTCCGAAAATCAACTTTTATATCCACTGACAGCAATTATTCACTAACTAAACAAATAAAACAAAGGAAAAAGGAGAGAAATAAAGTTAGTATTCACTTACACAATAGATTATAAGTTTATATTAAATCCTGTGACCACGACGCCGTTTTGATGGCTTTTTTCCCGCCAAAATTACGGGCCTGGGGCTTAGCCCATTTATTTATATAAAACCTCGATATCTCAGGTCGAACTGACATCCGTATTTGTACCCAGGGAGTTAGTGTTAAGTTTAATGGCTTTTTATCTATCGCACACATTTTTAATTTAACTTCAAGTGAGACGCTTTTGATTCGAGTTTAAGAAAGTAGTAGCGGCTCTAACTTAAATCTCTCGTATTTCTTAATTCGTGTTCTATTAATAATGAAAACGAATCGAACCAGTGTCACTCTAACTTTTGTTCTTTGACAAATTGCTAAATTGTTAATTTTTGTTCTTTGACAAAAATAATTATTTATCCCAATTGCCTAACAATTTAAGAACACAGTTATGCAGCCCTCCATCATTCTTCAACTCTTTCTACTACTGCACAGATTAATCTAAGAGAAACGTAGAATAAGCAAATCAGAACACCAATTTTTCAATGGGCCATTTCTAAGTTGTTGGTTTGCTTTTTGTTAGAATTTAATAACATGACAATCACATAAACAGGTAAACACATATGCGGAAGCGTAGGAACATCTATAACACATAAGAGATTAACATAAATTAAATAGTAACGTACCGTGGTGATTCTAGCCCGAACAAGAATCAAAAGCTATTGTCTTTAACAATATGAAGAACCCTAATTAGGGTTTATATGGATCAATGATTAACCCCTTACCGTTTTGTTAATCGATCCCTTGATAACAACAAAAGTATGTTGTTACCTCGTTCTTGTACACACAAACTACCAACGAATAAAGGTTTGATGCAAGTAAACAAAACCACTTAATTTGGTTAAACCAAAATCGACCCAAATCCCTAAGGAGGGGGTTTGGACGATCGGCCAAGAAACAAAAGAAAGAAAACAAGGTTTTAGGGTTAGAGTGTGTGCACAAAAGATTGTCTAGGTTTAACCCTTGGCCTTGTATATATATACTAGAGGATTACTTGGTGATCAAGACAAACATGGGTTGGGCTTATTCCCCCCTTGTTCGACCGGCCATAGCTCCCCCTAGGGGATTCTAGAACCTCCTTGACACCCAAGTTACACTCTAGTCCTTATCTTTCATTACTAATGATAGTTAGTCCATACGGTTAATAACTAACGACCATTTAGTCCATTAAGTGTTTATAAATATATATATATATACGATACGTTTAACACATATATATTTATTATTCATTATTCTTGTTTGTAAAGTGTGCAATCCCGAGGTCTCGGGTTCGATACTAGACATTTACATATTAATATTTATCCAATATTCCAACAGCTCCCACTTGGATATCTATTAATAGTAAAATGACATTGGTTGGCGTCTTGCAACACTCCAATGCCCCTAGTTCAATCCGAGCTAGGTTTTCTGGAAAAACCTTTAATGATTCATCATTATAATTATCCTTTTGTTTCTAATACCACATTAATAAAGATGTGAGGTTCTTTATTAAATTTCTGTTTCTCGTCTCTTTATGATTTAACAAAATTACCAAAACATCTGAACGTATTCCAGATAGACTTTGGGCGTGGCCACGCAAACATTTTGTCAATCCTACGAGGGGCCCAGCAGTATTAAACTTCTGAACAAATCAGAAGGAACAAATTCTCTCTTGACTACATGAATAACCCATGAACTTTGCAACACTTCTGAAACCAACCCTTATGACTCCCTGTTACGGTGAGCGGTAGATTGCTTCACAAAAATGCACTACATCCATGACACTTATCTGGTATCTCAAGTCTGAGGATAACTTTAAATATGATTCTCACATTAAATATTAAATCATATTATTGGGATAAGTCCAATATTCAATTCATCGAATATCATGTGAAATTGGTATGTCAACGCATCAATATACTTTCAAGTATATTCTTAACCAATACTCAGATTTGTCTTAGTTTAATGATATTCCCATATCATTAATCGACAATGGACAATTTAGAATAACATAAGTTATTCACGGATTTTAAACATGCAAATATAGGACACAATATATTATTAATGAAAACAAACGTACTAAGTACTTTAATTCATTATAAATAATAATTGCTTAATGTCCTTTATCCAAATACCAAAATAGATCAATGCATGATAATTCTAGTTAATGAATCTTGTCTCAAGTAATAACTTGAAGACAATTATGCCTCAAGTAATCATACTTGTTGACATGGCATAACTTCATCTAACTTTGATCTATCTGAATTTTGAGAATACTTCTTTCAAGAATTCAATAATTAAAATTCTTGTATGTGTTCATCCAACTTCCTTGATATAGCCACATAGTATTCATAAATAGTGTGACATCCTCAATCACTAATTTATGATAATCAAACTTTCAAACCTTTTAAAGTTTAAAGTACTCTAATTCTTTAATGTATAATGCAACTATGCTCTTAGTAAGCACAACTAGTTCTCATGGCCATTAACAAGGATAAAATCCTACCATGACTAGTTATTGAGTGTCATCTCAATTAAACCAGCATCATTGTATATAATCACAATATGCTCTTTAAAATTTTCGTAAACTTAATATCCATTGTGTAATGTTTAGGAGCTATTCCAATTTGAGGATCATTATTCTAATTTCAAACATTTTCCATTAGAATATCTATTACACAAGTTATATAATAACTTTTAATTGGATATCAAATATTGTCAAATCATTAAGCACTTAAGCATGATACAACAATAATATAATGCACATGAAAATCCTTCAGTCAAACTTAGATTTTACTCATGTTTGATCTTTACAAATATGTATATCCATTTAGTCATCCTAAATAATATATCATATTCTATTTAGAATTTATTTACCGCACTTGTTTATTTAATAATAAACTTTTGTTTCAAGGTTGTATGTTATATTTCCTAAATCTTTCAAGTAACGTTTCATTCCAAATTAAGTCTAACCTTTTACTTATATGGAATGTTACTCTCATATGTTATACAACATATATGATTTAGTAAATAATAACATAATACTCCCACTAGCTTTCTGGAATACTTAGAAATTACCTTATTTTAATTATAAACCTAAATATAGATTTAATAATTTATCATAAGAATAATCTCCTAGATGCATGCATTTTTCCATTCATGGATTATTGCATTTTGTACACTTCCAAAGATTTGCATGAATTCATAAACTCCTTATTGATTACTAATCGTCCTCGCTTAAGTAATTATTCAAGAAAGAGTTTTTGATATTCCATTGTCAAATTTCACATTCATGTAAATATGACAGTTACCATCTTTATATCTTTAATGTACTTAAGAAAGAGTATTCAATCATAGTTAATTGCTTAAGTATGATTAATAATCTTGTGATAAGATATTCATTAAGATATGTGTACAATCTTGTCAATATGATTTCTACTCAAAGATTTAACCACTAGGGTTACATTATCTTTGAATAAACTCATCATCATTCTCTAACTATTAAGAATTAAGATAAACCAAATTTTAAATTTGAATATCTTTATGAACAGCATCTATAACATTCATATTATGAGTAATTTACCCAATTCATTATTTTGGTAATACTACATCATATAATCATCAGCATATTAATTAAATATCTGAGATATCCAAGTGGATCTATGAATGATAATTTCATCATCTTGAGGTTTATCATTTACATGTTAAGCCTCATCATGATTTTAACTAGTGTGGTTTTAGAAGATTATGTATCTTGTAATTCTATCTTTTCAAGATAAAACTCCCACTTGCCTTTAGTAATATATAGGATATAAGTACTTAGCAATTAGAGCAACAATCCAATTTTCTCTTTTAGGACATTACAAATACACATTGATAGTTCCTGATATTCTTTTGTTAACAACCTTCTTATAAGTAACTTAACAAATTCAGAACTTCAATTTAAGACTTAATGTGATTCATCACAACAACGTCTTATTTAATCTTCTGGGAGTCTAATTGAGTATATTCAAGCCATACTCAATTTCTAACCTTGATAACTTTTGGAAGAAAAGAAGTAATAGTTATCTTTAATCAAACAATACCAATAGAGTTTGATTCTTTCTAATTGAACACACAACATACTTGTAGTATTTCATTAGAAGTAATATTGTAAGATAATCAAACAATATGTAAGATAACCATATATCTTTTAGCTTGTCTATTTACCAACTAAATCAACTTAATGATATAATAGTTTTTTCAAGCCAACTGCATGCTATATAACACAAGTACTTTTTAATCAAGTCACTTCATGTTTATGTCGCATTAAAACATAAACGTGTTATAATCCCACTATTCGTTATTAATCATTGATCAACTCAATGACTTCTTGCATATGTCTTAAAAGACCATAACAAGCTAACGTCTTACTTAATTATAAGTCTTGTAATACTTAGAAGACTTCATGTTTATAACTATACAATAAAGTTTAAACATGTATAATTAAAGTAATCATGAACACCATCATTTGGTTTCAATAATATTTTCAAGTTAACATACTACTTCATGTTTATTTATGTCATTCTAAGAATACATAATTATTGAAGTAGTATTATATTACTTCATGCATTTATGTCATTCCAATAATACACAAATATTATAGTTGAAGTTGTCTTGTTATCATATTGACACATGTTCTAATAGATATCTAATTTAGAAACTGTAAATTATCCATGTAGGTTTCACGCATGCATGGAAATTTACCTTGTTGTTAATATTTAGTCTGCGTCTCACGTTTACTAAATTATAACACCAAGTGTTTCTTAGATTAGATGTATTAAATCTAATTAGAATTATAATCTCTTACTTGCAGTTAAGAGAATCCTTTAAATCATATTCTTATGTGTTGTACTTTGCACACAATGAAGATTTCTCCCACTTGTGCATTGAACAACACCATGTTACATTTAAACAACACGCACGCGCTTGTCAATGTGAACAATATGATTTGTGTCATTAGCATAACTAGTAGATATAGAGTTACTCAATCAATCAAGGAAACGTACATGACTATCCTTGAAAATATTAGTGTCTATATTTGGAAAGTAATTACCTTGAGATATTCAAAAGATAATCTAAATTATAATCAAGACAATAAGTCTTGTAACTCCCACTGAATTAGAGAACATTATAATAATCCCTTATTCAGCCATAAGTACACAATACTCCCACTGAATTTGACAACATTGTAAATGCGTCATTATCAGTAAAAGTAAATAGTGTGCTTGTATACTTTCCTACATCTTTTAAGAAAACCCATTCAAACAATTATATAGGTTATAAAAGGATGTAATCTACTACATAAATGTGATTCATCACATTCCAAACTATTAACTTGAAAAAACTGGGCATGCAATTTCTTCCTTTATAGATTTACCATTCCAACAATTGTATGTAATATCTGTAAATGGTCAAACCAAAACAACTAGATAAAATAATCTAATTCGTCTTTTACCATTATTCAGTAATCAGTCTAGCTTCTAATTTAATAACTCATAGGGTGCATATACTCTTACTATTAAAGTTTGCTATGAGTTATGTATTTAGAATTTAGACAATTCTAATCATCCTATTATACCTTTCTCATGCATGAAAAGGAATAGGATTTAAGTCTCACACTTCTCGTAATGGAAAGAAGACTATATTTATTCTTTCTGTAAATATTGACTCTAACCAAAAACCCAAACAGGTGTAGATCAATTAAAAGAATAACTTACGTTTACGGTTTTGAGTTGCATTAATACATTTAAAGAATTTACAAAATTCAATTTTAGTATTTTCGATAATTTATATTTCCAAGAAAATATAATACCCAAGGATATATTCATATAACCAACATATTTTCTTGAAAATCTAGGATCTAACTTTGCATAGTTTCACCACATCAGTTGATCTGCTAGTGGTAAAAGTACAAAAGATAGTAATCTGTCGAACAATAATTGGCAAACAAGATTTCCAATTCCTAGATCATTATGGGATTTACATCAAATTGATTCATCAATTTGTCATGTAAGCATGTTTCATCCCATCTCATGCCTTAAGTTCTAGGTCTCACGCACAACTTAATTAAGTCGTCTACCTTAGAAACTGTAAAATTACAATTATGGTCTCACGCGTTAAAAGAATTTTACCTTGTTATAGTAATTTAGCCTAGGTCTCACGTTTACTAAATTAAAATTCCAAGTGTTTCTTATAGGTAGATGGCACGTAACTTAAATTTTTAAGGGTATTAATTTTTGATATGTCAATCAAAATTATGTACAAAGATGCATGCACTCATCTTTATAACATTAGTTTTCATAAAAACTTTTTATGTCCGATTCCTGAAATTAATACACAAAGTTTTACTTGAGGTTTATGCCAAAACCCTAAGATGACTTTCTACAACATATGATTTTAAAAGTAATTCGTTTAAGACATATTCAAGATTGTGATAACCAAGGCAGACTCTAAGGCTCTTTTCTAAGCCTTCAAATCACGGTTATGAATATCATCTTAAAAGACTTAATTTTAAAAGCATATTTGCACAAAACATCATTCAAGCAAAAGTTTATGGATTCAATCTCAAAATAGTAATAAAGTTTGAATTTTGCTAGTCTCGACTGGGAGCTGATTACCGTGCGAATCGGACCACGATTGTCATAAGACCTTGCAAGATTCTTACTTTATCACTTAGGGTTTCACCATTATTAGTCCGTATTATTTTCTTTGTGAAAAATTACCCTTTTATTGCTTACAAACATGTCCAACAATTAAACAATAAAACAAGTAATAAGGACAAATCAAAACAACTAATAACATAACAATTATAAAGGTGAAACAATTAGCCACATGCAATCTTTTTAGAAAAGATCCTAACAAAATCAATTCTAGGTATAATATGTATATAATTAACTAGGGCCTTCACCTCTTAATGGAAGTGAGCCACATACATTGACAAGTCAATTGCGTAGGCCAAAGCTAATCACATACCACATAGCACATAATTGATTTTAATAATTATGGGGTCTTCCCCAATATTAGATCTATCTAAACATGTGAAAAAGCTTAACAATTAATAAACAATTAATAACCCATGACTAACATGCATGTTTCGTCACGGATCAAAGCATAACAATTACCAATTAGGTCAAGGATACGCCCAAATAACACATAAACATGTAGGCAACCTAGGGTTTCTAATCCAATTAATTAATAAACCACAAACCCTAATTAGGGTTCATGGAATAAAACGATCCCCCCCCCAAAATTAGGGTTAGGGTAAAAAAAAAAACAAAACCCTAGATCCAAAACATGTATCTAAAACAATCAAAATTCATTTTTTTATGTGTTTTATGTAATCAATTACATGTTATAGCAAGCTCGTGATACCACTGTTAGAATTTAATAACATGACAATCACATAAACAGGTAAACACATATGCGGAAGCGTAGGAACATCTATAACACATAAGAGATTAACATAAATTAAATAGTAACGTACCGTGGTGATTCTAGCCCGAACAAGAATCAAAAGCTATTGTCTTTAACAATATGAAGAACCCTAATTAGGGTTTATATGGATCAATGATTAACCCCTTACCGTTTTGTTAATCGATCCCTTGATAACAACAAAAGTATGTTGTTACCTCGTTCTTGTACACACAAACTACCAACGAATAAAGGTTTGATGCAAGTAAACAAAACCACTTAATTTGGTTAAACCAAAATCGACCCAAATCCCTAAGGAGGGGGTTTGGACGATCGGCCAAGAAACAAAAGAAAGAAAACAAGGTTTTAGGGTTAGAGTGTGTGCACAAAAGATTGTCTAGGTTTAACCCTTGGCCTTGTATATATATACTAGAGGATTACTTGGTGATCAAGACAAACATGGGTTGGGCTTATTCCCCCCTTGTTCGACCGGCCATAGCTCCCCCTAGGGGATTCTAGAACCTCCTTGACACCCAAGTTACACTCTAGTCCTTATCTTTCATTACTAATGATAGTTAGTCCATACGGTTAATAACTAACGACCATTTAGTCCATTAAGTGTTTATAAATATATATATATACGATACGTTTAACATATATATATTTATTATTCATTATTCTTGTTTGTAAAGTGTGCAATCCCGAGGTCTCGGGTTCGATACTAGACATTTACATATTAATATTTATCCAATATTCCAACACTTTTGCACGTAGGCTAGAAAAGAATAAGCAATCCCAAATACCCTCTAAGTATATCATGTATTAAAAGATGTAAATTTAAAACTCCAAAATCATGGGCTAGCCTAAACACCTTCGTTAACAAATTGTCCCAAATCGCGTACCCATGTCCCTCTGGTTGGTTTCTCTTTTCAAACTAGTTGTAATTACTACTTAAAGGATCAAAATCTCTAGTAACTAGAGTATTTTGTAACCTACATTTCAAACAAATTATCGTAACAAAACGAGATAGGTAGAAAATCTTGCAATACTAAAAGGGAAAATTTTGCAACTTAAGGTTTTAAGTTTGGAAAACAATCTATATGCAAAAAGAAGAAATGATCGTACTTTAGGAGAAGGGTAGTCCAGTTTTCCAACTTGCAAGTGATTCCGGTTTTCGGTAGGTGCAGCAGAAGACGTTGGTCTAAGAAATCGTTCGAAAAGAGCCATAACAAGAAACATAGAAATAAGAATAGCAGTAGCAACAAGTCCAAAAGAGACTGCACTCACTGAGTTATCAAAGTTCCTCCAATGCTGATCATCTTCACCATTACTATTAGTACTACTAACACTTCCTATTAGAGTACAACCTGTACTGCTGCTGGTAGAACAACTACTGCTTAATGGTGCTACACTTGGTGCTTGTGATCTCGTTCTCATTCTCACTTATCACCAATTAATCATACACGTAGATGTATATATACTTTGTAATATTTAAGATGTGGATTGAGAAATGCAGAGGAACCCGGATGCTATATTTGTTTCAAGGTTGGTTTTGTTGTTTCTGTTTGATGCATATTGGACAAAGGTAATTGGAGTTTTTGAAGGTATTGTAGGAGACAAGTAACAGTGAAATGTTTCTCTTTTATATTGCGTTGAAATAATTGCATCTTTATTGTTCTCATCGGTTCATTTTTCTCTTTTTATTTGCCCAAGTCTGTCTACATTCAAATTACAAATAATCAGTAAATTTTAAGGCTTGGAGAAGTGTTACCAAGACCTATCGCCGAATCTTAGCCTCGGCGGGCTCGTGTTATATCGACATAGAGTTATGGGTCTTATTGGGTTTGGGCTGAAGCTCACATACGCTATCAATAACAAAAATAATTATTGAACGAAAATGAATATGTATCAAAATCTCTAGGAGAAAAGGAAATTATTGGAAAAGTTATTTATTTAGTATCATCATTTCATAATTATCATTATTTAGCATTTATTATTTTTTTTTTATCGGTTATATTCTTTATTTTAATTATATTATCAGTACAATGACATTTTCACAAGCATGTATTACCAAACGTTGATGCCTTACTAATCACGCCCTTTGTAAACGGAGCAATGACAAGAAAGCTCTTTATCACAATGCTCAATCATTGGCGCGAAACTCTTCCATCCATCTCCAAAGCTTGATGTGTCGAAAACATGAACTTCTGTCCTGAACTGTGATGTATCACCGGTCATTCGATAGCCAGCCAGAAAGTGCAAACATGTGCCTATAGGTGCTATTGTAAGGTACACTTGTTCCATTAGGGGACGCTTTGGTGATATGATATCAAACATAGAAGTTGGGGACGATAAAGATGTGCCATCGACCACATCCCACATGTTGAGCTCTCGATCAAATTTCTCAATGAATCCTTTCCATTTCTTGTAACAATCACCCGAACTATAAAGCTTTCCTCCAAGATTGACAATTTGATTAGGTGGAACGTCTAGTTCCCACATACGTGGTAGAAATTCCCACTTATTGTTTTGTGTATCGTAAACTTCAGCTGAGCTTCTTGCCATGCTAAACGGTCCTATGTTGGATGCTCCACATTCAGCAAAACCTCCTACCACATATATTTTTCCTTGCCATGTCACACTAACGCACTTATACCTCAACGTGTTCATGTTTGGCAACAATTTCCACTCGTCAAGTGCAGGATCATAGACTTCAGACGAAGAGACACCTTTCTCACTATTGATTGTGGATTTTCCTCCAGCCACGTAAATCTTATTTCCACTTACTGTACATCCAAAATCAAAACGCGGTACTTTAAGGGGGCTGCATTTAGTCCAAGTTTCATCTTTAATACTATAGCGGAGTACTGACTGATAGACTTCTCGATCCACTTCACTAATATCATCAGAGTCA
This sequence comes from Artemisia argyi, assembly GCA_030686995.1. NCBI lineage: Eukaryota > Viridiplantae > Streptophyta > Magnoliopsida > Asterales > Asteraceae > Artemisia > Artemisia argyi. The sequence continues at coordinate 274 of JARVZY010002735.1, read as the reverse complement.
TGAACTTCGAGTACCACCTTACGGCAAAGGAGGCCACCGATGATATAAATGAAGTCGCCCACAATGACCATGGCGAAACCTTTCAGAACATGATGCTCGACCAATCCTGGTATTGAAGTAACAATATGCCATTTGTTGGTTGAGGGGTTATAGCACTCGATCCAATTTGACATGTTGACATCAGGTGATAGATTTTTGGATGAGAACGAGGCATAAACACGATAAAATTGGGGTGAATCTTCAACTTGTCGACATGGGGGTCGAGAAGATGAAG